>CM053413.1:10915267-10967155 GCA_028644305.1 Xerus rutilus
CTTTTTTTTTTTTTTTTTTTTTTTTGGTACCGGGGATTGAACTCAGGGGCACTCGACCCCTGAGCCACATCCCCAGCCCTATTTTGTGTTTTATGTAGAGACAGGGTCTCACTGAGTTGCTTAGTGCCTCGCCATTGCTGAGGCTGGCTTTGAACTCGCGATTCTCCTGTCTCAGCCTCCCTAAGTGCTGGGATTACAATTAAATCATCTCTAAGTGACTTAGAACACCTAACAGAATGCAAATGCTTCATACCTAGTTGTGATACTGTATTGCTTGGGGACTGAGAAGAAAAAACATCCAGGCATGTTCAGTAGACACAAAATTTTCCTCCCAGATAGTTTTGCTCGGTCGAATCCACACATGTGGAGAGCCACCTGCACTTGGTCTTGAGCCACCTCATCACAAAGAGACTGCCGTCTAAAGAGGAGTGACAATGTCCCCCAAACCTCTCAGCAAATTATGGGCAGGGAAGGCTCCATCACAGGCTTGGAATTCCCTCTCCACAATTCCCAACTCCATATGCTCTACAAGCTCAAAATCTTTTCTTTAAGTTTGTAGGAAACTCAATTAGTGGCAAAGTTTGTCCTGAAGCTGTTCAGTCTTCACTTTGCCAACTCTATGTGAACGTTCCAATGCTCTGATGACAGCACCAACCCAGGACCTACGAGGTGACACACAGGTCACAGAGGCTCAGTACCCCTCATCCAAAATGCTTGGGACACAAATACTCTGGATTTCAGATTTTGGAATATTTGTACTACCTGATGAAATACCTTGGGGACAGACCCAAGTCTAAATCCAAACGTCATTTACATTTTACACCTCTTACACACACAGCCTGAAGGTAATTTTACAAAGGATTTTTAAAAATTTCATGAATGAAACAAAGTTTCATGAAATGAATTTTCTACTTGTGGCGTCATGTTGGTGCGCAAAATATTTTGAATTTTTGGAACATGCAATGGGCTCTACTCAAAAACCAGGGAAGCTCTGAACTCAGAAATGGCCCTTGTAGCCGGGCGCGGTGGGGCACGCCTGTAATCCCAGCACTTCGGGAGGCTGAGACAGGAGAATCGCGAGTTCAAAGCCAGCCTCAGCAATGGCGAGGCGCTAAGCAACTCAGTGAGACCCTGTCTCTACATAAAACACAAAATAGGGCTGGGATGTGGCTCAGTGGTCGAGTGCCCTGAGTTCAATCTCCAGTACCAAAAAAAAAAGAAAAAAAGAAATGGCCCTGGTGCCTCCAGCTTTAGGAAGAGGCTGCACCATTTAGGGGCACCTCCCAAAGACCTACTGAGTGCCTGGACCGTGTTGAGCGCCTTCCTCTAGCTCTCGGGATCTGTGTCATCAAATGGTGTGAACCCATCTAATGGGCTGGAGGGACTCTGGCCAAATATTCTCCACCTTGAGGAGGAGAGTCCACTTGAGAGTCCACTGATGACCCACCATTGGCAAGTCACCTCCCTGGACCTGGCTTCAACTTCCTCACTGAAAACACAGGGATGACACCAATACTCCCGCCACCTCAGGTATGCCAAGGGGTAAAGGAGGCAGACAGGAAGCGCAGGCACAAGGATGAGCTCTGCTCATGTTTTAAGAGAGGAAGCACAATTGAGACAGAACCCCACCCAGCCTGTGCCCATCACACACACAGCAGACACCCCACGTGACACAACCCACCACCTGTTCACACACAGACACATATGTACACACACACAAAACCAAGCCTTTCGCCACAGCTCCCCTGGACCCTTCCTGAGCCTGACTCGCCCTGCAGTATGCTCTCCAATGCCATGAACTTATCCTCAGGTAAGAGTCTAAAAGAACCTGGGAGCCACCTGCCTCCCAAGTTCCCCTCTCCCTACACAGTCCTGGAACCTCATTTCACTTTCTATGAACTGGAATGTTGGCCCAAGGCCAAATGCTTTCTTTTTTCTCAGTCAAATTTTACAAGGCAGGTCAAGAGACAGGAGCAAGCAGATGCAGATTCCTTCCCTTTGAGAAGGGTCTCAGCAATGCACACCCATGACATTCAAATTGCCACTTGTCCCTGAGAGCAACTCAAGTTCTATTGTGTTAACTCCCAGGGACACAGGAAAGAATGAATGTTCTACAAATTCTATTCGACTTTTTCTTTTCTTTCTTTCTTTTTTTTTTTGTGGTGCTGGGGATGGAACCAGGGCTATGCACATGCTAAGCAATCTTTCTACTACTGAGTCACATGCCCAGACCTTTTTATTTTGTCTTGGTTTGGTTTTTTGGTGGTGCTGGAGATTGAACCCAGGGCCTTGTGCATGCGAGGCAAGCACTCTACCAACTGAGCTATGTCCCTAGCCCCCATTATTTTGTTTTGAGACAGAGTCTTGCTAAGTTGCCCAGGCTGGCCTCAAACTTGCAATCCTCCTGCCTTAGCCTCCTGAGTCACTAAGATTATAGGCATGTGCCTCCACATCTAGCAAGATGTGTTCTTAAATGAGGAAGAGTCAGAATTAGAGACTGGGCATCCTAAGAAAGACTGGACAGGGCATTGCTAGCTTGGAAGATGGAGGAAACAGGCTGTGGATCAAGTAGGCAGGCACCTATGGAAAAGATAAGGAAATAGACTCTCCCCTAGAGCTTCCAGAAGGAACCAGCTCTCCCAATACCTTGATGTTATCCCAGTAAGACACATCTGCAACTACTGACCCCTGGCACTGTAAGAGAATAAATTTTTCTTATTTTGAGCTATGAAGTTTGTTATAGCAGCAAGAAGAAACTAATACAGGTTTCTTGCTATGGTTTGAATGTATCCCCCCCAAGTTCATATGTTGGAAATTTCATCTCCAAGACAACAGTATTGAGAGCAAGAATCTTCAGGAGGTGATTATATCACAAGAGCTTTGTTGTCATGAATGGATTAATGTTTCAGGCATGGTTAGAGGATGGGTTTGGCTCCTTTCTCTGCTCTCTGGCACTTGCACACTTGCCCTTCTGCCATAGGATGATATGACAAGAACACCCTGGCCAGATGCTGTCCCCTCGACCTTGGACTTCCCAGCTTCCAGAACTGTAAGACACAAATCTTTGATGTGTCTTACACACACACACACACACACACACATTCCAGTTTCATGCATTCTAATAACAACATAGACTAACACAGGTCTTTATTGAAAAAGCCAACCAGCCTCTCCTTTAGACATGGCTCAGCCCAATTAGCACTCTCGGTGATGAAATATACTTGAAATACGACTATTGCAACTGAGGGACTGGATTTCTTAGCTTTAGTTAACTGAAATAGCCATGTGTAGTTAGTGGCTACTGTTTTGGACAGCACAGGCCCTGGCTACTCAAAGTGTGGTCCAGGGACCAGAACCATCAGCGTCACCAGGAAGCAACTTAGAAATGTAGGCCACCATAGCAGGGGTATGGCTCAGTGGCATGGCATGTATTTAGCATGAGGTCCTCATCCTCAGTACCAAACAGAAAAAAAAAAAAAAAAAAAAAAACGGGAAAAGAAATGAAATGAAATCTAGACTCACCCTGTATCCCTGGACCTGTTCAGCAGAATCTACATTTCATGAATATCCCAAGGGACCTCTGGGGTCACTTAAGTCTGAGATGCACCCTACCTGGAGCACCAGGAGACCGAGTCCCCTCACTGCACTTCTAGGGCTGCGTTCCCAGACCACACTGGGGTTTTTTTGTTTTGTTTTGTTTTTGAGACAGGGTCTTGCTATATTGTTAGGCTGGCCTCAAACTCTTCCTGCCTCAGCCTCCAGAACAGCTGGGACTCCAGCCATGTGCCATGGTGCCTGACTTTTTTTGTTTTTTAATGCCTTGAAGCACAGTCAGCAGAGGAGATGAACTAATAACAGCTGGTGAATGAATACCCACTACAGGCCAGACCCTTGACCATCCGTTAGGGACTGAATTATGCTCCCTCCTAATTCCTGTCTCGCAGCCATAACCTCCGATGTGACTGCATTTGAAGATAGGACCTTGAAGGAGGTAATTTAGGGAAACCAAATTCAGAAGGGTGGGGCCCTAACCCTGTACACTGTTGTCCTTATGAGAAAGAAGTAGCACTGTGAGCAGAGAAAAGGCCATGTGAGTACACAGTGAGAAAACGGCTGTCTGTAAGCCAGGAGAGGGCCCTCACCAGACACCAACCCTGCTGGTACATTAATATTGGACTTCCAGCCTCCAGACCGTGACAGAATATTTTTCTGATGTTTAAGCCACCAAGTCTCTGGTAACAGCAACCTGAGCTATAATACACCAACTCATTGAAACCTCACAAAACCCTGCCAAGGAGGTCTTTTCATAACAACGTTGATAAAAATAGCTATCACAAATTGAGCGCCTGATTTGTGCCAGACAGAATATAGGCACAGACCCTCAATGATGTGGCTCTGTCCTCCACTGTCTCCCACATCACAGAGGAGGACACAGAGGTGCAGAGACCAAGACATTGCTCCAAGTCACACTTTATAACTGACAAAGTCCATGTCTGAGCCATACCACCATTTTATTTTCTGCTACAATTAGTCCTTAACCCCATTTTTTTTCTTTCTCCCCCACCCCCACCCCTGTGGTGCTAGAGATGGAATCCAAGGTCTGGTGCATGCCAGGGAAATGTTCTGCCACTGAGCTACATCCAGGGCACCCCGTTTTTTTCTTATGTACAAAGTGAACTCTAAGTAGATGCACCAAAGCTTTAATCCTCCGAAAAGAACTTCTATATCTGCCCACAATTGACCACAAACTGTCACAATAACATAAACTGGATACCAATGAACAGGATCCACCTGTGAGATGTCTTTTTTTTTTTTTTAAACTGTCCAATTCTCAGGTCAGCAAATTTTGCCCTAAAAATCTATACAGCAAATCTGTTAGGCTTTAAGGGACAAACAGTCTCTGTCCCAAGAAATCAGTCCTGCCCTTCTAGCAGGAAAGCAGGAATAGATGTGTAAATGAATGAGCAGGGCCGTGTTCCAATAAAACTTTATTTACAGACAAAAATATTGAATTTCAGGCCGGGGACAATGATCATCATCATCAATGAGAGAGCACTTGCCTAGCTTGTGTAAGGCCCTTGGTTCCATCTCTAGCACCACAAAAACAAACACACAAAAATTTGTTCTGAATTTTCTATCCAGTATTTATCTGTAGGGGGAACATTTCAAGACCTCTAGTGTATGACTGAAACCACACAGTGCCAAATCCTATATATATACTATGGTTTTCACTATACATAGGTATCTATGACACAATTTAATATACAAACTAGGCACTGCAGGAAATCAGCAATAGCTAATTAAATATAACAATATACCAGGGCTGGGGGTGTGGCTCCGTGGTAGAATGCTTCCTCAGCATGCAGACCCGAGATTCCATTGCCAGCACCACAAAAGGCATACTGCAATTAAAGTTATTTAGGACTCATAAATTATTTATTTCTAGGATTTCCCAATTAACATTTCAGACCCTGGGTAACTGAAACCAAATGAAGTGAAACTGTGAATAAGGAGCGACTACCCTTTCTTCTCTTGCTTTTCTGTAGTGACTTAAAAACACAAAAGTCAATCTGTCTCCAGGGCTGCGAAAAAGGCAGGCTATGGGCCAGACACGAGCAGCAGTTCACCAATCCCAGACCAACAACCCACAGGCCCAAAAGGAAGCCAGCACACCACACAATGACTTAGTTCTTGGCTTGTTTGTTTGTTTGTTTGTTCTGTTTGCAGTGCTGGGCAAGTGCTCCCACTGAGCTCCACCCCGCCCACCATTTTCTCACTGAAAAAATGTGAAGTCTGAATTTCCAATTTGTTGTTACATATCTTTTTCTCGTCTAGGAATACTTGCTATGGTTGAACTCTCATTTCCAGGTATTCTCAAGTGCCAGAAGGAGCTTCAGAATAATCAAGTGCTTTTCTCTGTATCATAATGAAAATCCAAGGGATGGTGAAAACAAACCCCAGGTAGAATTTACATCTTGTTTTTTTTTTCTTTTAATAGCATGCTTTCTTCTTTATACACAAACAGCATACATCTTTCATCAACACAGGAAAACAGCAGGCGGTTTGTCAACTATATCAAAAACTCAAATTTGGTTAAGAAGGAGATAATCAAACAGTTGGAATTAAAAGAAAATGCCTAGCTAATGACAGCTTTGCTGGCTTTTCAAATCCAACACTTCAGAGGAGAGTCGATCTCATTACACACTGCACTGCTGCACAAGACACCTCAGGGGGCACAAGAGGGGTCGTCCCCCACCAAGAGAGAATAAAATTGGGTTTCAGTCTACTAACCACACCACTTGAAAATGGCTAGCTAAATTTTTGGCAAAGTTGATAAAACCCGTTTGCAAACAAATAATGTCTGTTAAAATCCAGACTGCAGGACATGCAGATTTCACTTGAATGTTTTTGGGCGAAGGAACACCTTGTGCTCCATCATGTTCTAGCCAGCATGTTTAGGAGGGGGCTGGTGAATTTT
This sequence comes from Xerus rutilus, assembly GCA_028644305.1. NCBI lineage: Eukaryota > Metazoa > Chordata > Mammalia > Rodentia > Sciuridae > Xerus > Xerus rutilus. The sequence continues at coordinate 10,921,746 of CM053413.1, forward strand.
TCTGGTAAAGAGCCAAATAGGAGATATTTTCGGTTCTGTGGGCTATATGGTCTCTGCCACAATTCCTCAATGGTGCGGTTGAAGTATGAGAACAGCCACAGCAGGCGGAGGCAATATATACACAAAGGGGCGTGGCAATGTTCCAATAAAACTTTATTAACAAGAAAAAGCAGTGGGCCAAACTTGGCTGTGGGCTGTAATTTGCTGACTCTTGCTCTATTAAGGTACAATGAGAGACCCACACAAAGGCAAGACTGCAGAATGACAAGGGCAGAGGAAGCCAAAATGGGTTCCCACATGAACCCTCAAGGACACGTGGCTAGGGCAGGTGCAGCGCACTGTGGTCTTAGAGTTCTCCACGTGTGGCTCCTCACTGAGAGTGACTTCATGCAACACACTCCACGGTGAGCAAGAGGCTTCATTACTTAGAGGTGGTTAAGACCTTTGGGGGGGAGGTGGAGATGCCAAGGTGCAGCCAACTGCTGTCATTTCTCCACTGTCACAGAGAAACAGTTATTTGGGTGGAGCTGAAAACCTTGGCCTCATTTGCAGGTCAGGTAAACTGAAGCAGCCTGACGCTAACATTGCTCTAAGTCACAGCTGATGAGGATTTAGAATCAAGGTCTTTGGTTAAAATAAAGACAAGGATGTGGGTTGTCCAAATACATTTTTCTTTGAGGATTCTTAGTCTACAGATGTCAAAGCAGATCTTTTTCAAAAAAGTGATCCCCAAAAAGCCATTAGGGAGGAACACTAAGATGTTCATCAAAGTATTACTTATAATAGAGAAAAAATGTAGATGATCTAAGTGTCTGTCATCTGAGGACTGTCTAAACTAATCATAGAATGTCTTTACCATAAAGTACTTGCAGTTTATAAGAATGATATTGTAGGGCTGGGGATGTAGCTCAGTGGTAGAACACTTGCCTAAGCATGCAGGAGGCTCTGAACCCGATCTCCAGCACCACAGGGAAACAAACAAACAAAATGATATTGTAGAAAAATGCATATTTGTTGATATGGAAATATGGTCACATTACCAGGTGAGAAAAGCAGACAGGAAAATACTAAAATAATATATCATCTAAAGAAAGGGATGGGCTACACTCAAATGGTACTCCATTGAGTCAGAAGGATGTGTACCATGGTGAGTCTCTGGGGGCAACATATTCATGGGTGACTTTTTGCCGTCCAGCAAGTTTGTATTTTATAATGTTCTGACAATAAATATACCTTGATAGTAAGAAACTTTCAAGTGAAGTAAAATGAACAAAAGCTGCTAAAGCCATAGTGATGGGACATTACAATGTGCCGCTCCAGGGTCTCTGCCCCAAGCATGAGAGAAGCTAATGAAGGTCACAGCACTGGTAACAACTAGAGCCAAAGTACAATGTCAAGTCCAGCAAGAGGATCAACGTTAAAGAGACTTACTGGAATGAGAACCACAAAATTTCTCTGGACACTCAGAACGTATGAAGTGGAGGAAGCTAGATGAAACCAGCAGAATCCACACTGCCTGATCCACATTAGACTTGCGTCACAAACAGACATGTACATGGAAACATGGGCCGGGAAAGAAAAGACAAAAAGGTTTGACATGCCAGAAACAGTTCCAGTTTTCAAAAAATGTTAGGTCCAGACTGTCCCAGTGCAGGTGACGAGGAGAGAGAAAATGCACAGTGATGACACCTGCAGATGTCAAGCTCTCACAGGCAACTGGTACCAGCAGGCTCCTGGCCCACGCTCAAGTTTGCTAAATCTGACATCCCAGGCCAGCATGAGCTGCAGGCCTATTAGAGATGTGGGAACTGAGGCTTCAAAAGAGGAAGCAATTAGCCAGGGTCCCAGAGAAGGGAGTGAAGCCACATCTCACTAACCCACATCTAACTAATTGTATGAGCAATTCAACTGAGCCGGGCCTCTCAAAATTCAAATTTCAGTAGCCCTGGAGTCCAATGAAGGCTCTGAAAAGCTTCCGAAAGAGGTACATCCACGGGGGTGAGGGCCATAGCTCAATGGTAGAGCCCTTGCCTAGTACATTCAAGGACCTGGGTTCTATCCCCAGCACTGCAAAAAAAAAAGAACCAGACACATTCACAAAGTTCCCTTTCTAAGATGTATAGCAGCCTCCAACAGTAATGTGAGAAAGCCCCTCTGTTTATATAAACTTGACAATGAGATAATAGTTCTCTGGCACAAAATACAACTACTGAAACAAAACCTTTACTGAGAGCATCCCCTTCTTAGCACACAATTCCTCTCCCTGACAGGCCAATGCCTCGCCTCCCAGAAGCCACAGCTTCAGCATGAAGAAGTCAGAAAAGTGTCCTCACCATTCTCACGGCCGAAGGAGGGATGGGCAACACCTTGGCACGTGTCTTTATGACAAGAACAAAGGCTGAGATCTGAAATAAATTATCAAAGCAATGAAGGACAACCATGGTAACTGAGTAGCTATGAAATTGAATTTGACACTAGTCTACAAGATCAAAATCACATTTGCCCAATTCCTGATCATTATTTATCAAGTGAAATTTAAAAGGGAAAATCTACTACCAGCTATTTTCTGACTTTATGATAGCCTTCAAAATGAATTTTGGGTGTTTTTCCCAAGGTAATTCAAATGCTTCAAGTTGGAAGTTGACCTCTTGGTTTAAAAAAAAAAAAAAAAAAAGGGAGCCAGGCACGGTGGTGCACGCCTGTAATCAAGCACTTTGGGAGGCTGAGACTGGAGAATTGCAAGTTCAAAGCCAGCCTTAGCAATGGTGAGGCACTAAGCAACTCAGTGAGACCCTGTCTCTACATAAAAAATAGGGCTGGGGATGTGGCTCAGTGGTCAAATACCCCTGAGTTCAAACCCTGGTATCAAAAAAAAAGTATGAACAGCTAGGTGTGGTGGTGTGTACCAGCTACTCAGGAGGCTGAAGCAGGAGAATCACTTGAGCCCAAGAATAGGACATCGGCCTGGACAACATAGTGAGACCTCCATCTCAATAAATAAATAAAAATATAAACAAAAGTTCCTTTTTAGAAATGAGCTTTATTTTCAATGCTATTGGGTTCTAAAAATCTGCATATTTACTTTTTGTCTCCCTCCAGGTTTACCTACATGTCAAGATTTCAAAAACCAAAACAAACAAATCAAACAGCTACAGATTCAGGATGCCAACCACCAATGTTTCCCTTTAGCACTGAAACCAGAATTCCCTTTCAGAGAAGCTTCTGAACCAAATGCTGTATTTCCTAGATCAAGACGCGCTGTTTTTCAAACTTAAAATTGCCTACGTGAAAAGAAGACTTGAACCCAAGCTTTCAGAATGTAGTAAGAATCACACAATAAAATCACTCTCATTCGGGCCAAGTGTACCGTGAGTGGCTCCCAAAGTCACTTTATTTAACAAAGGGCTTCAAAGCAAAGCAAATTTTCTCCTAACACTCCCATCAGACATTGCCAACTATCCACACTCCTCTTCCGCAACACCTCATCTTGGCCCATCTCATCCTTCTTATTAACAGTTTAGTTAGTGTCTGAACAGGAAGGTCGGTGTCCCTGTGACAGGTGACCCGCTCTTTAAGTCCTGGGGATGACCTCAGCTGCACCACGTGGTGAGCAGACTGTCATGGATCAGGGAGGAATCTGAAATCAGGATCCTGGATAGCCCCAGAGCCACTGTCAGATCCAGCAAGCAACACTGAACTCGTTATTATTTATAAACACTGCCCCAAAGAGGTTGCTTCAAACTTAAAAGTCAACTCTTCTGCTCAGACCCCTGGATTAAAATTATTTTTTAAAATTTGTACGACTCTAACCAAAAGGATGGTTATTAAAAATAAAGCAAGAAATATCCCCAAACAGGTTTCTCATGAAAGTTTGGCAGAGGAAGGATTCCAATGTGATGGAATGACCTAGACATGTTCTTTCCTCTAAGGGGAACATCATTATATCAGGCCCTTTGTGAAGACCCTCCTGAAACCCTTTAAGTTGACAACATTCCAATTCAGAGGCCAAAGTAAAACTATCTTTGAAAACAGTGCCATGGCTGGGAAGCCATGTGCACTTCGGTGAATATTTTTCCACCCACCACGAGCTTAAGCTTTCTGGGAAGGTCCCTGGTTTTCTGGTCAAAAACATTCTTGAAGTCGATCAGGAACGGAGAAATGAAGACCATATCTGGAAAAATGAATCCTGGGTTCTGTATCCGGGCTCAAGAGCCAAAGAGTCTGGAAAAGGCAGAGGGCAGAATGACCATGAGGATGGGAAGCCATTGGTCTAAAAATACTGTAAGAGATTATTTTATTTTATATCAATCTCTGCTCAGACACAATATGTGAATGTAGTCAACAATACTGTACTATTTATTTACTTTTTAAGGTTTTTTTTTTTTTTTGGTATCAAGTTTTAAACCCAGGGGCACTTTACCACCAAGCTACATCCCCAGCCTTTTTTATTTTTTATTTTGAGACAAGTTCTCACTAAGTTGCTGAGGGTCTCGCTGAGTTGCCCAGGCTGGCATCCTCTTGCCTCCAGCTGCTGGGATTATAGATGAGCACCACCATGCTTAGCTAACATATTTGATGCATTTCAAAGTAAGTTACAGAAATCAGTACCACTGATCCCTAAACACTCAGGTATTTCTCCCCATATTTCAAGTTATTTAGGATTTTCTAAAATTCCCAAAGTAGCTTAGCTCAACTAATACAAAAGTAGGCACAGAGAATAATGAACTGTGCCCTGGGCTCTGCCAACTTCCCAGTGACTGCAGCAGTCACTGCCATGGACCATCTAGAGTGGATCCTTTCAACTCCCTCAATGGAGGTTTACCTCCCATACTCAGGTACTCAGGGTTTATTCCATGTTTACTTCGTGCAGGACACACCACTGAAGTCAGACTATATATAGAAGTCATCTGATCTTTATTTTCAAATCATTCCTGTATGCACACAGAACCTTCTAGCATATCATCAGTGATAGCACCATGACAGTTCATAGCACAGGAGTCCTTCAAGTTACCTAATCCTTCCTCTGTTCTTGGACATTTCTAGGCTTTTTGTTTTTGACAGTGTCTTCTCAGTAAAAGGATAATACATGACCACCCCCTCACCTTTTTTCAGTACTGGGGATTGAACCCATGGTCTCATACATGCTAGATTAAGTGCTGTGCCACTGAGCCACATCTTCAGCTCTTCTTATTTCTATTTTGAGACAGGGTCTCACTAAGTTGCTGAGGCTGGCTTTGAACTTGAGATCCTCCTGCCTCAGCCTCCATTACAAATATGCACCACAGCACCCAACTTTACTTTCTAATATCCTAGAAAGGCCACTCATTGCCTTCCTGAGAAAAACCTCTCCCTCTCCCATCTCCCTTCCCTCTTTCTTTGTGCTGGGGATGCAGAGCTACATCCCCAGCTGAAAGCCCTTTCTTGAGAGAATCTTCTCACCCAAAGTCCCCACTGAAAGAGCTGGTCTAAATCAGGCATTTACATGCCTTCTCTGTAAAGAGCCGCAAGTGAATAGTACTGGCCTCAGGACCTTTACACATGCTACTTTCTGTGCTGCCATACGTTTCTCTAGTTCTGCAAATGGCAGATTTCCTTTTGTCCTTTAGGTCTTGATTTAAGCAGCACTTGCCCAGAAAGTCTGTCTTTCCCTCATCTCTGAAACTGGGAGCTTCCTTCCCATTTGCCACCTCAACTGATTTGTTTCCTTTTTGCTTGTTTTTTTCTGTCCATGTCCCACCAATTTTACTGTGCACTTTCTGAGGGCAGGGACTATGGCTACTCTGGCCTCAGCCTTAAGTTCAGAGGACAGCCCCGGGTGGAGAATGAAAGCATGGGCACCTAAACAGACAAAAGACTGGAGTTACCCGACATGTTCTGCTTTCTATGAGTCCTGGTTACACTTCCTACACCCAAGTGCAAATTGCTTGATCCACAATCACAAGCCCTCTTTGTTTCTGGACAGGACTCATTCATGTTCCCAAATCAACTCTGGCCAGGCAAGACACCTTGAGAAGGGACTCTTTGGGAATATGTCAGGTTCTCATTCTGGGATCTAAAACTTTCCAGAGACACAGTCAGTCTCCCAGGGGTTCTAAATCCTGGAACCATCCCAGATAGCCACAGAGATGGCTCAAGGACCACCCAGCAACCCCTCAATTCAGTATCTCCATTGCTCAGGACAGTTAACATCTTGTCCTCTACTTTTTAAGGGGAAGCATGTGGAGACGGACCCAGAATGCCAAGAACTTAGTATTGATTCCAAGTCCATTTACTGTCAATCTTGTGATTCATTAACAGTGTTAGAATCATGACCCCAAGACTGGAAGGAAAAGCAATCTGCTTGGGTTTTTTTTAACCTAACGGAAAAATGAAAATAGCCATAAAAACAGAAATAAACTGACTACATTTCTTCTGGTTCTAGGAAGGCTGCTAGAGTAGGATCTGACCAAAAGATGGACCTTTTAAGTCATGTTTTCCACCTCGGCAGATGACAAGTACAGGCTGAGACCAGCAGAGGTGGCAAGAGGAGACAAAGCCAAGGGCTCAGGGCAGGTGCCAGGCACAGATGGGACCTGGAGGACATCATGTTCTAACAGAAACTACAACCAGCCAGGTGGGGATTCAGACTCCAGTTTTCTCACTTGCTTGGAGAGTTCTTTATTATTTTTTTGGTACCTGGGATTGAAACCTGGGACATTTAACCACTGAGCCCTTTTTTATATAATTTATTTTGAGACAGTGTCTCACTGAGTTGCTTAGGGCCTTGCTAAGTTGCTGAGGCTGGCTTTGAACTTGCGATTCTCCTGCCTCAGCCTCTCAAGCTGCTGGGATTACAGGCGTGTGCCACCGTGTCTGGCAAGAGTTCTTACTTTAGAAGCAAAAAGCATGACCCAAAAGTGCTGAGTGAAAGGACAGAGGATGACCATGAAGTCATGCACTCACATTCTGGCAAGTGCTGCTGGGAAGACAGTAAGGGGATGGGAGGGCCAGACTTACACAATCATGCAGAACATCATGAAGATGTTCCACAAGGCGATGAAGATCCGAAAGTACCTGAGGCTCAGTAAGAATTCCCGAATATTGTCCCCTAGAAAGAAAGAAAGCATTTGTATGGCACAGCTAACATTCCCACTGTCCACTGCAGTGGGCTTTGTGATTTCTGCCCAGCTGCACTCACAGCTCTGACCTTGAAGTGGCTGTGTGGCTTTTCCCTCCATTCCCCCACCCTCAGCTCTCAGGCCAGTTCCCTGAGAGCACAAAACCCAATGCTTCTGATTGGCTCAAAAGGTCATGTGACCCAAGTCAGTCCAATAAGAGATTTCACTGAGACTTTTGCCTCAGCTACTTGGAAAAAGACACTCATTTTGTCAGGCTTGCTGGGGTGGGAAGTTTTAAGCTCAGTGCTCTACAGCAGGGGTCAGAAAACTGGCCCACAGGCCAAATCCAGCCCCTACTGCCTATTTCTTTGTATGGCTTGTGAGCTGAGAATGGCTTCTACACTTTTTTCAGTTGGAAAAAACATCAATATTTTGTGAGACAAGTGGCACACAGCCATGCCCATCCAGTTACATACCATTCTCTGGCTACTTTTGTACTATCACAGAACTGTCCTTGCCAGAAACCATAAAAGCCTCAAATATTTATCTTCTGGCCCTTTACAGAAAAACCTGCAACTCCCTGCTCGAGGGTCAACTTTGCTAACACAAGTCCTGGTGACACAGAAGGAGAACTGAGAGGCAGAGAGTTAGAAGCTAACAGGCTGATGTGAGACCTGCACCCAGGAGTCCCAAAGACTATTCTACTTTAACCACTTTGAGTTGAGTCTGAAGTGTTTTCAACTGAAAGCTCCTGAACTGGGGCAAGTGCACATGGGGGCAAGGGGTCAAGCTGTTTCAAGGAAGCTTACAAGCTCCGACTGCAACCATGAAATTTACTGCAGTTCAAATCCTGGCTCTGCACTTCTGCACAGGTGACCTGGGCTGGTCCCTGGACTATCTCTGCTCACTTTCTCCTGCATAGACAGGGGTGATGAGTAGCCAAGAAGACCTTAGCACAGTGCCTGGCACACATGGAGCTGTGAACAAACGCAGCCACTATGGTACAGGGGTCAGCGAGGCAAGGAGGACAGGGGTGAGGAACACTCCTTTCAGGGGAGCAGAGGTAGGGTTCTGGATGGAAGGAGACTTGAGGGAGGCAAAGCACACGGGAAAGTGGCAGATCCAGAAGTATACAGCAAATTCCTGTCCAGATGCCCTTCCTGCCATTCCTGTCTCTGAAACCATTTCCGAGCCCTTGTGCCACCATATCTTTGATTTACAACTGTGAAGCACAGTCCCAGAACCTGGAATAGTGTCTCCCACATAGTGGATGGGCAATATATGGCTGCAGAATGAATGCATGAATGAACAGATGGATAGCCTGTCTAGTGCCTGAGAGTACAACTTCTGCTGTCAAAACCACCTGTTTCCAATCCTGACAATCACTGACTTGTGTGGCCACAGGCAAGTTAAGCCACATCTCTAGCCTCAGTTTTCTCATCTGTAAAATGGGAAAATGATCTTATCTTTCAGGGTTGGAGGTGGAATGAAACACTAGCAGGAAAATTCTAAAAAGGCAACCACCCAGCAGGGCCTCCAATAAAGGGGAACTGCTGAACTGTCTCAAGTTCTGCTCCCCAGGGTTCTTGTCATCCATATGCATCACATCACTTTGGCTGTGGCACCTCAAAGGGCCTCCTGTCACACACTCCCAATAGAGGTGCAATCCCATCAACATCCTGTGACTCCTGATATCACCTCCTTTACCACCTGTTTCTTGTTTAAAAAATATTTGTCCTGCCCCATGGTAAATTCCATGAGGTAAGAACTATGTCTGCCTTATTCCCTGCTCTATCTCAGCACCCACAGCTGTGGCTGGCAATGCAGTGGGTACTCAAAAAATGTCTGATTGATTGAATGAATGAATGAATGAATACAAGTTCCTGCTTCTCAACCCTACTCAATGGGTACCAAGATGTCTCCTAAATCCCAAGCTGCAGGATTGATTTTTTGATTTCTTTTTTTAAGGAAAAAAAGGTGATGAACTTTTATACAAAACCTCCCAATTTATTCAAAACATAATGATGGCAACTAATTAAAAAAAAACATAAGTCTGCAGCACTCTGAAAGCAATAGCAATAGGTGGGGCTGTTCATTCATTCATTCACTCACATGCATTAACATGCTGGCACTGTGAGGACACTGGAATGAGCCAAGACAAGATTGGTCCCCTCTTCTGGAGTTTACAATCCAATGCTAGGGACAGACAACAGCCTAATGATAGCACACATAATGAAAAATTCTAACCACTGTAACAGGAAGTGATGTGAGTGCTGACTTGTCAGAGAGGGTCTCCCGAAGAAAGAAGGTGGAGCCAGAAATGGGCAGAAAGAACACACCCTCAGTCCCAACTCTCTCTCACTCACTCACATACACTCAGTTAAAAAGGAAACTAGGTAAGCTATGGTGAGAAAGAACCATACTCTCTGAAGTGAACAGTGCGATTCTAGGATCCAGAAAGAAGACCTTACCTGTACTGGGCTCCCTCGTCTCCTCCCCAAAGCCCTGCGTGTCCTTCTTTTTCCTATAAAGAGAAGTAACACCATGTCCACTTTCAATGGGACATAACGCTCAGTCCCCCGACCCTGAAACACAGCTCAGAAGGCGGTGACTACTAATCTTCGGACCTAGTCCTGCCGCTGACGTGCTGTGTGACCTCGAGAGAGTCTCTGGGCCACCACCTGCAGGGCCCATATAAGCCACATCCGCAAGGTGAACAGGGTGGTAAAAGGACAGCGACTACATGGCCGAGGATCCAGGGCAGGACTGTTTTTGGGAGAATAAGCCTGAGGGTCCCAGAGGATGTGAGCAGCACAACCAGGTCATAGAGCCACCGGATTTAAATTTCCGTAGTGGCGCTGAGGGTCAAAGGAAGAAAAACCCGGGTGGAGGCGTGACCCGAGGGCGACCTAGGGCGCGGGGCGGGGCCTACGACGTGGGGCGGGGCCTACGACGCGGGGCGGGCCTACACTGCGGGGCGTGACTACGAGCTCCCGGGTGGAGGCGCAGTCTTAGCGCGGCCTACTCACAGTTTAAAGTTGAGCACGGCCCCAGCGTTCATCAGCAGCGTCCTGCAGAAGGATAATTACGTTTACTAAGGCCGCCCCTCGCCCCATCTGGCCGTCTCTCCCCATCCTCTAGTCCCTCAAATTACCCAAACAGCAGGATGTCCCCGATCATCGTTACCGCAGAAGCACCCGTCAGAACCGGAAACGGAAGCCCCAGGAAGGGAGGGGAGAGGAGTACTAATCGACCAATCCCGAAATAACTCTGGAGAGGGCTGGGCCAATCGAAGGCCAGGGCACGCAGGGTCCCGCCCTCTGCAGCCCAGGTCTCTAAGCGAGCGCGAGCGCCCCTCCTCGCTGAGGAGGCACGGTGCGTCGGGGTGGAAGGGCGGAGCGAAAGTGAGGCGTCACCTGAGAGGGTGGAGCCTTCTGGGGGTAGGGTGGGGTCACGCATTAGAAGCGTGCTGCGCATGCGTGAGCTTCCCAGTGGCGGAGGACAGGTGCGGCGGCAATCCTTTCTGGCTGGGTCCGGGTTTCTGGAAAAAGGAAGCTCCGAATCCCCGAGGAGCTGCCAGGAGGCGGGTTGTGTCACAGTGGGCTCCCCCGAAACGGAGCGCTCCAACTGACTGGACTCCAAAAGGGGGTCCTCCTGGGCCCCGGGGGAGGCGGGGATCTTCATCCAGCCCGCACTATTGGCGAGGGGGTCCCCACTGAGCGGTCCCTACGGGCAGGGGGTTCTGACTTGTGGAGCCCCTTGGAGAATGAAGGTCCTGACCGAACGGATCCTGTCGGACTTGGGGGTTTCGGCTGGGCTCCACAGAAGACGGGGGTCCTGACTGATGGGGTCTCTTGGGGAGTAGAGGTCACGACTAGGCTCCACAAACGACAGAGTCCACGGGAAACAGGATCCCAACCGATCCAGGACGTGCGTGCCTCTTGGCACAGGTCCCCGAATGGGCAGCCTCCTGGACCGACTCGCCCTTCCTGGGGCCCGGCTCCCCGCCTGGCGAGGCCGAGGGCGATCGTGATGACCCGAGGGACGAAGCAAGGGACCCGGTCGTCCAACTGCATGGGACTGGGCGTCCCGCCACCCGCCCCGGGGTGAACCGTCGCCCCTCCTCTCCCGCGGGGGACGGGCTGGAGGTGGCGCCTGGAGGGCCGGGGCGGGCCCAGCGGCGGGGGCGCAGTCGCCAGGCCGCGGGTGGCGGGACGCACAGGGCCGGGGGCCGCGGTGGCACCCGGTGCGCACCATGGACCTCCTGTCGGCACTGAGCCTGGGCGAGCTGGCGCTCAGCTTCTCGCGGGTGCCGCTCTTCCCCGTGTTTGACCTCAGCTATTTCATCGTCTCCATTCTCTACCTCAAGTATGAACCAGGTGAGCTCGGGCCGGGGCCGGAAGGGGACAGCGTTGGAGGACGGGGGATGGAGGTAAACGCTGGGGTCGCAGGAAAGGGAAAACCCTGGATGATGAAGCGGAGAGAGGGTAGGACAGAACCGGGGACTGGACCGAAGGAGTAGGTGGATGCTGAGATCTTGGGGTGCTCCCACGCCGGCGCGGGCTGAAAGAAGCCCCCGGCATGGTGGAGCTGGGGGAGGGGGAGCAGAAGCCGGTGCGAGGGAAAGAGTAGGAGGAGCGAGCTTGTTTAGAGGAGGGGGGACATTTGCGTGGAAGGGGGATAAATTGGGGGTCCTATTGGGGAAGGGGTGCGTGAACTTGGGCAAGGGGCACAGACAGGCGGGGGTCGGCGCTGCTGGCAGGGTCAGATGTCCTCACCGCCTGCTGCTGGTGACCTCCCTTAATGCCCTTGGTATGCAGAGTGGGAGCGGCTGCTTAGTGTCTATATAAGGGCTGGCCTTGCTAGGGGCTGCGATCAAGTTCAGGGAAAGTGACACCGGAGGCCCCCCTCCCCGCTACATCTATCTGTCACCTTCTCCTTCCAGGCTGGATGGTACTGGATCTCTGAGCCCTGTGGGAATTCTTCCAGCCCTGGCCTGGGATCCTTTCCACCTATGGAGCAGATCAGGCCCTGGGGCTGGGTAATTTGGGGTCAGCCTCCTCCCTCAACTCCAGACCTTCTTGGGGAATCACAGGAGATCTACTCTGTTTCTACGATTTTTTTAAGCTTTTTTTTTTTTTTAAATGAGGACGGAGGAATGGATGTGTTCCACTTTTATACAAGGTTCACCAAAGCAAATGTTTCTTGTTCATCTTCTAGTACTGTAATTATTCTAGGGTACCAGCAAACTTAATGGACAAGAGAATTTAGCTTTAGAAAAAAATCAATCACTGGATACTTTGTGACCCTTTCTCCCAGTTAGATGTAAGTTGCCCCCATATCTCAGAATGGCAGTGGCTTTATTCTTTTTCAGAGGATAAAAATAGGCACTCATGTTTATTAAAAAATCCAACTGAAGAGCAAAAAGGGGAAAAAGATATTTACAGTTAATTTCATGGTGGCCACCCTTCCAGATCTCTCTTCTATGCATTTGTGCCCATATAGTGGTAGACATAAGTGCATGGTCTTACACAAACAGGATCACACTCTACTGTCAGGTAGCTCTGTTCTATTTTTGCCTATCCACATGCCAAAGCCTATTTCTTTAAAAGCTCTTCTGGAAAGCAGTTACTTAGCAAAGCAAAATAAGCTTTTGTATTGTCCTAGCGTGAATGTGGGGCTGTGTATTTCCTGTCTGGAGAATTCCTGGTGGCCCATGCCAGTTCCCTGGGCAATTTCAGAATTCAGCACACCTTGGAAAAATCTAAACTGTGAGGAGGCAGGTACTTGGAGGGATGGATGCAGGACACAAGTGACTAGAGGAAGGAGGTCTCCAGTTGGCTGGGAGCCTGAAGAAAAGGTCTGGATGTTTGTGCAAGAGTCTCAAACCCTTTGCTCTAGAATTCCCAGACCCTGAAGGTTCCAGAAGGTTAAGAAGTGGTTCTCAACCCTGGCTGCACATTAGATGCTCAGGGAGGGGCTTTTAAAGCTCCATCTCCACTCCAGACTAACTGAATCAGAATATCTGGATGCTTGGGTTTCACGCTTACCTCCCCTGGTGCCTGCTGTGTGCCATCCAAGTGGAAGAAACCCTGCCCAGTTCAACTTCTTTCATAAATGGGGAAGTAGGAAATAGAGGGTAAGCTAATTTAAATATGCAATCACCCCGCGGTCCCATGGCTGGTACATGGCAGCCTAAGAACTCAAACACAGGTATGTTTAGACTCCAATAATTGGTATGATTCTTGCTTCCCTTAGAAAAGCAAGCTGCTTGATTGAGCTGTTAGTCTCCCCAGGTTGCTGTCCTTGCTGAGAGTCTGTCATGTTTTTGTTTTTTGTTTTTTTTTTTTGGTACTGGAGATTGAACTCAGGGGCACTCGACCACGGAGCCACATCCCCAGCCCTATTTTGTGTTTTATGTAGAGACAGGGTCTCACTGAGTTGCTTAGCACCTCACCATTGCTGAGGCTGGCTTTGAACCCGCCATTCTCCTGTCTCCCTAAGTGCTGAGATTACAGGCTTGCGCCACTGCACCCAGCTTGTAATGTTTCTTCTCTGAATCCAGCTACAAAATTTGCATAGCCAGGTATGAAATGACAGTATGGGGTCCCTTGTGCAAAAACGAAGAATTTCAACATGGTGACATCTGATCATTCAGTTTGGGACCCTTCTGAGCTCAGAGTCCCCAGAAGCTAGCCCTGGCTGATGAGAGCCAAGCCAGCTTTAAGGAGAAACTTCTGGCATGGAAGTCAGTTCCACCTCTAGCACAGGTAGTAACTTGGTTACTTCACCTATGAGCTTCAGTTTGTTCACCTGTCACATGGAATCATTGCTGAAATAATCCTAGACTCTCTTTCCTGGCTGTTGAGAACTTTGTCAGTAGTTGGGTCTAAGGCATTTGTGAGAGGTGGTTATATTTATTTGGAAGGCTATGGAGAAATATGATATTTGGGGTACTAATGTTTTCTGGGTCAGACCATCTGGAGATCGCTGGGCCAGAATGAAGCTTAAAGGTGTGATCCTCAATCTGTGTCACCTGGGAGCTGGTTAGAAATGCAAAGTCCCAGGCCCCACCCAGACCTACTCAATCTGAGTCTGTATTTGAATAAGATCCCCAAGTGATCTATAAGCATGCTGAAGTTCAAGAAGGGATGAACTAGAAGAGGCAGGGCTGCTTATTAAATCTAGAGCTTCCTCAGGGCAGGAGGTTGGAATCTGCCTCATTTCTGGAGCCCCAAAATCCAGACAAGGAAAAGGAGGACACAGTAGGTGCTATATGCACAAATAAATGAATGAATGAGTCCTGGATACTCAAAGCCCTGATTCATCCAAAGAAACTTTCTCAGAAAGTGATTCTCACATTTGATTGCACATCAGACTCACCTGAGTAACTTAATCTTTCGTCCAGGCAGCCCCAACCTAAATTTTAAATCAGAATCACAGGGGGTGGTCCCAACATCAGTGCAATTACCTGTCAGTATCCACAGGGGGTTGCTCCTAGACCCCACCACCACACAGATACCAAAATCAAGGATGTGTGAGTCCTTTCTATAAAATGGTGCAGTATTTGCATAGAACTGCGTACATCCTCTTAGACTCTACATCACCTCCATATCACTTATAACCCTAAAACAATGTGATGCCGGGTGCGTAGTTGTAATTCTGTATTGCTCAGGGCATCATGATAATGGAAAAAGTCTGGGCATGTTCAATACAGATATACAGATGCAGGGTTTTTTTCCCTTGAACATTTTCGGTCCAAGGTTAGTTGAATCTGCAGATGGGAAATCCACAAAGGGCGAGTGTATTTCTGGAGGTTCCCTAGATAAAAATCATTTCTCTACACAGGTTTCCAAGCCTCAGCACTGGACATTTAGGTATTGGCTGCCTTGTGAATTTTGAGATATCGTACAGCATTACTGGCCTCTACCGTCTAGATGCCAATAGCACCCTTGCCCCTCAGTAATAATGACAATCAAAAATGTCCCCAGACATTGCCAGTGGGCAGAAGGGGCTTGAGAATGGTTGATCTAGGCCATAAATCTCAAACTCTAGTGCCTCTAGGGACAAACAGGCTGTATATAGGGAAGCAAGCCAGGTAGAGACCATGCCCAGGTGAGAACCAAGCAGACACAACTCCACTTTTTTGGAGCTGGAACTGCCAGAGCTATTTTTTCAAGGGAAACTGGAAATGTAGACTTGTAGCTGCATGTGTTTCTAGAATGTTCCAGGCATTCTGTCCAAACATTTTTTTTCTGTTTTAAATTAATAGACTTTATTTTTTCAGAGCAGTTTTATGTCTACAACAGAATTAAGCTGAAAGTACACAGTTTCCGTATGCTGCTCCCCCAGCCCGCACTCGGCCTCCTCCCTCATCAATGTCCTTTGCCAGAGTGAAAGGTTTGTTACCATCAGTGAATCAACAGTATTGTCATTATCATCATCGTTGTCATTTTTCAATGCTGGAAATGGAACACAGGCCTCACAGGCTAGCCCTGTCCTCTAACTCTGGCCACACCCCCAGCCACAACATCACCATCATATTATTATTATTATTATCATATATATCAACATCATCATCAACCAAAGTCTCCTTACGCCAGGACTCCTTTGTGTTGTACATTCTGTACATTCCGACCGCTGTACAACCTGTGTCCGCCATGGTAGTATCGTACAGAATCGTTTGAGTGCCCTAAAAATCCTCTGTACTTGACCTATTCATCCTAGCAACCCCTTTTTACTATCTATCTCTTTCTCTCTTGCAGAATGTCATTGAGTTGGACTCCGACAGCAGGGAACCCTTTCAGATGGGCTTCTTTGACCCCGCAGTGCACGTTCAGGGTCCACATGCCGTCTCTGCGTCTTGCTGGCACGCTCAGTGCTGTGCCGTGGTGCAGATGGGGTGCACTGTTATTTATCCCTTTCCCTGCCTAAGGTCATTCTTGGTTAGAGTTTGATTGTTTCTAGAACAGTGGGAGCTGGGGAGTCAAAGACAGCAGTTCATCTAGTCCTGGTTTGAGACCTCTGGTTTGAACTAGAGGCTTTCTGAGGTTAAGTTGATTCTCATCTTTCCACCTTGGAGGCTGAGTCCATGATCTGCATTTTAAGTGAGAGGAAACAGGCAGAGAGCTGAGCTGAAAGGTTCAGGAGAACAGAACTTGTCTTAGAGTCACTGAAAGACTCAGATAATACACCACACATATTAGACTTCAAATGAAGTAGCACAGAACAGCAGTGCTAAGGTACAGTGGGGACCCTTCTAGCACTGTGCTGCTCTCTGCAAATGAGACATTGACACCAAGAGGAGGAGCCATGGAGTCCATCGCAGACTAGCGTAGAGAACCAAGGTATCCTCCCTCATGAAACAGTCCCACTATGGGACTGGAGGTGTGGCTCAGTGGTAGAGTGCTTGCCTGGCATGTGTAAGGAAGGCTTCGGTTCCATCCCCAGCACCCCAAAAAAAGAAAAAGAAAAAAAGAAATTCCACCCACTGAAATTCTCACCCCCAGGTATTTTTCATTTCTGTTGAATTCCAAGATTACATAATTCTAAGTGCGTAATTGCAAAGCCCTAAGCAATTTCTTTTTACCCTCTCAGGCACCCTTTGGAATGACTGATAACACAAGGGTGGCCCATCTTGGCTAGGTTTACCTAAGACAAGCTCCACAAGTCCAGTGTCCCAGGAAACCCTCTGGGCTCAGGCAAAGCATGATGGTTGGTCACCATTTTCATCACGCACATGAGCATAGGGAGCCCTGGAGAGACATGTGACCAGCCCAAGCTTAGCCAGTGAGATGGCAAAGCATTCACAGCATTCGAATTTGAAACCCAGATTCTCCAGGTTTCTGGTACTGCCCCCCAAACCCTGCAAGAGGAACCAATGACTAGGACTATGCCTGAGCTTTGGAGCCAGGGGGACAGTTTCTCAGCCATCACCTTGCTGTGGATCCTTGAGGCAGGGCTGTCTCCTGAGACTCATCCTGTCCTTCCGAGGTTGCTAGAGGGGTCCATGATGGTAGTGCTGCCTCAGAGAGGGACGTGTGCTTGGCCTGGTCTTCTGACATCAGGACAAACTGAGACTGGGGAACAGGGGCGGGGGACAGTCACTTGTCCAAGGCCACACCAGAGTAAATGCTGGAACCAGAACCTGGGCATGTGACTGTTTACCAGGATGTGCTTGTGGAACAAACCCAGGAGGCTGCTTGTCAGAATGCTGCTCATTGGGCCCCAGGGCCCCAGCCCCCACTTCCCAGCTCGGCCCCTGGGAGGATCCCAAAGGACACAAGAAAGACCCTGGAAAGAATTCAACCTCTAGGGGTTATTTTTAGATGCAAATGTATCCATTTCTGCAAAACATGGGTGCCTCACCTGACCTGGCCCTGGAAGGACCCACCAGCTGCTCCAGAGGATCAACTCGCAGCGGAGGCTGTGTTTTAAATAGATGGCCTGGACAGGAGAGGAGAGCATTTTGCTTCGTATCCGAGGACCCTGGTTAATGTTGAGATTGAAGACAACATTGGGGGCAGAAAGGAGATGCAGTCAGTTCATAACCCCAGGATGAGATAGGAGGAGGAGATGTTCATTCCAGCCCTTGTTAGGCATTAGGCAAAGATGGGATTAGGGTTCCCATCTGACAATAAGAGACATGCAAAGAGAAAAAAATGGTTTCTTCAGGGTCACACAGTTAGTTGGTGAGAGTAACAGAGGAGTGTGTATTGATCACTTACTCTACAGCTATTTGTATTGGGCATGTGTGATTATCATAAAATGTAGTCTGTGGAAGAGATGGACCCATGAATTGTACATATTCCTACAGTGGAATACTACACAGCAGTGAAAATTAATATTACCCTTGGAAATATTGTGCTAAGTTAAAGAAGCCACACAAAGTCCACATGTGTTGTCTGATTCCACCTGTACGAAACACAAATCAGCCCTCTCTCTCTGTGGGTTCATTGTCCAAGGATTCAACCAACTATGGATCAAAGCCATTTGAAAAATGACTGAGCATGCACAGACCTTATTTCTAGTCATTATTCCTAAACATACAGTATAAAAATTACTGACATGGCATTTACATTACATGAGGTATTCAAGTCATCTAGAAGTCATGTAAAGTGTGTGGGAGAGCGGGGGAGGAGGGAGCATAGTGTACCGTGGCAGGAGGACCGGGTGAAGGAAGCCACTCACTTCACGTAGGCCAGAAAGCAGAGAGGCAGGGCCCACAGTCCCAGTACCCGCTTTGAGGACACCCCATAGTAACCTAATTTCCTCCCATGAGGCTCTACCTCATAAAGGTGCCACCAGCTCCCAACGTGCCACAGGTTGTTGACCAAGCCTTTAGCATACGGGGCCTTTGGGGGACATTAAGGTTTAAACCATAACCGTGGAGCACAGAGAACACCCAGCCTCGGTCTTGCTCAGCTTTGCTCAGCGCTGCCCAGCTGCCTCCTGGGTGGTTACGCGCAGGACATTCCCACCTATTTTTGCATAAGAATCTCAGGCATTGGAGGACATTTTCTTCCGTGAGGCTGATCAAGCTTTAAAGAAGGTAGCTTCTTTTAGACAGTAGAATTTTGTGTTTCTCCATAAAAGGACGGACAGGGAAGATTATTGTTCTTATATCAATTTTATAACGTAACCCAAGGTGCCCCAGATGCCTCTTCATTTGCTTGGATATAAACTCCACTAGGGCTGGGACTATGGCACAATGGTAGAGCACTTGCCTAACATGTGCCAGGCCCTGGGTTCCATCCCCAACACTGCCAAAGAAAAGAGACAGTTGGAATGTCAACTTCATAATGGCAGGGACCTAATCTGTCTTGCTCATCACTGTAACATCAGGATACAGCATGGTACACCTTCACCATGAGTCCGCTTGCTCTCAGCTGTTTACTGGACGGCTACTAGGCGTCAAACACAGTGCCATGCACCTGGGATCTAGCAGCAGATGAGGCTTTTGTGGCCTCTGTACTCTTGGAGGGATGAAGATTAAATTCACCTGTTGAACGGATCCGCAGTATATAGAGGTGTCCTTGTCTGCTTGGGCTGCTATAACAAAATACCATTGACAAGGTGGCTTGTAAACCACAGAAACTTGTTCCTCAAAGTTCTGGAGGATGGGGGCTGAGGTTACGGCGCAGTGGTAGCGTGCCCACCTAGCACGCATGAGGCACTGAGTTCGATCCTCAGCACCACATAAAAATAAAGATATTCTGTTCGCCTACAACTAAAAAATAAATATTAAAAAAAAAAAAAAGTCCTGGAGGATGGAAGTCCAAAGTTGGGGTGCAAGTTTGCAGACTTCTTATGTAACCCCCAGCAGTGGAGAAAGAGAACCGCCAGCCCCCTCAGGACTCCTGAAGGGCTCATCCCATTCACGGAGGGCCCACCTTCCTGCCCCAGCCACCTCCAAGGGCACCACCTCGTAATGCCATCGCGATGGAGAAGGTAGGATTTCCACATGAAATGAAGTTTGGGAGGACATGAACGTTGAGTCTGTAACAGGTGTTTATGTTAATAACTTGGCACATGGAGAGACCAGATGTTCAGATTTGACCACTTAGAGATAAAGGCATCCAATGTTTAGAAAGAAAACTGACACTTACACTCCTTCCACATACACGTGCACAAAAGAAGAAAATAAAAAAGGAAAATACCTGAACTGAATTCCTTCCTTTCCCTCCACCCCCCAGTACTGGGGGTTGAACCCAGGGCAGGGCTACCTCTGAGCTAGCCCCTTTTTTATTTTTATGTTTGAGACAAGAGCTCACTGTGTTGCCCAGGCTAGCCTCAGACTTGGAATCCTCTTGCCTCATACTTCCAAGCAGCTGGGTTACAGGCACACACCATTGCAACCAGCTTGTCTGATTATTTCTTTCTTTTTTTTTTTTTTTAATATTTTTTTAGCTGTAGATGGACATAATGTCTTTATTTTATTGCTTTGTATGTGGTGCTGAGGATCGAACCCAGGGCCTCACGCATGCGAGGCAAGTGCTCTACCGCTGAGCTACAATCCTAGCCCTGATTATTTCTTTTTATTGATAAGAGATTACATATGTAACCTCATTGTCTTACATCTATACTGAGTGAAGTTTTTATTTAAGTACATGATTTTAAAGCTGTAATTACTCCATTTTCCATTGCTATAACAAAAATACCTGAAGGTGGGTACTGAGAAGGAGAAGATTCCTTTAGCACATGGTTTTGGATGCTGAAGGTGGAAGATCAGGAGGCCTCATGTGTTCAGCCTCTGCTGAGGGCCTCTTAGCAAATGGCATTGTGGTGGAAGCTCTTGCAAAAGGGAGAGATCATATGATGAGATAAGTACAGATTTAGGGTTCAGGATCTCTTTTTTCTTTGTAGTGCTACAGATGGAACCCAAAGCCCTGCCCATGTTAGGCAGGCACTCTAACACTGAGCCATTTTTTATTGTTAATTATTTTGAGACAGGATCTCACTAAGTTGCCCAGGCTGGCCTTACCCATGTTTGCCATCCTCCTGCCTCAGCCTCCCAAGCGGCTAGGATGACAGATGTGCACCACTGTGCCTCAGAGAGGCCTTGCAACCTCTTAAAAACACCACATTGGGGACCAGGTTTCCAAAATTTGAACCTTTGGTGGAGAAACCACATCTAGAGCACAGCATCTTGGATATTAGCTGTGGCCAAGGGAGCAGAGCAGCTGTGCTGTACGACTTGGTCCAAAGTTATTCTCTGCAAAAGGGAACTAGTTAGGGAGGGAATCAAGATGATGAAGTAAGTGGCTACACAGGGACTGCCTCAGGTGTGGCAGCAGAGGACTGTGACAATATTGGCCTAAAGATGGAACCTAACTAGTTACAAAGATCATGAAGACCTTAAATGGTTGGCACAAAGGGCAAGAATTTGATGAATAGGTATTCCTGTTTCCCTCATGTGTTCTCAGGAGCTTATTTTTAAAGGACTAGACTCCCCCCTTCCTAATGTGGCAATTGTGGGGGCGGGGGATGGGTGTAATATGGAACTTTTAAGTGATTTTTATCTTGAAAGAGTTTATGACTCAATGAGAAGTTGCAAAAATGGCAAGAGAGTTTGCGAGAACCCTTCCCCCACTTCCTACGATGATGACATCTCACAGAACAACAGCTTATTAGTAACACAAGAAAATTGCCATTGGTACAGTGCCATTGCATCAGCTGCAGATTTGAGCTTGCAGTTTTTGTGTGTACTTTTTAAAAATGGTTTTGGAGATAGGGTCTTATTGCCTCACTCAGGTTTGTCCTCCTGCCTCCTGCTCCCAACTAGCTGGAACTACAGGACAGGCCACCATGCCTGGCAACCTCTCTCACATACGCGTGTGTGTGCGGTGTGTGCATATAGTTTTGTGAGGTTGGATTACGTGTGGGTTTGGATAACCACATCAGAGTCAGAATACAGAATGCCTCCAGCTCCATGCTGTGAACAAGCTCCCCATGCTGCCCGTTATTGTTATCTTCCCAAACCTAACTCCTGGTCTCTGTCACTCATCACTATGATTTTGTCACTAGGAGAATGTTATATAAATGATATCATGCAGCATGTAACTTTCTGAGATTGCCGGGTTCTCATCCCCCATAATGTCCTCGAGATATTTCCACACGGAGATGGTGGGAGAGCAGCGCTCATCACAAGAGGAAGCGGACTTCAAGTTGTGAATCTGGGTCTTTCCCTGGGCCATGTGCGGTGGCCTGCAGTCAGGAGCAGGGGAACCGACACCAGAGTGTACCATGTGGTGAAACGGATGGGTAGTGGGTGAGGCGGGCTTCTGGCGTTTTCTACTTGTGGTATTTTCTGCCTATGGTAGGGTTATCAGGACGTCACCCTATCCTAGGTTGAGGGGCATCTGCACTCAGAGTTGTGCAGGCATCACCATAGGGAGAAATCTGCACCCCTCAGCTCGCATCCTCTCAGTCTCCTCCAGCCCTTCGCAACCACTAATCTGCTTTTTTGTCCTTTTAACATTGAATGAAATGCCAAGATCAGTAGTAGGACGGAATCCACAGCACAGGGCTGTGGGAACCCCGAGGCTAGAGTGCCGGACTCTGCAGAGCAAGGCCTTCCTGGAGGAGGTGTGCTTCGCGCTTGGTTATTTCTGCTCCTGGGCTCCTGTTCCTCCCTTGCCACCATCCGGGGGTGGCCTTGCCGCCTGACTGCCTTGTGTTCCCTTGTTCCTGTAGTTCAGTCCTCAAGGACTCCCTAAGCGCGTGCCCTGTGCTTCCCCATGGGTCCCCCCGCTTGGCTTCCCTGTGCCCCAGTGGCACTGTCCCAGCGAGACAGGCGGTGCGTTCCAGCTCTTGCCTTTTCTGCGCTCCTGTTTGCCCAGGACCAAGCTAAGCTCCCTCCCAGGCAAGGAGCTTTCTCGAGGAGGAGGAGGAGGAGGAGGAGGAGGAGGAGGAGGAGGAAGCGCAGCTCAACCACAGAAACCCCATCCTGCTTTTGCTTTGCTTCATGTTACTTCATCTTATCCTGTCATCACGCTGAGCAAGCTGAGAAGAGCCCCGCTCAGCGCTGTGTCCTCTGTATTCTCTGAGCCTTTCTGAAGCTGGCTCACTGCTCAGCTTGGGTGGTTGCTTTAGGAAAGGCAGCCAGGTCGGACAGGCTGACCAGAAGGCACAGGCACGGGGTGAAGCATGCTCTTGGTGCTCTGGTGACTGGGGGACATTCGTGTGCCTTGCAGGAGCCGTCGAGCTGTCCCGGCGCCACCCAGTGGCCTCCTGGCTGTGTGCCATGCTGCACTGCTTTGGGAGTTACATCCTGGCTGACCTGCTCCTCGGGGAGCCCCTGATCGACTACTTCAGCAACAACTCCAGCGTCCTGCTGGCCTCTGCTGTCTGGTAAGCCATCCCAGGTGGGATGCGGGGAGAGCAGGCTGGGATCAGAGAGGACCTCCACCCAGCCTCCAGGGTGCCCCTAAACACTGCTCTCAGTGCCCAGCCGCCCTGAGCCTGGCAGTGGGGCAGAGGGTGTGGACACAATTTCTCCTCCAGTGACCCCATGGTCCACCCCTCCCCTGACACTGGACCTTCTTTCCCCAAAGGTACTTGATTTTCTTCTGCCCCCTGGACCTCTTCTACAAGTGTGTCTGCTTCCTGCCTGTGAAGCTCATCTTCGTGGCCATGAAGGAGGTGGTGAGAGTCCGCAAGATCGCGGTGGGCATCCACCACGCACACCACCACTACCACCACGGGTGGTTCGTCATGATCGCCACGGGCTGGGTCAAAGGTAGGCAGCGTGGCAGACGATGGAATAACACCCAGTTGACACAGCCGTGGCTCCAGGCTCAGGAGGGTGAGGATTGGAGCAGGTGTCCACATCTCACCACAAACCAGTACCCAATGGATAGGTGTAGCCAATATCTAATCAATAGCCAATTCCTAATCAATAGGATGTCAGTGACAGCAAAAAAAGCCAGTGTCCCTAGAGCAGAGTTTCTCAGCCTCATCACAGCTGGCATTTGGGTGGATGGTTCTTGGTGGCAGGTCTGCACTGTGAACTGTAGGTGTTTGAGCTACATCCTGGCCTCTCCCACTATATGCAAGTAGCACCCTGTGCCCGGCCTGGGTGACCAACGATGTCCTGGACGCTGCTAGATGCCTCCTTGAGAGCCATGTCACTCCGAGTGAGCACATTGATCTTTGGGGACCACAGCCCTGTCAGCCCAGGGAAGTCTACAGACCCTTGTAATGTTTTTATTTGTTTATTTATTCATTCGTTTGTTTTTGATACTGAGGGTGGAACATTGGGCATTGTGCTCGCTGGGCAGGCGTTCTGCCGCTGAGACACACTCCCAAGTCCGTTGTTTTTGTTTTTGTTTTTTTTTGGTACTGGGGATTGAATTCAGGGGCACTTGACCACTGAGCCACGTCCCAGCCCTATTTTGTGTTTTATGTAGAGACAGGGTCTCACTGAGTTGCTTAGCGCCTCGCCGTTGCTGAGGCTGGCTTTGAACTCTCGATCCTCCTGCGTCAGCCTCCTGAGCTGAGGGATCACAGGTGTGCACCACCATGCCTGGCCCATTGTATGTTTTTAAGTGTATAAAATAAAATACATAGGCTAACAAAGATAGCCTATTGTTTTAAAATGCAGTGATCAAAATGTTTTTTAAATATGACATCACAATTTCATGCTTCTTTATTAATGCAGTAAACAGCAGACCTTCCACTAGCTACTAGGAACCATTGAACTTTTGAAGTGATTCTGAAACCATTTGCAGCAACCAGAATGTGAAAAGAAAAAGTGTGGATTTTGTTGGTGGCTGACAGCTTGGAGACGCCCACTAAGATCACTGCCTCCCTCACCATGGGAGGAAAGGCTGGGTTTCAGTGGGAGGTTGTGAAAATGGAGGCTACTTGTTTTACATCCAGTGTCACAGGCTCCAGGCTAAGACTCCTGACACAGGGCAGGTTCTGAGTTGAGGCCTTTGTGTATCTGATTTCATTTGATCCTTAGGAGCCTCTTTTAGGCGGGATCCGCTTCAGCCCTTTTTGCTGAGGAGGAAAATGAAATGATTTGCCCAAGCTCACACAGATAAGAGGGACAGCTGGTTTTGTCTCCAGATCCTCTGAGCCCAGTGTCTGTATTCTTAATTCTTTTGAAGTTTTCCTGTCCCCACCTCCATCTACACAAAAAGGCAAACCAAGATAAACTTCAATAGAAAAATGGAACTGAGGATATAGCTCAGTGGTTGAGCACTTGCCTAGTAAGTATAAGGCCCTGGGTTCAATCCCTAGTTCTGGGGCGGGGGGAGAGTCGCAAAGATAAAGAGGGACATTTTTTATAATGATAAAAGGGTCAACTCACCAGGAAGGTACAATTATAAACATACATGCCCCTAAAAACAGCAGCAAAATACATAAAGCAAAAACTGGCAAAATGAAGAGAGAGACAGCCTAACATTAATAATTGGAGAAGTGGAGCCAGGAATAATAGGAATTTAAGGAAAAACGACATAACATGTGCAAAAAGTCTCTGGCCACTTTATCCCTGTTTCCTGCCTGTAAAGAGTGGGTGCCTCCAAAGTTACAGGGCTAGAATCGCCTCCACTGAGCCATAGTGTCCTTAGTGTCGCTGACACTTGAGGCTGGGTCATTTCTTACTGTGGGAGCCGTCCTGCGCACTGTAGTACATGGAGCAGCGTCCCCAGTCTCAATCCACTGAATGCCAGTAGCATCCCCTCCCAGTTGGTGACAACCCAAAGCGTCTCTAGACATTGTCAGATGCCTTCTTGAGGGCAAGATCGCCAGATGCGAGCCCCTCGTCCAGTGTTGTATGTCAGGTACCCCAGTTGACACACTGGTTCCTGGAGTGAGTGGGAAAGCCTCGTTAGCCAACTGGGGCAAATGAGAGGATTTTTTTCCAGCAGTGTAACCACTGTGACTCCATGTGAGTCTCCTTATTCTCACTCCGGGAAACCTGTACTACAGAGCAAGTCCCCGGGGTCACAGCAGGTCTTCCAGAGGCTGGGAGACTCGGGAACAGTTAAGAACTCAGAGCCTAAGGAAGAGAGAGGTCAAGGGTGGAAGTGGGGGTTCCAGAAGCCTCATTTACAGCTGGGCTGGAGGTGTCAGGTCGGGAAGCCTTAAGACCCACCGTGGTGGCACAGACGTGACTGATCCCTTCACATGGTTTTGCTGTGAATGTGCCATGTGAGCCTCAGCAAGGCTCTGGCCTCTGAGTCTGTTCTCCTACCTGTGACTGATGATCGGGCCTGCTATCCCCTAATGAAATGTTCAGCAGCAGACAGGTGGCTTCCTGGGGAATTTAGACAGTTAAAAAAGGGAGATGTGGAGTGGCTGGCTTGTTCAGCTGTGCCCTGTCCCGTAGGCTCTGGTGTTGCCCTCATGTCCAACTTTGAGCAGCTGCTCCGAGGAGTCTGGAAGCCCGAGACCAATGAGGTCCTGCACATGTCCTTGTGAGTACCCCATCTCTGTGTGTGTACAGATTTCCTACTCTAGGTGGATACTGCTGACAACTTAGAGAAGCCTCAGCCCCTGGCATTGCCTTTAAGAAGCTTCCAGAGGCTGTCTGGGGGAACCCAGCGTGGGAGCCACAGCTCTGCTTAGAGGGTGGGGGCAGGAAGGAGCTGACCTTTGATTTGGGTTTTGAAGGGTTGAGTAGGAGTTTTCTGGCTAAGAAGGAGCCTCTGGCCAGAGGCCAGCATCTCTGCCCACTGTCCAGGCAGAAAAGAACAGTGCTATCACCAGGTCTCCAGGGTCAGGGTGTGCAGTGCGAGTGGGGCCAAATGGAGAGAGCTCAGGTGGGAGTGTGGGGTCTGGTAAGGGTGTGGAGCATGGCTACGGCGAGAGCCGAGAAGAGGATGGTGAGCAGGACCCGACGGCAGCACCCAGCACCCACACAGGATCCCAAGATGCATCCGGCCTAGTGCAAGTTTAAAGGAGTAAAACCATAGCCATAAAAATAGGACAGAACTAAAAGGCTCACTCTAGGCCAATGAAAATCACCTCCCATTTCATACTATGAAAAATATGGCTTTGCCCATCCTCCCAAAAGTTGCTTCCCACCCCAAGATCACCAACAGAGAAGTGGGGTCCCAGAGCCTGTATGGGGCTTGTTGCTAAGTAGGCAAGTGCCCCTGGATTCAGGGGGCCACACACGTAAGCCACTTGGTCCTTGTCGCTCATGGTGCTTGGGAGATATTAGATGGAATTATCATCCAGCGCAGTGAGTGACAGAAGTCCATAGTCTGCAAAGAAGGAAAGGAAAGTTAAGAAGAGCTTGTGTTGGGGCTGGGATTGTGGCTCAGCGGTAGAGCGCTTGCCTCGCATGCGTGAGGCCCTGGGTTCAATCCTCAGCACCACATATAAAGCAATAAAATAAAGACATTGTGTCCATCTACAACTAAAAAAAAAAATTAAAAAAAAAAAAGAAGAAGAGCTTGTGTTGTAGTCACACTTTTGGGGGGAGGTGCTGTTTGGGCATCCCTAAGACCATCCTGAGTTTCACTGGTTTGCTGGAAGGACTCATGGAACTCAGCAAAGCTGTTATACTCAGGCCACAGTTGATTACAGCAAAAGGACATAGACTAAAACTAGCAGTGGTAACAGGAAGAGTCCAGAAGACACCAGCCGGAGTTTCCAGTTGTCCCCTCCCCATAGAGTCACATGGACACCACTTAATTCACCGAGCAAATGTGACAACAGGCATGGTGTACTGCCAACCAGGGAAGCTCCCCTGAGCCTTGGTGTCCCAGGTTTTTATTAGGGCTCAGTCATATAGGAGATACCTGCTGACTGCCTTGGTCTCCAGTCCCCCCTCCAGAGGTTGAGCAGATGCCATGTAGCCCAAGACCCCCATCATAAATCATATTGTTACTATCTGATATGACCCAAGGCAAAAAACCAAAAAACACCACCACCACACACAAAAAAACCCAAAACCAATAAACTCTTAGCATCCAAACTTTCAAGGGCTTAGAGGGCATCTCCCAGGAGACAACAAAGACCAGATCTTTCTTCAGGCTTAATTAACCTATCCTTATACAGAGAGATGCCACCTTATCCATGCCACCCCTGCATCCTCACACTCCAGAGCAGCTGGGGTGGGAGCCAGGGCTGGGGCAGGGGGTGTCGTGTCGATAAAGACCTCAGTCTTGCGGGTTCCTCCTGGTAATGGCAGGTTCTCCCTCCAGCCCCACCAAGGCCAGCTTGTACGGAGCCATCCTCTTCACGCTCCAGCAGACCCGCTGGCTGCCAGTGTCCAAAGCCAGCCTCATCTTCATCTTCACCATGTTCATGGTGTCCTGTAAGGTACGCCTTCTGCCCGTAGCCTCCTTGCATGAACCCATGCTGCTCTGAACCTCCTGGGAGATGGGAGGGACCTGGACACTCCCAGTTTATGTGGCCTGGAGAGGACCACCTAGGAAGGCTTGCCAGTAAGTCAGTGGAAGGGGGTCTTTTTTTTTTTTTTTTTTTTTTAAATATATTTTTTAGTTGTATGCAGTATCTTTTATTATTTATTTTTATGTGGTGCTGAGGATCGAACCCGGTGACTTATGCATGCAAGGCAAGCGCTCTACCACTGAGCCACCGCCCAAGCCCCGGAAGGGAGTCTTAAAGATGCATTGTCCATCAGGTGGGGATGCGGGGGAGGAGGACAGGCCCTCCAGGCAGAGGGTTCAGCCTGGGCAAAGGCTGAGGGAGCCTGGTGCCATAGGCACAGAGGCTAGAGGACCAAGTGGCTGGGAAGACACCCTCAGGCCATCCAGAGCTCTGCTGGACCAGGCATGATTCTGGTCTGTCAGGATCGTCCCACCCAGGAAGGGCTTTCAGGGCCACACTCTACTCCATCCCAAGGAGGTGGGTAACTCTGCCACTGTTTGCCAAAAGTATAGAAGGCCCCCGGCTCTGGCCTGTGTCTCCCTTTCAAAAGGAAATGTGCTGAGTCTCCCTGTGTGGGGAGGAGGGAAGCAGGGCTGAGTCTTGTTCCACCTGTTTGCAATTCGATGCCAGGCCAAGTGTGTTAGTCCATTCAGGAGGCTGGAGAACACCAGCGACCATGGAGCTTATCACAACAAATGTGGTACTTGGAGTTCTGGAGGCTGGAAGTCCAAGATCAGGGTGCTAGCATGATTAGGGGCTGCTGAAGGTCCTCCTCCCAATTGCCGAGGCCAATGTCTCAGTGTGTCCTCACATGGGGAAGGGCCTGTTAGCTCTCCTCGCCCTCTCTTGTTAAGGCATTAATCCATTCATGAGGACTGTACCCTCAGGGCCTAGTGACCTCCCAAAGGCCTCACTCATCTCCTAACACCATGACCTTGGTGATTAGGTTTCAACATGAATGGGGGGGGGTGCTGGACGACACATTCAAACCATGGCACCTCTTAGTGCCCAGGTGGTAACTCATGCGGATGAGCATCCAACTGTCCCAGCATGCGCAGGACTGTTCAGGCTTGACCACCAGAAGTTACACATCACCTGGACACCAACCTGGGGTGGTTGGTCACCCTCCTGGAGGTGCATGCAGCCTGAGGGCTGGGGCCCGGCTACCTCCCACCCTGACCTCGTTGACCTCTTTTCTCTTCCCTCCTTTCTCTTCCTCTGGCTTTGCTTCCTGTCCTGATCCCTCTCTGGCTCTGGCTGTCCCCTGCCACCCCACTCCAGGTGTTCCTGACAGCCACTCACTCCCACAGTTCCCCATTTGACGTCCTGGAGGGCTACATCTGTCCTGTGCTGTTTGGCACAGCCTGGGGAGGTGACCATCACCAAGACAACCACGGTGCATCCCCTGGCGGTTCCCATGGTGGCGGGCCAGGTGCCCAGCATTCCGTCCTGCCTGCCAAGTCCAAGGAGGAGCTGAGCGAGGGCTCCCGGAAGAAGAAGACCAAGAAGGCAGATTAGGGGGTGGCCCAGGGGACCCATGGGCACCAGGGATAGGACCAGGCCCAGGACCCTGACAGCTAGGGGTCATCCTGAGCTCCTTGCCCATCTCTGGGTCTTGATTTCCCCATCTGCAAATTGGGGCCATCAGCTCACCCTCCAGGGCTGAGGTGGGGATTAAATGAGATGTGCCAATGGACTTTTGTAGGAATGGAGGGTCCCTCTCTCTCTGTTAGGCCCCCTCTAGAGTCAGCTGTTATAGGGGCACACAGAATCCCAGTAGCAACTCCAACTAAAAATCCTGGCATTTTATTCTTTCTTCTTTCTTGTTTTTGTTTTACTTCTCTGAAATTGCATCTTGACTCAGAGAATTTCAAGCCATGTCAAGACTCGTCCATTTGATGGACGTTTCCTAAGCATCTACTGTGAGCCAGAGGCTGTGATTTCAGTCTTCTTGCCCAGGCTCCTCAATGGTTAGACCTTCCATGCCCAGAACTTTCTGACTCCTGCTGGGCATCCCTGGGTAAGTTGCTTCCCTTCTCTGAGCTTCAAGTTCCTCATCTGTGGAGTGAAGACCCTTCACTCTCTGTACAGAAGGGCTGGTGTGAAGCAAGACGTGGAAAAGCTTTGTAAGCTCATAAGCAGCGTGCAGGCAGGAGGGGAGATCAGGGCAGTTCTGAATTGTGATTGAAAACAGCTTTGCATTTTAGATATCTGTGGATCAGAGAACCTCACTGTTACCCAGCCAAAAAGAGACCTTCAGTAGACACATATGAGGCAGATGTACCGATTCAAACAGCGAGCTTTGGCTTCAGGCTGCCTCTAAACCAAAGACTTGCAGCCAGCTGGGTGGGGGTTCCAAGAGCCAGCTCTGAAGGAGCTCCAGGTGCTCACAGTTGGTCCCTGGACCTGTCAGGCCTTCCTCATGCTGAAATCCATCACCAGTCATTCAACAGACAGACCGATGCCTACTCTATGTGTGTGCTGCTGCTGGGCAGGCCAGGAACTTGTATGGGGTGAGCAAACTCCCTCATCTGAGCCTAGGTCAGCAGGATGTCTGAGAGGGGTGGATGGGGTGGACATGTCCAGTCTCAGGTTGGGTTTGAGCCCAGACCAGGTTGGAGTCCTGAGTGTCACCCATCTGTTGGGCAAGTGCCTTGTTCCAGTGATGCCCAGGAGTTGGGTGGGTCCTGAGGCTTCAAGGCCCCCAATTCATCCTCTTGCATGTCTGTCAAAACTCGGCAGGAGGGGTCTGCCAATAAATCCATTGTGAACGAACGCTCCTGGCTTGTCTGGCTAATTCTTTGACCTTGACATGGGGGAACATAGTGGGGAAGTCATGGGGAAGGATCTGTGGACCAGCTTGATGGTGGTGCTGTTTCCCCAGGTCTGTACAGTCTAGAGCTTATCAAGGTGTACCTCTTATATATGTACAGTTCACTAGATACCAGCTGTATAGATAAGGCTATTTTTTTAAACCCTCAATAAGAAAAAAGCTCCATAAAAACTGGGCAAAGGACTTGAACGTGTGCTGTGGTTTGGAAATGGTCTTCCCCACAGAGGTTGATTGCTGGAGTTTTGGTCCCAGGGTGGCAGGGCCCAAGTGGTGGTGCCTTTAAGAGGTGGGGCCTGGTGGAAGATGATTGCCTGGCAATCCCTTGAAGGGATTAATGCTGGTCTTGCAGAGTGAGTGAGCTCTTGAGAGAGTAGATTGCTATAAAAAAAGCAGTAGCCAGCTGCAGTCGCACATGCCTGGAGTCCTAGCGCTGAGACAGAGGCAGGAGATCACTTGAGCTCCCAAGTTGAACACCAGCCTGAGCCACATAGTGAGACCCTGTGTCGGGAGAAAGGAAGAAAGGGCTTGCAAGGAAGATCTTCACACCAGGGCCCCTGGAGTGGGCACAGGAGGATGCACTGAGCTTCAGCTAGCGGGTTGAATGAATCCATGCTAACCCTCACGTTAAAGTGTGAACGTTGGCATCCTCCACCGTTTGTAGTTGAAACCACACCCCTCGGTGTGATGGTATTTGGGGATGGGATCTGTGGGAGGTGACAAACTCCGCATGCCCAGGGTGGGATTAAGGCTTCTGTAAAAGGAGAGCAGGGATCTCTCTGCCCTCTGCCCTGGGTGGACACAGCAAGGAGGCAGCCATCTGCACACCAGGAAGCGGGCCCTCCCCAGACAGCGCTGTGGTCTGGAGAGAGATGTACCAGTTCACTGCAGCATTGTTCACCGCAACTAAAGTGGGGAGCGTAAGCAGAGGACCCAGAATCACTTGGCACAAAGTGAGGACCAGAATTGGGATTCCGAAAGCCAGCTCTGTAAAAATGCCCAGAGGGCTTTTGCTCTGCCCAGGTGGCAGCTAGTGGAATCAGCTCACAGCCTCCACACCAATATTCTGGGATCTCATTTTTTGGGAGAACAGATGGTACTGAAATAGCCTCTCAGCCTATTCTGGGAAGGGGGCCTGCAAGCCACTGGCTGACGGGGGATGATTGGCAGGACAGGCTGGCCGACCCTGTGGAGGTGTGAAGGCTCTGCAGGCAGGATCTCGATGCTGGGCTAATTTTAGCTGCAGGAGTCCCTCTCAGTGGCTTCCTAGGTCTTGCATTGAGAGAAAGTCTCTTTTCATCTTTTTCATCTTTTTTTTTTTTTAATTGTGACAAGCAGGGCTAGATGGCCCAGAGGCTGACACAGGAGGATTGCAAGTTCAAAGCCAGCCTCAGCAATTTAGCAAGGCCCTAATCAACTTAGAGAGACCCTGTCTCAAAAGAAAAAAATAAAAAGGGCTGAGGATGTGGCCCAGTGGTTAAGTTCCCCGGGGTTCAACCCCTGGTACCCTCCCTTCAAAAAAATTGTGACACAATAATAAGGCTGGGAATGTGACTCAGTGGCAGAGCCCTTGACTAGCATGTACCAGGTCCTGGGTTCCATCCCCAGCAATGCACACAAGAGTGGTGCAATACACAGCATACAATCTACCATCGGACTGTGCGACTGTCGCCACGTCCATCTCGAGAACCTATTTATTTATTTATTTAGGGTGCTGGGGATGAAACCCAGGGCCTCTTGCATGCTAGGCAAGTGCTCTACCACTGAGCCACCTCCTCCATCCCTCCAGCAATCTTTTCATCATGCAAAACTGAAGCCCTGCATTCATTAAACACTAATTTTTCTGTTCTCCTCTCCTTCTGCCTGAGGCACCCACCATTCTACTTTGTCTCTATGAATAGGATGACTTGATGTCTCCAGGGACTTCCTATGAGTCAAAGCTTAAGTATTCACCTGTTTTGTGACTGGCTTATCTCCCTTAGCAGAATGTCCTCAAGATTCTTCTATATTGTAGCATGTGTCAGAATCTCCTTGCTTTTTAAGGCTGAATAATATTCCATTGTGTAGATGGACCATGTTTCCTTATCCATTCATTTTCCATTGATAGACACTTGGGTAGCCTCTATGCTCTAGCTATTTATTATGAATAGTGCTACAATGAATTTGGTTGGTTGTACACCTAGGCTGCATGGCATAGCCTACTTTAATTTTTTTTTTTTTTTACTTAAAAAATTTGTGTGTGTGTGTGTACCAGGGATTGAACCCAGGGGTGCTTTATGACTGAGCCACATCCCCAGCCCTTCTTATTTATTTTGAAACGGGGCCTCACTAAGTTGCTTTGGATCTCACTAAGTTGCTAAGGCTTTTGAACTTGCAATCCTCCTGCCTCAGCCTCCCAGGCCACTGGGATTACAGGCGTGCACCATTGTGCCTGGCTTTAAATGTTTTTATGAAACACTAAGGCACAAACTAGGACTCTACAGGGCCAGGATCAATGCTCCTGCCATCTCCTCCACCCCATCTTCTCTCACTACAGATCTTGGGGGCCAATGCATGTGGAGCTGTCATCCCCTATGATACATCAAGCCTTTGGAGTCCCTCCTGAGGGATCTGCCTGAGGCTGCTTTACACTATACTTTTTAAAATAACTAGGAGGACACTCCAAAATAAAATAAAAATATAGTACAGTAAATACACAAGCCAGTAACATTGTTTATTATCATTAGCAAGTATGTTGTGCTGTGCATAATTATATGTCATGTTTTTGTAGGACTGGCAGCCCTGTAGGCTTGTTTACCCCAGTGTGGCCACAAACGTGAGGGATGAGGTACTACAGCTGGAGGTCACCAGGCAATGGCAGTACCTCAGCTCTATTATAACCTATGACTCTCCTGTCACACCTGTGGCCCCTGTTGACAGGATGTCGTTACTTGGAGCATGAGTGAATTATGTTGGTTAGAAGCAAATCTCAGGTCACCTACACCTAAGGGAAAGAAATCACGAGGAGACATGAGAACGGGGGGTCAGGGGCAGGGATCCACGGCAGCTAGCTTAGCTGCTGCTGACCACATCTTGTGAGCAAATCCAAGCCCTGACTGTGCCTAGAAAGTTCTACTGAGCACTCCCAACATGCCAGGCTCACAAACAGGTCTTTTACCTATACCGTGTGTTCTGGCGGGTTTATTACCCTCACTTCACAAAAGACAAGAATGAGGTTCAGTGGTGACGTGAGTCAACATGGGTCAGATGTTGCTACCAGGGATGCCGAGTTAAAGTCCAGGCCCATCTAATTCGAATTCTAAAGTCCAGGCTTCTTCCTTTACACTTTACTTTTTCCATTCTCTTTAAGGATGTGTAAGATATAGGTGAACAAGAGTTCAGCACCACCTCTGACGCCAAGCCGAGGCTGGCCACGCTACCTTGCCGTCCCATCGCATCGTTCCCAGGCTGACTGCCAACAGTCACCACACACGTGGGCAATTCTAACTGTGTTCACATTGTACTTTCTTGTTGGCACCTGCCTGGAGGCATCTGGGAAAAGTCTCAGGCCAATTAGTGGAGGAAATGAACATCTAATTGAGACCACAGAAGCCAGCAGAGAGGTCAAAGTCAAGTCACAAAGATAGGGCGTTGGCAGGCCTGAGCACGAGTTCTGGTTTTGCTACTAACTGGCTGTGAGCCTGGGTGAACCCCTCCTGGGCAAATGAAAACATTGCGTTAGGTGAAGGTAAACATGGACCATGCCTGGCAGCCAGGGCTGGGGGTGTGGCTCAGTGGTGGAGGCTTGCCTAGCATGCAGAAGGCACTGGGTTCCATCCCTAGCACTGGAAAAAAAATCTAGCCCCACATCTGTGTTTTTAAATAAAGTTTTATTGGCATGCAGCCCATGATCATCTGTTTACACATTGTCTAAAGCTAGTCTTTATGCTTACAACAGCAGAGTTGAATCATTTGAGTCATTTCTATAGACCAAATGGCCTGCACAGCTGAAAATATGGACTATCTAACTTTTTGAAAACAACAAAAAATATCTAGACACCTCCTGGACTGGATAGTTTTCCTCCCTCATGATGAGAATAGAACCCAGGACCTTAAACGTGTTAAACAAGCACTCTACCACTAAGCTGCAGCCCCAGCCCCACTGGATGATTTTTAAGATGCTTTCTGACTAGAAATTTGATGATCCGTGGAACAAATGAACAGTGCTATTAATCAGGTAAAACCAAGGGACCCGTATGGAGCCGTGTTGGATAGGTGGGCATCTTGTCCTGCCTCTGGTGCCCAATAAACTCTGCAATAAAAACAGATCGCCATCAGCTGGGGCTGCGTGATGGTTGATTTTATGAGTTAATTTAGCTGGGCTAAGGGACGCCCAGTTAGCTAGCAAACCTTATTTCCAAGTGTGTCGGTGAGGGTTTTGGGGGAAACATTAGCATTTCAGTCAGTAGACTGAGTAAGGAAGACCCCTCTCCCCTATGTGAGTGGCATCTCTCAATCCTTTGAGGGCCTGTGTTATGGTTTGGATCTTTTTTTTTTAATAGTATATGTTAGGGTATGGCAAGCCAGACACGGTCACCTCTGTACAGCCAGGAGATCCTTTATTCAGGGGAGTGGGTGCCCGGGCGAATGAAAGAGGAAAAAAAAGAGAAAGAGGGGACGCGCAGGAGGGATTTTATAGAGCCCACTACAAAACCACGTGGTGAGCTAGGGATTGGTCACTTTAAAATTGGGGGCAGATAAGCAGTGGCGGTCTTCTTTCTGATGTGCTAACCTGAGCGGTTAGGCTTTGTTTCCCAGGTGGAAGATTCCGGAGCGGAACCCCCTGGGGCAGGGACTGCCTTAGGCCTTTAGCGAGGGGATGTGAAAATTATTTGTTTCCCAGGTGGAAGATTCCGGAGCGGAACTCCCTGGGGCAGGAACTGCCTTAGGCTTCTAGAGAGGGGATGTGAAAATTAATTACAAAAGGGCTGTTTTTTACCTTACAGTATAGTTTTTAAATCTTTTTTAATATATATATTTTTAGTTGTTGATGGACCTTTATTTTATTCATTTATTTATATGTGGTGCTGAGAATCAAACCCAGTGCCTCACACATGCTAGGCAGGTGCCCTGTCACTGAGCCACCATCCCAGCCCCTGGTTTGGATCTTAATTGTCTCCCCAAAGCTCACATACTGAAGGTGTAGACTCCAGTACAGCAGTGATCAGAGGTGGGGCCTCTGAGCAGATCACAAGAACGCCGACCTCATGGACGGAGTAGCCACTGACGGATTCAGAACTTAGTGGACTATGGAGGTGGGGAGTAGTTGGGGTACCTTTGAGGGTTCTTTACCCTCCATCTCTGCTTCCCAGTGACACCGCCAGTTACCGGTGACGAGTTCTGCTCATTCACATGTAGAAGTTTGAACATTAGAGACGCGCACCAAGGCAAGCGTCTAAGCAGGGTTTATTTAAAAGGGGTGACATAGACTCCCGGGAGGGAGAAGGGGCCATAGCTGGTATCCTGGTATCCCCAGAAGTACACGTGTTTGCCTTTTTATATGTCCTAGGCTTCCTTTGTTCTCCTGCTCTCTTCCCCTTATCTCTCTCCTTCCTGCCTATGTGACTAGGCCCAGGATGTTTGGTAAGATGGCCAAAAGGTGAAAAAGCACAGGGATGGTGGTGGTGGGGGGCAGGTGGAGTGGTTTGGGCAGGAAAGGAGGCCTAATTAACAATTCCCTGGAGGGAGAGAGAATCCCCGGGACAGGTTACCTTAGCAACAGGTTGGAGCAGGGCAGGTTATCTTGACAAGGGTGGAGGAGGGACTCTGAAGGCATTTGATACCTCTCCAACTTCCCAGACCCAAATTGGCCTCCTTGATCTGACCTGACTCAGTTTACCTATCTCCACCAACTGCCTGTCCAATTCTGGCTTGACCAGATGCCATAGGAGAGAAGCTCTGCTCTACTATGAGCTCCCTGTCATGAAGATCCCCCTCAACACATGCCTAAGAGCAATGGAGCCAGCCCACCACAGACTGGAACCCCTGAAAACACAAGCCAAAATGAACGTTTCCTCCTTCAAATTGTTTTTCTCAGGTGTTTTGTTACAGTGCTGGAAAGCTAACACAGTCCCTAAATACAACAAAAAAGACGAAGGGTGCCTTCACTCTTCTGTCTTGTGCTGGAATATGTACTTTCTTCTGCCTTTGGATGTTGATGCTCCTGGTTCTTGGACCTTTGGACTCAGTCTGGGACTTATACCAATAGCTCCCTCTGGTCTTCAGAGTTGAGGTATGGCCTGAACTGCTCTCCTGGAGAACCCTAATACAGACTGCTTTAACAAATTACCATAGACCAGTGGCTTAAAGAACAAACATTTATTGCTTATAGTTCTGGAATCTGAGGAGTCCAAGATCAAGGTGTAGACAGATCCAGGGTTTGGAAAGGGCTCCCAAATTGCCCCAAAATTGTAGCTGTTTGAATGCTACAGTTCTTGCTGTATCTTCACCCAATAGAGAGCAGAAAGAGAAATCCCAGATTTCATCTTTTTATAAAGATTGTGTGTGTGTGTGTGTGTGTGTGTGTGTGTGCTTGCACGTGTGTGCAGTACTGGGCCTTGTGCTTGCTAAGCAAGCACTCCAACACTGAGCTGTATCCTCAGTCCTTCTAGGGATTGCACCCAGGGTGCTCTACCACTGAGCCACATCCCCTGCCCTTTTTATTTTTATTTTTATTTTTTTGGTACTGGAAATTGAACTCAGGGGCACTCGACCCCTGAGCCACATCCCCAGCCCTATTTTGTGTTTTATGTAGAGACAGGGTCTCACTGAGTTGCTTAGTGTCTCGCCAGTGCTGAGGCTGGCTTTGAACTCGCGATTCTCCTGTCTCAGCCTCCCAAAGTGCTGGGATTTCAGGCATGCGCCACTGCGCCCGGCTCCTTTTTGTTTTTTATTTGGAGACAGAGTCTAAGTTGCTTAGGGCCTTGCTAAATTGCTGAGGCTGACTTTGAACTCGGGATCCTCCTGCCTCAGCCTCTCTGGGATTATAGGTGTGTGCCACCGCACCCAGCTATAAAAATCTTAATCTCACCTTGGAAACCCCACCATCTTGATTGCATTGAATCCTAATCACCTTTCAAAGGTCCCACCTCTGTCTACCATCACACTGGGGCATAGGATTTTGTATGAATGGAGGAGGACACAGACTGGCAACCCCAAACATCCTGGGGAATACAAACTCATTCAGCAAACACTTGCTAAAGTTTAGTGCATCCATGCTCGCCCAGGGGGCACTGAGTTGTGAAGACCCATTTCTTGTTCCAGTGCTTTGGAGATCAAGGAGGGCTTCCTGGAGGAGAGAGATTTGTCTGAGCCTCAAAATACACAGGAGGATTAGAAGATCTTGGGAAGAATGTTCCAGATGAAGATCACAGCATGCGTATAGGCTGGAGATAGGAATGTTTAGAAAATATATATCCAAGGAATCTCTGGCTGGACAGATTGAAAAACACATGATGTCCCTGTCCTGTTCCCCAGGTGTGGGAGATACTCTTCTGGTGGGCCTCTCCTGCATCAGGATCAAGGTGAGAAGTCTCACCCTCCACTATTGCATTTGTGGACTGGGGTCTTCTGAAATGTATCTCTGCTGCTGAAAAATGGCAGGAGATTGTTATTAAAGACTCTATGTGGAGCAAAGGCACAGAGACCCAAGCCAGGAAGGACCTGAGCATCCCATGAGGGCCTCAATGAGGAGCTGAACCTTTCCCACCATGTATCAGTTAGCTATTGCTATGTAGCCAGTTGCCCCCAAATTATAGCAGTTTGAAAGCAGGCCATCTATTGTCTCTTGGGATTTCTGTATGTCCAAAACCTGAGAGTAATCGCATAGGGAAGTCCTGAGACAGATCTTCACAAGGTTGCAGTCAAGATTGGAAAGAGTGGTACGCACCCATAATCCCGGTGATTTGGGAGGCTGACACAGGAGGATAGAAAGTTCGAGGCCAATCTCAGCAACTTAGCAGGACCTTGTCTCAAAATAAAAAATAAAAATGGGGATGTAGCTCAGTGGTAGCGAACTGGCCTAATATGCAGGGGGCACTGGGGTCCATCCTCCTCTGTACCACACAACAAAGGGTAAAAACAAGATTGGCACACCTGGCTAAGGCTGGAGGACCTGTGGGTAGTGCCTGACTGTCTTGGTTTGGATCCCAGACTAATTTATCTAGGCAGATTCATGGGGTGAATCACCAGCCTCACAACAGGATGGGTTTTATAAGCTTTAATATGAGATATAATAATAATAAGCAAGCAACAGTTATATTTTACAATATTGAGTATTGTATATAATGTATCAATAATATAGAAGAAAAGAAAGCGGCTCCAGCTCAATGAGCACTCACCAGTCAACACCGGATAACACAACACGGGTTTGCAAGTACACTCAGAGCATCCTCCTCCTCAAAATCCTTCTTCTTTCCTCAAAACATCATCAACACCTTCAACACCTATCCTCGGGTAAAAGGAGCAACACCGAGGGTAGGTGAGGGTCAGCTTTCTTCCCCACAAGTCAAATTCCTTCTTCTCGCTCAAAGCATCGGATTCCTTCTTCCTTGGTTGGATTTCTTCCTCTCCAGTTGGATTCCTTCTTCTCTTCTCTCTTCCCTTTGGAGGACTTAAAAAGGCACAGCAACCCCTCCCAATATGCAGTCCGGCGTTAAACAGGCTGTTTAATCTCTGTGATGTGGGAACTGGCCAGGTTCCAAAACTCACAGGATCAAAGGTTGAAAGTTCTGAGGCACCAAGAGCTCCTTAGTGCGCCAGATGGCCCGAACAATAACCTTGAGAGCGTTTTCTTCAAAGTCTCTCCAAATTCCTCACTAATGATCGCCCCCCTTCCTAAGACACTTAAGGACGGGCCCATGTTATTAACTATCTATACACTGACTTAGGATGGTGTGAAAGCCACACATCTTCAGTAGAAACTGGACTGTGAATTCCGGATTCTGACCCTGCCTCAGGAGAGCAGCATCCAGCCAGCTGTGCTGTGAGGCTGAGCCCAGGTGCAGGACGGGGGAGGCGGAGGGCTTCCGCCTACCGTGGGTGTACTGGGACAGACCCCATCATGAGACGAGGAGCACCTGTGCTCCCAAGCTGTCCTCAGGCCTCAGCTTCTCACGGATGGATATGGGCTACGATTTTCAGTGCCTGGGCCTCTTCCCAGGGCTGCTCCCAACCCTGGAGTGAGCCATCGAGGAAGGGAGCAGGGCCTGTTATACTCTGAACCTTAAGTGTCCCTGAAGGCCCTGTGGAGGGCCTGGTCCTGGGATGATGCCCTTGAGAGGTGGTGGAAACGAAGAGTGGGGCCTAGTTGGAGCTCTGTGTCCTTGGGGTCGTGCCTTAGAGGGGAGTGTGGGAACCTGGGCTCTCCCTTGTGGTCCTTTTTGATCTCTGTCTTGCCATGAGGCTGTGGTTTTGCTCTGCCACCCCCTCCGGCCATGATGTCACCACAGGCCTGAAGTCAATGGGGCCCATCCATCCAGGACAGAAACCTCCAAAACCGTGAGCCAAAACAAACCTCTCTCCTTACAAGTTGGTTATCTCAGGTCTTTGTTATAATAACAGAGAGAGAACACGGAAATGACAGAGTACCTGGGACAGAAGCCTCGGTCTTCCTAACTTAATCCTACTGGTGACGTTCATCCCATCATCCAGACCAGCACTGGAACAATGAAGGAAGAAACCGGATGGGGATGTACCTTCCAGGAGGCAAGGGTCATGAGGGAGGCTGCCTGCCACACCCAGGAACACCCAGTGGCTCCAGGTGTGACTTACCTGTGCCCAGCCTCAGTTTTCCAAAATGAGCACTCCCCAGCTGAAGCCACCATCCATTTCTTCTTCTGATTGTCAAGACTTGTCTGACAAACGGCCGTGGGGGTGGCCTCCTTCACTAATCCACCCATCTACCTTCCCCTCTGGTTTCAAACATCTTCAGAATGTTCCAGAATGTTTGTAGGAAGTACTCGTTTCTCATGAAGAAAATATCAGAAAAAAAATGCAACTGTCCGTCAACAGGAGGGTAAACAGATCCCTTTGGAATCATGTGCTGGGACTCTCCCCAGCAGTGAACAGGGAGCAAATTCCAGCACACACATGTCAAATGCGTTGAGTGTAAAAAGCGAGTTGTATCAGAATCCCTACGGCGTGGTTTCATAGAAAAACCCCAGAGACACAAAACTGATGATATATTGTTTCAGGATAAGATTTATTCAGTAAAATCATCTCACAAACCAAGAGAATGGTCAGCCCAAGAAGCAGAATAGAGTAACCCTTGGAGTGGAGAAGAAGGCTTCCAAGTACAGTCGCGTGTCACTCAATGACAAGGACGCATTCCGAGGATTGCACCACCAGGCAGTTTCCACTGTTGTGCAGACAAGGTGTGCACACACGAACCTGGGTGGTAGAGCCTACTCCACATGGAGGCTGGGTGGCGCATCAGGTGCAGAGC
The DNA here is from genome assembly GCA_028644305.1 of Xerus rutilus. Classification (NCBI taxonomy): domain Eukaryota; kingdom Metazoa; phylum Chordata; class Mammalia; order Rodentia; family Sciuridae; genus Xerus; species Xerus rutilus. The sequence continues at coordinate 10,963,012 of CM053413.1, forward strand.
CAAGGCCAACAGGACCCAGGAGGAAAGGGACCTGTCCATCTAGAGACGCAGAAAATGAGATGGACGAGCTTGCTGCCTGCAGGACATCACATGTGGCTTCCCAGGGCACCTTTATTGGTTTGTTTACAAGTAGAAGAGGTACGTTCTATAATAATGATTAAAAGTCTAGTACAGTAAATATGTAAACCAGTAACACCATCATTTATTATCATTATCAAGTAGCACATGCCACCTGGTATCATCTGTGCCCTTTCCTTACAACGGGATGCGTGGTTAAGTTTGTCTCCACCAGGGGCTGGGGCTGGAGCTCAGTGGTAGAGCGCTTGCCTAGCATGCATGAGGCACTGGGTTTGAGCCTTAGCATCACATATAAATAATAAATGAATAAAATAAAAATCCCATCAACAACTAAAAAAATATTAAAAAAAAAAGTTTGTCTCCACCAGCACCACTGACCTGAGGAATGTATTATAGTGGCCACGATGTCACCAGGCAACAGAAATTTTTCAGCTCCACCCTAATTTTGTGGGATCATCATCATATCTGTGGTTCATCGTTGACCAATAGTCATTATCCACCTCATGACTGGGTTAGAAATTTAGAAATGTTTTAATTCTTAAGAAAAATCAACATCACCTCTTTTTCATATCTCATGAGTTGAGAATGATTTTTATTTATTTTTTCAGGACTAGGGATTGAACCCAGGGATGCTTTACCACCAAGCCACACCCCTAGCCCCCCTTTTTTTTTTTTTGCTGGCAAAAGCTTTATTTTCATTTGGTCCAAGGCTTGGGAGGGGCTCCACAGTGGTTAAAAAGCTACCTAGAGGTTAGAGGGAGAGGCTTAGGCCAAATCCCTGATGCCAGGAGATGCAAAGGAGCCCCATCAAAGGCCACTGCACTCCAGGGCCTCTTAGTCGCGCTTGAACATGAGTCTTTCAAGGAGATGCTCTCCCAGGCCAGCGTGGGGGCCTACCAGACAGCGGAGGTTAGTCAAGTGGTCCCCCATCTTCTTGATGAGCTTCACCTCCTCATCAAGGAAATGGTTCTCCAGAAAGTCACAGAGGTGTGGGTCTGTGCGGGTAGAACCCAAGGCATGAAGATCCAAAATGGCTTGGTTCAGGTTCTTTTTCAGGGCCCAAGCAGCTTCCATGGCGTCCAGGGTGTCGCCTCTCTCATCTTGAGAAGGTTTCTGCAGGTCCTGGAATAGGGCGCGGCCGCCACGGGCTGGTTTTGCATCTTCAGGAGATGCTCCAGGGGAGGCCTCCCGCTTTTCCTCAGCCAACTCGCGCAAGAAGTGGCTCACGCCCTCCAGGGCCACATCGTCATGGTCGAAATAGTAGCCCAGAGAGAGGTTAGTGTAGGAGGGCGTCCACCTCGGTGAAATAATTCTGACGAATCTGGGAGCTCATGGTTGGTCGTCAAGAAGGAACTAACCACAAAAAACGGAGTTCACTGGTCCTGGAAGCAGGAGATGGGCGAGAAGATGGTCCTGGAGATTGCAAATGAAGATCAGATTGGAAGGAGATTGGAAGCTGGAAGAAACGGCAGTCCCCGGGTCTGTTCGGTTCAAACACTGTTGAAGCAAGACAGATCCGTGGGACCTCTAGGCACGGTGGTTCTAGCACTTTTTTTTTTTTTTTTAATTTAGAGATGAGGCCTCCCTGAGTTACTTAGGGCCTTGCTAAGTTGCTGAGGCTGGCTTTGAACTCGCGATCCTCCTGCCTGAGCCTCCTAAGCTGCTGGGATTACAGGCGTGCACCATCATGTCCCACCTGAGAATGAATTTTACATTTACTTTGTGGTCACGGGGAAAAATCAAAAGAGGAAGGCTATTTGGGGACATGTAAAAATGATGTGAAATTCAAATTTTAGTGTCTGCCAATGAAGCTTTATTGACACACAGTCCCATCCACTCATTTGCATATTGTCTTTGGCTGCTGGCTACAGAGTTGAAGAGCTGAGTCAGAGTTAACTGATCCCCAGAGCTTAATATATTTACCATCTGTCCTTTACTGAAAGAGTTTGCTACATGATGGATATGTGACCACCCTTTTTTTTACTTCTTATATCTAAATTTTTATGTTGTTAATTTTATGTGGCACATGTAATATTGAGCTTCACCTAGATATTTGGGGTCCTTGGAGCAAGCCATGTTCTTTTTCATGGCCGAGCACATCTCCAAGGGAAGGGTTCAGAGCTGCCTCGTGGTCCCGAGCATCCCGAGTGATGTGGCTTATGGCCACATCACTCTAATTTCTGTCTCCATCATCACATGGCCATCTTCTCTGTGTCTCTGTCTTTTCTTTAGTGTCTTAGAAGGGAAACAGGTGATTGGATTTAGGACCCATCTGGTTATAACATAGACATATCTTTTTTTTTTTTTTTTTTTGCTACTGGAGATTGAACTCAGGGGCACTGGACCACTGAGTCACACCCCCAGCCCTATTTTGTGTTTTATGTAGAGACAGGGTCTCACTGAGTTGCTTAGTGCCTCGCCGTTGCTGAGGCTGGCTTTGAACTCACGATTCTCCTGTCTCAGCCTCCCTAAGTGCTGGGATTACAAGCGTGAGCCACCGCGCCCGGCTATATCTTTTTTTTTTTTTTTAATTTTTTTTTAGTTGTTGATGGATCTTTATTTTATTCACTCATTATTTATATGTGGTGCTGAGGATCGAACCCAGTGCCTCACGCATGCAAGGCAAGCGCTCTACCACTGAGCCACAACTCCAGCCCTAGACATATCTTTCTGATAGCATTTGTCTTAGTCGATTTTCTGCTGCTCTAGCAAAATATCTGAAACTGGGAGTTTATAATAAATAGGAATTTGTTTCTCAGTTCTGGAGGATGGGAAGTCCAAAAGCAAGATCTTGAAATCTGGTGGAGCTCTGGCTACATTTAACACGCACGAGGGCATTCCATGGGGACAGAGGGGGAGGCAAATTGTTGAATTCTACGGTGTGGCCATTCCAGACACTTCTGGGCTGGGCCCTGTGTTGGGACTCCAGGCTGGGCTGAGGAAGAGAAGCCCTGGACACAGGCAGCCGCCTACAGCCTGGTTCACTTGAGATTTAAATTAAACAGATCACACTAAGTGATTAATTTGAAAATCAGACGGCTTGACCTTGGTTTCCAGTACTGCTCCTGTGGTTATGGCATCCTCAACATCCCCAGGGATTGGTCCCAGGATGCCCCATGGATACCAAAATCCCAGTATGCTCAAGTCCTTCCTATGAAGTGGCGTGGTGTTTGCACAGGACCTGCCCACATCCTTCCAGGGACCTTAACTCATCTCTAGGTGACTTAATGCTTGACGCAATCAAAATGGTATGGAAGTTGTTGTCCTGTATTACTTAAGGAATAATGACAAGAAAAAATTGGAGCATGTTCAGTACAGATGACATTTATTTCTTCATTCATTTATTTATTATTATTATTTTTTGAGATGAGGATTTCACTATGTGCCACCCAGGTTGGCTTCAAATTCCTGAGCTCAAGGATCCTTCTGTCTCAGCCTGTGACTACTGATGTGCACCACTGGGCATTTTCTAAAAATTAATCTACTTATTGCAGTACTGGGGATGAAACCCAGGGCCTCACGCATGCTAGGCCAGAGCTCTCCCACTGAGCTGTACGCCCAGCTCCTAAATTAAGCATTTTTAAGTGTATATTCATTTGGTACATTCACAGTGCTGAGCCACCAGGACCTCCATCTTCTGCCGTCTTAGTCTGTTCTGTGTTGCGATAACAGGATCCTTGAGATGGGGTAATTTATAATGAACAGACATGTATCAGGTCATTGTCCCACAGGCTGGGGACTCCACCATCGAGGTGCTGGCCCTGTGGAAGGTCTTCCTGCTGCATTGTCCTGTGTTGGAAGGCCAGAGACATGAGGATAGAGGTGGCAAGCCCCTTTAATAAGGGCATCAGCTCCTCATGTGGAGCCCATGGGACCCAATCGCCTCTTACAAGCCCCGCCTCTTCCTTTTATTTTATTTTTTATTTTTTTCCCATAAGTTGCATTTTAATACATGTTGGCAAACATAACAGAAAAAAAACAAATTATCAGAAGCTGTACACACTGTTCACTGAAAACATTTGTTGAGGCAAATAGAAAAAAATTGTTACAATCATAATTTTTCTAA
>CM053413.1:10967655-11001196 GCA_028644305.1 Xerus rutilus
ATTATTCAATAGCAAATTATTGAGTTTCCAGGTGTTGTAGTGGCTTCTTTTTTTAAAGCTGTCATTAATTTCTAGTATCAGTCCATTATGGTCAGATAGAATGCAGGGTAGTATCTCTATTTTTTTGTATTTGCTAAGACTTGCTTTATCCGCCTCTTCCTTTTAATTGACACATTGTTGTGCGCATTTATGGGGAAGAGTGTGATAATCCGATACATGTGATACATGTGTATAACGGGTGCTGATCACATCAGGGTAACTGGCATTTCCATCTCCTCTCTGCCTCTTTGTGCCTGAGCTTGGCTCTTCTAGTTCTTCAAGAAACATAGAATAGGTTGTTGTGGGCTCCGCCACCTACTGTGCTACTGAATGCTAGAACTTATTCTTGTGATAGTGTCACCATGGCAACTGCATTTCAACATGAGTTTTGGAGGGGACAAATGTTCAGACTGCAAAAGTACCAAAACCTTTGCATCATCCATAAAAGAAACTAACTGTCACCAATCACTCCCCACCCTACTTCCCCAGCCCTGGGAACTTCACCTCTGCTTTCTGCCCCTCTGCTCTGGACATTTCGTGTCAATGGGATCACAACCCAGGTGGCCTTGTGTGTCTGGCTTTTACTCAGCATCGTGTTTTCCACGTTTATTCACACTGTAGCATGTGCCAATGTTTCCATTCTTTTTCATGGCTGAATAATATTCCACTTTATGGGTGGGCCCTATTTTGTCTGTCTATACATCTGTTGATAGACATTTGGGCTGTCACCATCTTTTGGCTACTGTAAAATAATGCTACTATGAACCAGAGTGCTCAAATACCTGCTTTCAATTTTTTCTGAGCATATACATAGAAGCAGAACTATCAGACTGTATGGTAACTTAGCATATGGTGTTTTAACTTTTTGAGAAACCACCAAATTGTTTTCCATGGTGGCTGAAACACTGCATTTCCCACCAGCAACATATGAAGGTCAGATATCGCCTCATCCTTGCTAATGCTTGGGATTGCCCACTCCCCACCGCCACCTGCCTTTTTGTGCGGGGGATGGAACCCAAGGCCTTAAGCCTGATGAGCAGGTGCTTTACCACTCGACTACGCCCCCAGCCTCTCTACATTTTTAAATACTGTCTGAGTCAGCGGGAGGTGGTACATCATTGTAGTTTTGATAAGAAGATAATATTTAAAAAGTAATATTTTTAAAGAATCAAAATTAATGCAAATAAAATCCGTGATGAACAAAATGCCCAGAACTTTACAAGAAGGCTCCAGCCCTGCGTCTGCAGGCTTACTCCTCTGTGCTTTATTTCACATTTTGACATTTTATTCACTGCAGATTTTTGTGTTCATTTTGACTTTCAAAAATATTGCATTAAATATTATTTATCCTTTGTCCACAATGAAAATTTGAAACCATATTATTTATCTTTAGTGCTGGCTTTGTGTGTGTGTGCGTCGCTCCCCACAAACGCTGAACCCTGGCCTTCTTCCTCCCCTCCGCCCTTTCCACCCGGACCTGGGTTCCCAAGGCTCGGCCCATTCATGCAGCAGTTCCTGCGATAGCCTCGAGAGGGCGCTGCTGCCCCGCTCATGCTGAGCCCGGCTCTTCCCACCTCAGGTTAAAAGGGTTTATTAACCTTTCTCCACCTGGATTTCTTTTCTATTAGATGGGAATGATGGCTTTAACAATGCCAAGAGGTACAGAAATGCCTGAGGGCTCAGTGCCTACTCAACGCATAAGGATTACCATGGCTATTCCTTAAGAGTACTAATTGATGAATATTCTATTCTCTTCCTATGGAGAAATTCAAATGCTCACAAAAGTAGCCAGAACAGTTCTAAGCCCCCAGCCCCAGCCAGAACCACCATTATCCCCTGGCTAGCCTCACTTATCTCCACCCTGTCTACATCCCATCAACTATTTTGAAGAAAGCCCTAGTCATTTGATCATCCCACAAATGCAATTTCTTTTGCTATCCAAGAGGGATTGGCTCTCAGACCCACAAGGATACCAGACTCCTCCTGGGATGATCAAGTCCCTGATATAAAAAGGCATGCCTGTGCCCATCCTCTTGTGGTCTTTAAACCGCCTCTAGATGACTTAAAATACCTAAACCATGCGAATCCTGCGGATGCCGTTGTGAGCCTGTGTTGTTTGGGGGACAATGCCAAGAGGGACAAAGGTCTGTACACATTTAGCCCAGATGTGATTTTTCCAGATATTTTTGATTTGTGATTGGTTGAATCCATAGATGCCAAACCCACAGATATGGAGAACTGATGGTATTCTATTAAGTGTCTCTAAATGATAGAGACGCTTTAGAAAACTAACGACAGTCCCATAATCTCATTTCAAACCCTCTGCCAAGAATTCTCCAATGTCCGCAGGTTCCTGTTCAGCTAACAGCTCAGGTTTTGGAATCAGGCTTCTGTTTGACTCTCAGCTTACCTCCCTTGCCATGGGAACTTGAGCAAGTTATGTAACTTCTCTGAAGCTTGTTTTCATCATTGGTCAACCAGGGTAGCAGACTGAAGTCCTCAGTTTGCTGGGAGAGCAGGAGATAGAATATATATATTTGTACCCAAAACTAGAGTCCATCAAACTCTAGTAACAATGGTCTGGAGGGGGGCTCAGTGGTAGAGCTTAGCATAACTGAGGCCCAGGGTTCCACCCCGAGCACCTCCCAAAAGAAAAAAGTTTAGTAATATTATTATCCCTAGTGACAGATTAGGGTTCTCAGTGAGGGGTAGGGGGATTTTGACCCTTGGCAAGGTCAGGATACATCTTTGGTTATCACAATAGGGAGAGGCAAGAGATACTGCCCAAATCATCCACGAAGCACAGGACAGCTGCCCACGACAGAGACTGTTCTAGCCCAAATGTCATCAGTACCAAGGTCAGGAAACCCTGGTCTAGCAACTTAGATTTCATGAACACTTAACCACTGAGCCACATCCCCAGCCCTATTTTGTGTTTTATTTAGAGACAGGATTTCACTGAATTGCTTAGCGCTTCTTAGTGGATGAGGCTGGCCTTGAACTCAGTCCTCCTGCCTCAGCCTCCATAAGTGCTGGGATTGATTCTTAACTGCCGCGTTTTGGGTGAAGCTGGCAGTGGTGATGATGGTGATCAATCACGGCCAGCCTCTCGTGGCTTCTTCTAGGACCCAGGCGTGATATGAGCTCACTCTCTCTATAAAAGCATTTTATTCTTACTAGCCCGGGAGGTTGTTGAAAAAACACACGTGACTTCGTTTCTCTGGACCTTGTTTTCTGCCTCTGTGGGACAGGAACCTAATGTCTGCCTCTTGGGCTTGTTCTTCAGACTGCTGATGCCAAATGCCAACCAGCTGGCACCTCCCAGAACCTTAACAGATGGCATCTGTTGTGATGAGTGGTAACAGCCCGGCACTCAACAGTTAACCACGTCTGGCTGAGCGCCCAGCTAAACCGGTGCCTGGGAGCCAAACAATTCTTTCCATTCTCCCAGTTGCTGGGAGAGTTGGGCGGGGAAAGACCCAGAAAGTACCTAAGACAAAAGTTACTAGGATTGCAGGAGGCTTGTCTTCCGGGTGGCTCTCGGCCCAGAAAACTTTCTTCTCCAACCTGATTCTCCAGAGGATTCTAAGTTGGCCTCTCTACCACCAGCAAGAACAGGAAGGAGGCTGAAGTCCCCAGGGAAAGCCAGAAGACAGACATTGCAGAGGGTTTCTGCCCTGTGTGGGGAAGTCTGGTCTTGCTCAGTTGTCTGCAGCCACAGAGACGAGTTGAGGAAGATGGATGATTGTGGATGAACTCACTCAGGGGACAGTTATTTACTGAGCACCTACTATGTGCCAGGCGAGCTGGCCTTGGCAGACAAGACCATCACACCATGCAACTCACGTTCTTGCAGGAGAGATAGTGTACAAGTAGAATCATATCAACTGGTGGTGAGTACCATGCAGAAAATCAAAATAGGGTGACAGTGTTGGGACTGAAGTGACTAAAAGGGTCACTGAGCAATGGGACAGTCAGGGAGAACCTCTCAGGAGGTAGCATTTGAGCTGAATTGTGACTGACGTGAAAGCATGCAGGTTGGAGAGTTTGGGTGTAGCGTGTGCAAAGGGCCTGAGGTGGAAATAACTGGATGTTAGACAGGGGTTCTTGACCAGGAGTGATTCTGCCCCTTGCAAGGCATTGGCAATGTCTGAAGATGTTTTATTATTTTATTTTAAGGCAAAGTCTCACTAAGTTGCCCTGGCTAGCCTAGAACTTGTGACCTTCCTGCTTCAGTCCCCCAAGTAGCTGGATTACAGGTGTGCACTGCTGTGCCTAGCTCTGGAGATACTTTAAATTATCATGACTTTGGTGTGGTAGGGATGGCTTTTGACACCTAGTGCGTCGAACCAAGGGCGCACAGGACAGCCCTCAAAGAATGGGCCACAAAGAATGGCCCAGTTCTAAATGTCAGTCACACAGAGACTGAGAAAACCTGGGCCAGAGAATATGCAGAAATGTGGGGGTGAATGTCAAGGCCAAAGGCCACTGATCCTCCTGTGGATGTGAAGAAGCAGTGATCCAGGGAGGCTGGCCACCTGCTGGAGTGCGATGGGGTCCGGGGCCTGTGAGACCCAAGGCATGGAGAAAGGGATAGAATCGCAGGGGAGGTCACTTCAAGGTCAGGAGGCTGGTGAAGCCGTGGGAAGGGAGGGTGCGGACGGAGGGACCCTGGCATCTGGAGCAGGGGCGTAGCTGTGCTCAATAAGTGAGGATAAACTGGAGGGTATGGGTGGATGGCAGGAAGGTGGCTGGAGGGCCAGGCTGGCTTTGGGGGGTCTCTGGAGAAGAAGAGACCCGGCTAGCACTCTGTCTCCGATGCTGCCTTTAGTGCTAGTAAGTTCCCACTCTCAGCCTTAGTTTTCTTATCTGTAAAATGGTGACAGTGAGCTCTGCTTACTGGACCTTTACAGCTAAGGTGAAATCCCCAGGCCCAGCCTGTGCACACCCGCACCTCCACCCAGAATACCAAACCCGGGACTTAATAGTTTCAAGTTTAGCCCTTGACCTGCTTCTGGGAGGGAACGGCCCAGCCCTGGGAATGGCCTGGCTGATGAGAGCGTTTGCATGGTCACACCAGACAGTGATCAGGTGACTGATGGGGGGACTTTGCATCACACGCAGTTGGTGGACCTCAGGAGGGGGTGGGGCCTGCAGTCGGCCATGCAGGTGGTAAAACCTGTCCCCGTGACCGACCAGCAAAAACTGGGCACCAAGGCTTAGGGCAGGGTCCCTGATTGGCAGTACACCAGGCATACTGTCACCCATTGTTCCTGGAAGAATTAGATGCTGGCCATCAACTTCACTGGGAGGGGACAGAAGGAAGCTAGCCCCCGATCTCTCCTGGATGCTGCCTCACTCACTACCCGTGGCTGATCCTACATAGGTACATCCCCCAGTGGTGCTGGGTGGAGCCCAGAGCCTTGAGCCCATTAGGCAAGCGCCCCACCATTGAGCCACATGCACCCAACCACACCCACACATTTAAAAAGTTTCAGCTGACACCTAATAATCACAGCTACTTATGAGGTGCAGCGTATTTCAATACATACATACCATGAGCGACAAGCAGAACAGAGTAACCGGCATCCCCCACCTCAAACTTCAACCATTTCTTTGTGTCAGGGATATTCAAAATCCTTTCCACCAGCTATTTTGAAATATGCAATTAGTTGTTATCAGCCATAGTTACCCCACTGTGCTATAGAACACTAGAAATTATTTTCCCTATTCAGCCAGGCACGGTGGTGCACGCCTGTCATCCCAGCGGCTCAGGAGGCCGAGGCAGGAGGATCGCGAGTTCAAAACCAGGCTCAGCAACTTAGTGAGGCCCTAAGCAACTCAGCGAGACCCTGTTTCTAAGTAAAATATAAAAAGGGTTGAGGATGTGGTTCGGCAGCTAAGCATCCCTAGCTTTAATCCCTGGTATGCCCCCCAAAAAAGGAGAAGGAGGAGGAGACACTATAATAAACCATAACCGTACCTATAACAGCTTTTCTGAAATTATAAATTCTTCTATCAAATCATCAAACCTGAAGGTCTTGGGGGCTCCTGAAGGACAGGTGTTCCTGGGTGAACCAGGCAGGAGGGGAAGTTGAGGCGGAGGAGACAGCCCAAGCAGACACAGAGGCAGGAGAAAAGCCAGCCCTGGTCAGTGGAGCCGGTGTCCTGTCCACCCGGAGCTCATTGCCTGGACGCTTACAGACCCCGCTGCCCACGGCCCTGTCCATATTTTGTTCTTCGTGGAGAGCTTGGCATGAACTTTGATCTGTCCATACCTTGTGCTCCCTTACCCGAAGGTCCTGGGGCAAACGCCCTGAAGGGTGCTGGCTTCATGGCAGACGGTGTGGCAGATGCCCAGGAAGGGAGGCCCCTGCTCAGCTCCACCAGGGAGACGCTGGAGCTCCTGCAGCCTGGCCCATGGGGGCCAAGGTATGAGTTGGCTCTCTTCATCTTTTACTGTGGTTTGCTACTTTGGGGAGGTGGGTGGGCAGAGTTAGACAGTCCTGGTGGCCTCAGTAATGTCCCGTTGTCGGGGAGTCTCTCTGCTCCTCCAGCCAGTGCTTCTTTTTTTTTTTTTTTTTTTTTTTGGTACTGGAGATTGAACTCAGGGGCACTCGACCCCTGAGCCACATCCCCAGCCCTATTTTGTGTTTTATGTAGAGACAGGGTCTCACTGAGTTGCTTAGTGCCTCGCCGTTGCTGAGGCTGGCTTTGAACTCGCGATCCTCCTGTCTCAGCCTCCCTAAGTGCTGGGATTGCAGGCTTGCGCCACCGCGCCCGGCTGCCAATGCTCCTGATTAGAGCCTGTCTCAGTCTCATGCTGGGGTGTCCTTCGCCTCCCCCCAGACTTGCTACTCTCCCTTCTTGTCTAAGAGCCTTGGTCTCAGGTTCCAAGTCCCCTGCTGGCAGGGATACCTGGCTAGAGTTTATTTAAAGCTGATTCCTCGGTTTCTTGGCACTGTGACACTTGGGAACAGACCATTCTTCATGGGGGCGTCCTGTGCACTGTGGTTTGGTCTGCCTGTCTGGCCTGCTTGGACTTGATGCCTGTAGCATCCCTGGTTGGTGACAACCAAAGACGACTGCAGACACTGCACGTGTCCCAGGAGGCGGGCGGCGTGGCCGTGGGTGCTGGCTCAGCAATGCTCGGGGTGCCTGGACATCAGCGGAGGCCAGCGGAGGGCGGAGTGGGGTCCATCCACGGCTGTCCTTGCCGCCGTGCCAGGGCCGGGCATCTCCCAGCACCCCGCTCCCTCTGTGCACCTGCGCCCAGGCTCAACTTACACGGGGCCCCAGGGACCCAGGTGTTGGAGAGACAGGCTGGTCCCTGGGTCCCAACGCCAGAAACCACAGTTGCTGTGGCGACCACTGAGCTCTCAGGGCGGGGACACAAGGCTGTGGTGGTGGAGGAGGTGGCACCCAGGGACCTGGGCTGGGAGGCCACTGGCCAACACCCCCTGTTAGCGCGTACAGACCCTGGAGAGCCGAGGGAGCAGCAGGCCTGCTCTCTATGAGCACCGAGGGGACAGGGGCTGCCAGGGGCCAAGGGTTCCATGGAGGCTGAGACAGCTGGCCCCCTCCTGATGGCTTTGCCCTGCTGGCCTCCCAGGAAGGCCACTGGGACACTGGTGTGAGGTTCCTGGACCTTATACCCCTTCCCAGGGAAGGACTCTCCAGGTGGGTGGGCAGCATGAGTGGGGACTCCCTCAGCCCAGGTACTCGCCGGCGGCTTCTCCACGGTCAGGCAGGTCCCCTCCCAGAGCCTCCACCCAGCAGTGTGGCCATCTTCATCAGCTCCACGGTCTCAGGTAAGTCACAGGGCAGGACTGAGGGCCCTAGGCAAGTGGGCAGTCTTGGGGGTGCCAGGGCAATGAGCTTGGTTCACAGGGTCCTCCAAGAGACCTGGATGTGAATGCAGCTCAGCTAGTGACTGACTTGGGAACCAGTGAGGGGGAGCCTCTTGGACCCTCTGTTTCCTCTTCAATGAACTGGGCCGAGAGTCCGACTTGATAGAGTTTTTGTGAGTGGCATATGACAATGCGACTAAGATTTATAACAAATGTACCATTTACTAGGCTTAAAAAGTGCCAGAATCTTGCCACAGCTACAAGATCCTGCATGTCGGGACTTTGTCCACATCCCTAACTGTCTCATATGATCCTTGACTCATCCAAATGTTGTAGCCACTGGTTTCTGGGAGGTCACAAAGCCCTGAGCCTCACGTCAAGACCCTCATCCTGAGTTCCCTCTTTTCCTCGGACTTGCCATCCTTCAGCTTCAGCATAAGCATGTCTTCTTCAGGGAGTCCCCTCTGCCCTGGGTGGAGAGTGGGTTGTCCTGTGTTCTCCAGCACAGGCCTCCCAGGGCTTCTTCAAACAGCGCTTTTCATAAGTTGCAATTACTCAATTGTGTCCCCTGCCACCAGATTGTGAGCTTCACAAGAGCAACAACCACACAGAGCCATGTCCTGGCGAATGGTTAATGATCTGTTCTCCAGAAGAGAAAACAAATGCCACCTACAGCAAAACACCCGACCCAGATCATCTGCCAGTTTCCATGCTGTAAATATTCCCCCTACAATTTCAAGCTGCCAATCGAATTTACGAACCCGTGCAGCACCACCCCACGGTCTACCGTTCCTGTGATCCCAAGTTCGTATCTGAACAACCACAAGCGCAAAGCTCCTGGTAAACGGAGCCGAGTCGTTTGGAGGTGCCGAGTTTTGTGTATTTCACAATCTCAGCTGTTAGTGTACTGTATTCCACTGTCAGCTCTGGTTTTTTATTGTTTCATTTTTAAAACAATTTAATGTTTAATATGACTGTGTTAACAACCAGCTGACATTTTTTATTTAGCAGCTTGTTCTCTCTGCAGTGCTGGGGGTTGAACCCAGGTTTTCTCACATGCGAGACAAGCCCTCTACCACTGAACTGCATCACCAGCTCTTTTACTTTATATTTATTTTTGGGGGGGTACCAGGGATTGGACTCCAGGGCACTCCACTACTGAGCCACATCCCCAGCACTTCTTTGTATTTTATTAGAGACAGGGTCTCACTGAGTTGCTTAGGGCCTCACTAAGTTGCTGAGGCTGGCTTTGAACTTGAGATCCTCCTGCCTCAGCCTCCAGAGCTGCTGGGATTACAGGTGTGTGCCGCTGTGCCCGACCAGCTCTTTTAAATTTATTTTAATTTTCAGATAGTTGCCCAGGCTGGCCTCAAACTTGAGATCCTCCTGACTCAGCCTCTGAGTTGCTGGGATTCCAGGCCAGGGACACCACACAGGTTAATTACATGTATCTCCCTGGCTATTGTGCCACTGATGCTTACCAAGGATCTAGGTGTAACATAACTGATAAATATTTTACGGACACATTTAAATAGCCTGAGGCATTACTAAGGGAGGCATGACCCTACTACATTGCAGATGGGGACAATGACAGAATGGGGTAGGAGGCATATCCAAGACTAGATGCCCAGGGTCAGCCACCATGCTAAGGCCCCCAGGACAGATTTTTTTGTATTAGTAGTTTTGAGAAACTCCTTTCGTGGATATCAGAGTGACATCACCCTGTCCACACAGAAAACAAAAATTTCTTCACTCAGAGCTACTAGAGAGATTCAGTGATCCAACTGTCCTTCCTGGATTGGGTGCTGAGACTTTAGCAATGTCCAAGGCAATCCATGGCTCTTGACTTTGGGGAGCTTGCAGCCCTGCAAAGAGAGGCATTGCCCCCATTTTATGGAAAGGGAAACTGAGGATGGCCTGATATTCAGCACATGGCTACACAGTGTGGTTACTGGTGGGGACAGTCTGAGAGTCCAAGTGTATCCCGGGTATGGCTGCCAGATTTAGCAAAAACAAAACAACCCACATCACCAGGATGTCCAGTTCAATTTGCATGTCAGATAAATTACCAGTAAGCCTTTAGTGTAAGTATATCCCAAATCCTGCATGCAATGGGATATACTTATACTATTGAGATATTTCATTGCTTATGTAGGATGTGAATTCAACCAGGCTTCCTGTTTCATCTGGCAACCGTCATCTAGGGTGGGTGACCAATCATCCTGGTTGGCCCAGGACAGAGGAGTTTCTTGGGATATGGGATTTGAAGAGTCTGTACTGGGAAAGTCCCAGGCAGCCAGAATGGGCTGGCGTTCTGGGTTTGTTTGTTTGTTTATTGATTCATTTATAGTTGTAGGTGGACCTTCATTTTATTTATATGTGGTGTTGAGAACCGAACCCAGTGCCTCACGCATGCTAGGCAAGCGCCCCACCACTGAGCCACAATCCCAGCCCCTTCGACTGATTTCTGTATCTCTGATTTGCTCTGAAGGGCTCTGGCTTTGGGGGGGACAAATGAAATGAGGCTATATGTAGAGCTGCAGGGCTGGGAGGAGGTCTGGGATCTTCCCACTAACATCCTCGCGGCCTTCCTTGCAGATATGGATGCAGAGAGGGAGGCCCTGCAAGGCACGGCCTACCCAGAAGTGCAAACCTTCTGCCAAAAGCACGGCTTGATGTTCGAGGTAATGGTGGGCCCTGAGCCACTTGGGAAGTCACTCGGGATCCTTCACGCAGAAGGGCTCCAGGCCTGACACAGTGCCTTACTTCTTGGGTCTTGAAATTCACAATGATTTTAAAACAAGAGATTGCATATACTTTTTTTTTTTTTCCCTTTTAGTTGTCAATGGACCTTTATTTATTTAATTTATATGCGGTGCCGAGAATCGAACCCAGTGCCTCACACATGCTAGGCAAGCGCTCTACCACTGAGCCACCACCCCAGACCTTTTTTTCCCCCTTTGGTATCAGGGATTTAACTCATGGGTACTCAGCCACTGAGCCATATCCCCAACCCCAGCAAAAGCCTCCTGCAAGGTGGCTGTACAGATAAAGGTCTTTAGGACTGTGAAGAAGCAGACAGGGGAGTTATAGGCCATGGGTCTGGAGCTGGCAGTGCAGGTGACATGGCATGGAGATGGCTAAGGGAGATTGCTTTGGAACCCTAGTCCACCACTGCCTCCCTTGAGGTGTGACCTTGGGCGTGTCATTTAACTGTCTTTTGTCCTGCTGCCTGGGGACCTCCATGCCCTGGGGCAGCTTTGGGAGGAGGTCAAGAGTGTTGTGTGGTTTTGGGGTGGGGATGGCGTTGGGCACTGATGTTGTGCTCACTGGACACAGTCACCATGGTCCCCACACAGGGTCTCGTATGACTCTTGAACCAACCCTGGTCTGGGGATTTGGTTTCTTGAACTTCTCAATGCAGAAGCTGATGAACCATCTGTGGAGTCTCAGCTGAAACTGAGGCTGCCTCCTTGGATTTTTGACGATTCATGACATCAAAATCCCTCTTGATGAAAAGATGAACCACCATTATGTAGTACTAAGAAAGAGGTCATGCTGGGAATCCTGCTTTGTCATTGATGGCGAGATAGAGGTCAATGTCAGAGGCACTAACAGGAAAACACAGGGACAGAGAACTGTGTAGATGCCCATGGTTGTTTAATGCCCACACTGGTACTAAGTGCTGCACGTTGTGAGCATCCTCCACAGGCAGTCGGGAGACAGGGCTCCAGAGACAAAAGCCTTTGCCTAAGTAAGGCTGGTCCCTTCTCTGCACCCACTGAGGGTCCTTCCCTTTGCCTGTAGCCACCTTCAGTCCTGCTGCAGTTGGTGACCAGTTTGCATTTCTTTTTCTCTGAGCTAAAGATTGTAGGGAGAAGAGGACCGTTCCGAGTCCCCTCTTTGCTCCCTCATTCTAGTCTTCCACAGGCTCAGCTTTGCCTCTTGAATGGTACCATCCTGCCTGGCCTCCCTCTGGTGATCAAAAATGCACAGCAAGCGTGCGGTTGCCAAGGAGACCTGGCCGCATCCAATTTGGGTCCTACTAAATACTCTCCTTGACGAGGAAGGCTGTGGAAGCATGCATGGACATGTCCTCGCCCAAGAAGGAACAGTTGGAAAACACTCAGTTTCCTTTTTCAAAAAGTTTTTTAAATGTTGTTTTCAAGTACATCATTGACTTTGGAATTTAGGTTGACAGGAAGTTCATGGAGACAGTACAGAGAGTTCCCGTACCGCCTCTCTCTCATTGTTGAGATCTCACCAGCCCTGTACAACTACATTACCATAATTGTAACCTTTTTCACAACTATGAAAGCCACAGGGGTACATTGCTATTAAGCAACCTCCAGATTTTATTCCACGCTGCCAGTTCTTTCTGGTGGAGGATCCCATCCAGGGTCCCACACGGCAGGCAGCTGACACATCCCTTCAGGCTGCTCTGGTCTGTGACAGTCCTCAGTCTTTCCCTGCTGCTCATGGCTGGGGCTGGCTGGCCATCCTGGAAACGTCTTTCCCCCTAGTCTGGATCTAGCTGATGTTTTTCTCATGATCCACTGAGGTTATGGATTTTGTTTAAATTCTTTTAATCCAGAAATCCCCCTAACGTCAAGAATTATTGAAAGGGAGTTGGAAAAAAATCACCCATCATGTCACCTTCCTGACAAACCTCACCCTTAAAATCCCCAGGTTGTTGATCTGAGGTGGGGAATTCAGAACACAGAGGCCACTGACCACATGACCACTGGACTCTGCTTGGAGGAACTGGAGCGGTGTCAAAGGACTTCCATCGGGCCAGCCTTTGTTGTGAGTCCGTTGGGAGGGAGGGAGGAGACCTTCCTCCCTTTTCCACCTCCAGGATGTGGGCCCTGATCCCCAGCCAAAGCAAACAGAAGAGGGAAGCGAGTGGCATTTCTACCCCATACCTTGTCCCCAAAGCTTGCCCATGGCAGACATTGCTAATGGACCACACCACTCTTTCTGCAGCCTAGCTGGGATCTAGGCATTACCAGTCAAATGAAGCCACAGAGAGCGGGGGAATAAAATGTTAAAGCTGGAAAGAATCTTAGAATTTAATGGAAGCTTCTTCCTCCTTCCCCACCCCCTCCCCTTTATGTCTGTGTGACTTTGGGAAACTATAGGGAAAGTGGAAACCCACAGGGTTTGGGGAATTTTTTTCTCCATATACTACGGATGGCAGATGCAATTTCTTGCGGCTGGCCTTCTCTCGTGGCTTCCCAGATGTACCTCCTTTTTCATCAAAACAATCCAGAGCCCACAGTTAACAGTGTGAGCCTTAATCATTGAATTATATTCCAGCGCCTTGCCTTAACGCCACATCAAATTCCAGATACATCTGAGAAGTCTGACATTTACTCTCATGAGCCCTAGAGCAGAAGTCACCAAACTACAGCCTGTGGGACAAATATGTCCCACTGCTTGTCTTTGTAAATGCATTTTATTGTCCCTCAGCCCCTCCCATTTATTTCCATATAGTCTGGGACTAACCAACAGCAGAGCTGAGTCTCCTTGACCTGGACCCTCTGGACTGCAGAAACTAAAATACAGCCTGGCACTTTCCAGAAAAAGTCTAACAACACTTATTTTAGTTAGCAAAGAAGGAAAAAATAAAATATCTTTGCCCAACTTGCCTTAATTAAATCCCAAAGAAGCTTTTAGCAGAGCTCTGAATAAGAGGGAAGTACCTCTCCTGGAGATAAAGTAGAACGGAGGAGAGAGAGCTATTTGTTAGGGGAAAAAAATTAAAAAAATAAAAAGAAACAGACAAGGGCTTTTTAGCTGTAGCATCGCACAGTCCAATGCAGAGGTTAAGAGCCACGTGAGCAAAGTAAGTTAGACTAATTAAAATCAAATAGAATTCAGATTTCAGTTCCTCTTTGCCCTGGCCACAGTGCCGCGCCAGAGGCCGTCACGGTGGACAGCACAGGTTAATGTTCTCCCAGCTTTGCAGGAAGTTCTACTGGATAGAACTGCCATCTAGATCAGACCTCCCTCGAGAACAAAACCCACCAACAAACAAAACTAAGACCCAGAGAGGGGCTGAGCGAAGCTTTCTTGATTATGTATTTCTTTAGATGGGGTTGGTCCTGTGTGTTCCTGTTTTTGCTGGGTACTTCTCTTCGCATATCCGCACTGATTTATTTGAATTACTATTGCTTTAAAATGTGTTCTGACATTTGGAAGGCTCTGCAGCCCTGCTTAGAAATGTCCTTCACAATCATTTTTCTAGTTTTTTAAATTTAATTTTCCAAAGGAACCCTATGATCCTGCTGTTGAGTTTCCAAGGGGGGGGCGGTGTTTGAAAAAAGAAAACTGAGGGAGAGGGAGAAGGGCGGGTGGAGAGAGAGAAAGAGGGAAACTCCGGGAGGAATTTGCTTTTGCAACCCAAATTGCAGGCAGCAAAAAGCACATCGTGGCTTCCAGATGGCCTGGGGGATAGGAGGATTATCTCCAGGCTTCCTCCGGTCTAACCAACCAGCCCTGGGAAACTTCCGGAAGGGCTCCATGGCCAGGTGACCTCTGCTCACCTCTTGCTTCCCTCTTGAATGGGGCATGGCCCCTCCACTGTCCAGGATGCACATCATTGTTCTCCTCTGTGACTCTGATTTGAGGGACTTTCCATGAAAATCAGAGCTGTGCTGGGAGCCCGTGGAGAGGCGTCTCTGGTAAACAAGCCATTAGGCAGCACTGGCAGGGGACAGCGCCCCACGGTGCTTCCTTTTAGAGGTCTCTCTCGGGATACAGCAGCTCCAGCATCTCCAGAGCCCCACATCGCTCCTGCTGGGAGCTCTTCCTATTTCTCTGCTCCCAGCCCACCAGCCAGGTCTCCTTCCCCCATCTCTGTGTTCTACTGGTGATGACTTTCCCAACCTTTCCTATTCCCCCAAGGCCTGTTGAAGGGACCCAAGGGCCCTTCCACATCCCATCATCATAGATTCCATTTATCCAGCTTTCCCAGGTACACACATGTGGAATATTCTGGTACAACCCAATGGGCGGGGTGATTGCTTCCATCTTACCATGAGGAAATTCAAGACTTTGGCACCAGCCTGAAGTCCTAAACCTGCTCCAGTTTAACTTTTTTTTTTTTTTTTTTTTTTTGGTACTGGGGATTGAACCCAGGGGCACTCAGCCACAGAGCCACATCCCCAGCCTTTTATTATATTTTATTTAGAGACAGGGTCTCATTGAGTTGCTTAGGGCCTCACCAAGTTGCTGAAGCTGCCTTTGAACTCACGATCCTCCTGCCTCAGCCTCCTGAGCTGCTGGGATGACAGGTGTGCTCCACTCTGCGCAGCCCAGGTTCACTCTTCCGCATTCCAAGTGTGTTGGGGCAGAGAGGAACCTCCTTCACTCTTGGCATTAAGACCCAAATCTGAGGGCCTTGCCACACTCTACAACATCTTGTATAAGGGGATAGCCTTATTTCTCTCTACTGTCTACTTTTTGTTGGTGCCTTAGCCTCCTGGCTTCCCTGCACTGGCCATGCTTCTTCGTGCCACAGGGCCTTTGCACCATTGCCTCTGCCTAGTAAACTCCTTGTACTGTCCTATTCTGAACCAGATCCTCACTTTCCTGGGTGAGTTTCCCTGACTTTACACATGAGACTCAGGTATACACTCTCTTCCTAGAAATTTGTTAGCTGCAATTTGACGCTGGTCTAACTCTTGGACTGATGCCTGTGTGTCTCTCCCATTAAGACTCAAACGTCTGAGAAGGTTGATACGGAGATTGGCCCCTATATGAATTTCAGAGGACAAACCATAGTCCAGCCATAACACCAGAAGTTTTTTTTGTTTTGTTTTTTCTGGTCCTGGGGATGTAATCCAGAGCCTCACGTATGCTGGGCAAGCGCTCTACCACTGAGCCACACCCCCAGCAAAAAGTCAAAAGACAAAAGTGAGGAGGAAATATATCAGGTATGTTCAAGCAATCCTTGGCCAGAGTGGCTGCTGTCCAAGGTTGAGGGGGCAGTTGTCAGGCAGATGTCCTTGTAGAGGTACTTTTGGAACCAGCTTCGGTGGCCTCTCTGACAGCTTGTGGGTTGGATCATCTTTTTTTTTTTTTTTTTTTAATATTTTTTAGTTGTAGGTGGACACAATATCTTTATTGATTTGTTTTTATGTGGTGCTGAGGATCGATCCCAGTGCCTCACGCATGCGAGGCCAGCGCTCTGCCACTGAGCCACAATCCCAGCCCTGGATCATCTTTCATGAGAGCTGCAGTCAGGATCTTGTGCTAGGAACGCTTCTTTCCCAACTCCTCAGCTTTATTGGCGTGGTTCTCGGCAGGGCTAACACGGGGGATTCCATCTCGATTCTGACAGCTTTCCCGTTTCTTTCACAGTATCTTTGGGGCTGTAACTCAGCTCCCCCCAGGGGCTTTCGGGAGAATTCAGTGATGCTTGGTGCTTCATTGAACTAAACATCAACCTGTCTGGAGCTGGGTGCCTGGCACACACCCATAGCCCAGGCAGCTTCGGGGGCTCAGTCATGAGAAACACTTGAACCCAGGAGTTTGGGGCCATCCCGGAAAACAGCAGGATCAGTTTAAAAAATAATAATAAACTGCAGCTCAACATGTCCTGGGCCATCAGGTTCCTCTGTACTTCAGTGCAAGTCAAAGTCTCCACTGCGGATTGAACCCAGGGGTGCTTAACCACTGAGCCCCAGCCCCAGCCCTTTTTGTATTAAATTAAATTAAATTTTTATGTTGGTACTGGGGATTGAACTCAGGGGAACTGGACCACTGAGCCACATCCCTAGCCCTATTTTGTGTTTTATGTAGAGACAGGGTCTCACTGAGCTGCTTAGTGCCTCGCCATTGCTGAGGCTGGCTTTGAACTCGCGATCCTCCTGTCTCAGCCTCCCTAAGTGCTGGGATTACAGGCGTGCGCCACTGCGCCCAGCCTGCCCTTCTTAGTAATCATCAACCTTGGTATTACTGCCAGGCCCACGTTCAGGGGATCCAGGTGCTCCTCTCTGGGCACACAGCTGAGAGCCACATGGAGATTTAAACCTGAACTCCCCTCTCTGCCTCTCTGCCAGGCCCTTGTAGGTGACCAGTATGGCCCGTGTCCAGTCCCCTCAGAGATCGAGGAGAAGGAGTGGGAAGCATTGAGAGCCTCGCTGACCGCCAGGCCACATGACCTGGAGCTGGTGGCACGACGCTTCCGGAGGGACGAGAACGCAGTTCCTCCCACCTACGTCCTACAGGCGACAGGTGGTGTGGAGGCCTGTGGGCCTGAGGAGGCCACCCTGACCTCTGTCCTTCGCTCTGGAGCCCAAGAGGCCTGGAGGCTGGGCCTCATCAGCCAGGAGCAGTGGCATCGCCACCACCGGTCAGGTGAGTCTTCTGGGAGCCCCTCCATGGTGCACATGAAATGGAGCATGTGTCCAGAATGTGCCCAAAATTTCACCTTGCCGTCAATGCCAATCCTACCCAGTTCTCAGACACTCGCTCTGGAAAAGGTATTTTACTGATGTAACATAGTGCAGGCGAGTTCTGTGTGATCTTGATCTCTGGGACCCTCCTAATTTCCCCTGGATCCTTTAGCCTTTCTTCCAGAAAGTCCTCTGGTATGGGGTGAGGGACGAATTCTAGGGTGACCACCATCCCAATTTGCCTGGGATAAAGGGCTTCCCTGTTTGCAAGATCTGTAGTGCTGCCAGCCTGTCATCCCAGAGGCTCTGGAGGCTGAGGCAGGAGGATCGCAAGTTCAAAGCCAGCCTCAGTAACTTAGTGAGACCCTAAGCAACTTAGTGAGACCCTAAGCAACTTAGTGAGACCCTGTCTCTAAATAAAATACAAAAAAGAGCTGGGGATGTGGCTCAGTGGTTAAGCACCTCTGGGTTCAATCCCTGATACCAAAAAAAAAAAAAAAAAACAAATTTGTAGTGCTAAAAACTAGTTAGTTAGTCTCGGGCAGGTTAGGTTTTAGCACTGCAAATCTTTGGTTGTTGTTGAAAGCTGGCCAGGGTGGTGGTCCAAGAGCATCCCCTGCTGAGAGGCGCAGGGCAGAGCTGGCCCTGTGTGTGTGAGCATCTTGGTTTCTCACACCTGCCTCTGAGGTGGAGACCTCACACACACACTGGTTGGAGGAGTGTTGGTTGCCCCAGGGGGCGAGTTAAGATTCAAACTCGGGAACACCAGAGTTTATCCCCCAGCTGCTCCAGCCCACCACGGCCCGCCTCCCCAGAGAGGGCTCCTGTCCTGTGAATCCCTCCACTGCAGAGGACCTCCATGCCCCTCCCCACTCTCCTGGCACCCCTCCCCCCTCGCTCTCCCCCTCCCCCACTGTGGTCTTCCACTCACTGCTGGAAGGATCTTTCTACAAATGCAATGTGACTGAGTCCCCCCCCCCACTGCCTGCTGCCTAACAGAAATAAGTTCTTATTTATGAGTTAGTAGGATGTCAGCATATGGATTTTGAGGAAGTTAATTTATATCAGAGTAGCCTTCCTTTATCCATGAGGGACATCCCAAGACCCCCCAGTGGATGCTCAAAACTACAGATAGTACTAAACCCTATATATACATACATCTGATAAAGTTTAATTTAAAGTTAAGCACAGCAATAGCTGAACACTAACTGATAATATAGAACAATTTATAACAATAGATGGTAATTAAAGTTTGCACTTAGGGGCTATTATTAAATAAAAGAAAGTTACTTGAACACAAGTACTGTGATACCCCAGATGGCTACTGTGACTAATGGGTGGGTAGCATATACAGCCTGGATACACTGGACAAAGAAATGATTCATGTGCTGGGAGGGATGGAGCTGGATGACACAGATTTTGTCATAGTACTTAGAACAGGACTGGCAATTTAAAACTAAAATTGTTTCAGACCACCATAGACCTGAGGTAACTGAAATCACAGATAAGTGGAGACTACTAAACCAAAATATTAAACATATGCATTTTTACCATCAACATATTCAACATATGAATCTATATTCTCAACATTAACTATATTGATTTATACAAATTAATTTACATTTGCCAAAACTAAGAAATTAACATTGGTACTTAGCTTTGGGACATTGGACCAGACTTAAGAACGTTCTGGGATTTCAGCAGTTTTCCTGTGAATGTTTTTCTGCTCCAGATCCCATAATGAATTTCGTCACCATGTCTCCTTGGGCTCCTCTCATCTGTGACAGTTTCACATTCTTTCCTTGTTCTTGGTGATCTTGACTTCCCTTTCTTTCTTTCTTTCCTTCCTTCCTTTCTCCCCCTACCTCCACAGTGCTGGAAATGCAACCAGGGCCCCACACATGCAGCTAGGCACGTCCCGTACCACTGAGTCTCACCCTCAGACTTTTTTTTTTTTTTTTTGGTACCAGGGCTTGAACTCAGGGGCACTCAACCACTGAGCCACATCCCCAGCCCTATTTTGTGTTTTATGTAGAGACAGGGTCTCACTGAGTTGCTTAGTTCCTCGCCGTTGCTGAGGCTGGCTTTGAACTCATAATTCTCTTGTCTCAGCCCCGCAAAGTGCTGGGATTACAGGCTTGAGCCACCGCACCCGGCTCAGACATTTTTATTTTATCTGGAGACAGGATCTTACTAAATTGTGGAGACTGGCCTTGAATTTGTGATCCTCCTGCAGCAGCCTCGTGGGATTGCAGGCCTGCACCATGCTTGACAACCTTGACACTTTTGAGGAAATCTGGTCAGGTCTTTTGTAGAATGTCCCTTGATCTAGTCTTGTCTGATTTTTTGTGTGTGTGGTTAAACTGGGATTCAAGGTCTGTGTTCCCTCTCTCTCCTGCTGTACCCCCTTTTATTCCTTTTCCTTTTTCCTCTGCTACCCCTTTATAACCACAATCACCGTCTCCCCGAATCCCTAGCCCTTGGCAGCCACTGATGTATTGCCATCTCTCTAGTGTGTTATTTGAACAATACACAATGGAGTCACACCATCTTAACCTTTTGAGACTGACTTCTTTCCCTCCCACGCAGAATGCTCAGCTTTTCACAGCATTATTCCATAGAAAAGTCTCACAACAGCACCCCCACCAGGATGGACTAGTGCACCCAAGTTACAGGGGAGGAAACCGGCTCAGAGAGGTACAGAGATGTGCCCAAAGCCACACAGCCCGTAGGCATTAGAGCAGATTGTCTTAGATCTAAGACACGCCTGAGGAGGATTCCATTTTGGAGTGTGGGTGCCTATGCCCCTCCCTTCCTCCCTTGAGGCCAAGAGGCTTTGAGGGCTCTCAATGGAGGACTGTGTGTATGTGTTATTGGGGATTGAACCCAGCCAAACCTTCAGCTATATTCCCAGCCTCTCCTTTTTCTTTTTCTACTATCTTTTTAATTTTTGGTCCTGGGGATGGAATCCAGGGGCACTTAACCACTTAACCACTGAGCCATATTTTGAGACAGGGTCTCATCAAGTTGCTGAGGCTGATCACGAACTTGCGATCCTCCTGCCTCAGCCTCCCAAGTAGCTGGGATTGCAGGTGTGTGCCACATCTGGTCAAGGAGGACTTTTGGGCGGCTCCTAATTTGACTTTGTAGCCCTGTCTCCAGGGACCTGGTGCCTTTAGCTGCAGAGAGCTGGGAACCTCCTCTGCGCCCAGAGCAGCTTCAAAAATAACTCTTCCCCGTGGACTCTTTCAAAACAACAGCCTCCTAGGAAGAGTCAGTGTGGGCCTGTGGTTCTGGGAAATGTGGGTCCTGGGGCAGCTGCTGCACACTGCGGGACAGGTCAAGGGGCTGTGGTCCTGCTTGTTGTGTAAATGTAGTTTTGCTGGCGCACACCCACGGGCCTTCATTTGCATGTTGTCTGTTTGCATTCTTGCTCTCACAGCAAGGTGGGTGAGTCGTCACAGAGACCGCCTGGCCTGTGAAGGCCTCCGTGCAGGATACTTACTCTCCAGCCCCTTATGGTTAAAGGCACCTTTGTAGCCGTGCACGGTGGCTCAAGCCTGTAATCCTAGCACTTTGGGAGGCTGAGGCAGTAGGATCGTGAGTTCACAGCCAGCCTCAGCAAAGGCGAGGTGCTTAGCAACTCAGTGAGACCCTGTCTCTACATAAAACACAAAATAGGGCTGGGGATGTGGCTCAGGGGTCGAGTGCCCCTGAGTTCAATCCCCGGTACCAAAAAAAAAAAAAGGCACCTTTATGGTTAAAAGAATGGATTGCTTTCTCCCCCGGGGAAGCCAGCCTCTAAACTCATTAAAAATGCTTTCTCCAGCTTCCCTGAAAGGGAGACCCCATCCTCTCTAGCAGTTGCTCCCCACTCCCCCCCCCACTGTGCTTGGCAGTCACTGATCCACTTTCTGGCTCTATGGATTTGCCTGCTCTGGACACTTGATTTCAGTGAGGTCACACCCTGTGGCCTTCCACATCTGGCTTTTTCCCTTCCGCATCATGTTTCCAAGGTTCATCTGCATTGCAGCAGGCATCAGTCCTTCCACTCCTTTTCATGGCTGTATAATATTCCACCATGTGGATGAATCACATTTTGTTCATCCTTTTATCTGTTGCTGCACATTTGCATTGTCTTCACTGTTGCATCCAACCCGCATTCTCCCCAAGAAGTGCAGCCCAGACAGCTCTGCAGAAGCAGCAAAGTTTATTGAGGAAATAGGCACACAGGCCAATCGATTGGGGTCAGCTCTCCTTTCCTTCAGAGAGTGACCCTGAAGTGAGGGATTCAGAGGTTATTATAGGGTGGGCTAGCTACATGACTCAGGAAAACATGATTTGGCTGATATTCAACCTATAGTTATTTACAGTTCAACCGTGACAGCGCCTCCTATGTCCCCTTTCAGTTCCTGGAACTTTAGGTAACTGGCCAGGGGGTCTGGCAGCCTGTGGTTTTGCCCCCCCCATCCGTGAGAAGCAAGCATAGCAAAGCATTAATCACAGAAGTACAAAGAGCAGGTTAGCAGATACGTGCAGGCCTGAGCCAGAGTGACTCCATCTTGAGTTTGGATTTTACATTCACCTTTTGGCTGTTGTGAATAAGAGTGCCCAAGTATTTGTTGAATATCTGTTTTCAGTTCTTTGGGGCAGAGTGGTAGGAGTGGACCTGCTGGATTGCTGGGTCCTGTGGGAACGCTGAGCTAGCTTTTCGTGTTATTTATGACGGGCAGCTTTTGCACACCGTCTGCCTGCTGCAGAGGCTATTTGATTAACAATAGGCTGCATCAGTGCTGGGCTCAGGGGAGTCCCTGGGCCAGCAGCCACCCTCAGGCTTCTTGCACATGCAGACTCATAGCCCCCCCACCCCCCACCCCCAAGTTCTGAATCAGAACTTCTGGAGGTGGGTCCAGCTGTGCGGGCTTTGGGAAGATGCCCAGGTAACTCCGCCACATGCTAAACTTGAACCTGGGCCCCAGTGACCCCACACAGGCCAGCAGAGGACCCTGATGACGCCTTTCTACCCACCCCCTTGCTTTTGCAGTCATCGAGTGGGAGATAGAGCGGGGCCTGCTGGGCTCAGCAGACGGGGAGCGGACAGCCACGGTCTTCCTCCGAGAGATCCAAGACCTCCATAAACACATCCTGGAAGACTGTGCCCTCAAGATGGTGGACCGGCTCGCAGATGGTTGCCTGGATACTGATGCCCAGAGCCTTCTGAGGGGCCTCAAGGGGCGCATTGCTGATGCACACCCCAGAGTCCTGAAGACCCACCGCCTGCCATGGAGCCGTGACCTGGTGAACCCCAAGAACAAGGCCCATGCCCGCTACCTGAGGGAGCTGGGGGAGCAGTTTGTGGCCAGGGCTGACCACCAGGTCCTCGAGCATCTCCGGGAGCTGGAGCTGGCCAGGCAGGACCTGGCATGGCTCTACCAGGAGATCCGCCACCACCTTTGGCAGAGCGCACAGGCCACTGGGACCTTCTGTGGACGCCGGGAGCTCCTGGCTCAGCTTGGGCAGCGTCTCAGACAAGACGACAGCCAGCCCCACACCCCCATGGTACTCTTTGGACCCCCCGGCATCGGGAAGTCTGCCCTGATGTGCAAACTGGCTGAGCAGATGCCAAGGCTGCTCAGCCACAAGACGGTGACTGTCCTGCGGTTGCTGGGGACATCACAGATGAGCTCAGATGCCCGCAGCCTCCTGAAGAGCCTCTGCTTCCAAGTGTGCCTGGCGTACAGGCTGCCCCCGCCCCCTTCCCAGGTCCTGGAGGCACACGCCAGGGTGGTCCAGTTTTTCCTCAGCCTCCTCCACACTGTCTCCTGTAGAAACTTTGAGTCCCTGGTGCTGCTGCTGGACTCTGTGGATGACCTGGACTCTGTCTGTGGCTCTCGGAGGGTCCCCTGGCTACCTCTCAAGTGTCCCCCCAAAGTGCACCTCATCCTCTCAGCTTGCTCAGGGCAGCAGGGGGCTCTAGACACAGTACAGCGGACAGTCACGGACTCCGAGGCCTACTGGGAGGTGAGGCCCCTCTCTGGGAACGAAGGGCAAGAAATGATCCAACTCCTGCTGGTGGCAGCAAGGAGGACACTGAGTCCCACCCAGAGGGACCTGCTCTGGGCCAGCCTTCCAGAGTGCGGCCACCCAGGGCGGCTGAGGCTGGCTTTTGAGGAGGCTCGGAAATGGGCCTCCTTCACCGTGCCCACCCCTTTGGCCTCCACTGCTGAGGAGGCTACACACCAGCTCTGTGCCCGCCTGGAGCAGACACACGGGCAGCTCCTGGTGGCCCACGTACTGGGTTACATCGTGTCTTCCCGGTAAGGCCCCGGTTTTATAACTTTATTATATCATTATTAGTGGCAGGGGTAATAGTGGTGTTGGGGTGGAGCCCAGGGCCTCTCGCAGGCGAAGCACCTGCTCTACCACCGAGTGGCACCCCAGCCCTTTAGCTCTTTTAAAAATTGAGATATAATTCATCATTTGTGTTTTAGGCTGCTGTAGGAGTCACCAACTGGGTGGCTTAGCACAATGAAAGTGTATTCTCCCTCAGCTCTGGAGGCCAGAAGTCCAGAATTAAGGTGCTGTCAGGGCTGTGCCCTCTCCAGGGACTCTGGGGAAGACCTGCCCAACACCTTCCTCCCCAATTCGGGTGTTGTCAGCCACACTTGGCGTTCCTCGACTGTGGGTGGGACACCAGTCTCTGCCTCTGTCCACACAGCCTCCTCCTCCCTGTGAGGACGCCACTCACTGGGTCAGGGCCCAACCTGGTTCAGCACACCGTCATTTTATCTTGGTTACTTCTCCAAATAGGGAAGCGAGGTTTTCAAGTAAGCTCACATTCACAGGTTTTCCGTGGGCACAGATCCTGGGGGGGATGCTCTTCAGCCCCGTATAATTCACATAATATAAATCAATTCTTTAAAAAATCTTTTAAAAATTCTAATTTATTTTTAGCCAGGTGTACTGGGCATGCCTGGAATCCCAGAAATTTGGGAGGCTGAGGCGGGAAGATTGCAAGTTCAAGACCAGCCTCAGCAACTGGTTGAGACCCTGTTTCAAAATAAAATATGAAAACAGGGTTGGGGATGCAGCTCAGCGGTGGAGCACTCCTGGGTTTGATCCCCAGTACCCGCCCCTCTAAATGTAATTAATTTTGTAATTGACAGAAAATCATTGCACCTATTTTTGGGCACAGTATGACCTTTCACTACGTGTACACACTGCATAATGACCAACTCCGAATACTCAGGCTATCCCTCGTCTCAAACACCGGTCATTTCTTTGTGGTGAGAACATTCCAAATCCTCTCTTGTAGCTGTTTTGATTTATATGACACAATATTGTTAAGTCTTCTTATCTTTCTGTGTAACACTCCTCCAGAACCCATTCCTCCTACCGAGCTGCGCCTTTGGACCCATGAAACGGAATACGACTCAGTGCCCTATTTATTTATTTATTTATTTGGTACCAGGGATTGAACTCAGGGATACTCGAGTACTGAGCCACATCCCCAGCCCTATTTTGTGTTTTATGTAGAGACAAGGTCTCACTGAGTTGCTTAGCACCTCGCCATTGCTGAGGCTGGCTTTGAACTTGCGATCCTCCTGTCTCAGCCTCCCTAAGTGCTGGGATTACAGGCTTGAGCCACCGTGCCTGGCTCAATTCAGTGCCTTCTAATGCATTCACAATGCTGTGCAAATGTCATCCAAACATTGCCGTCACCCCAAAAGGACAGCCTGTCCCTGTTAGCAGTCACTCCCCATTTACCTTTTTTTTTTTTAAAGATGGACACAATATCTTTATTTGTTTATTTTTTTTACTGTGGTGCTGAGGCTCGAACCCAGTGCCTCACATGTGTGAGGCAAGCGCTCCGCCACTGAGCCACAACCCCAGCCCCGCATTTGCCTTTGCCAGTCCCTGGCAGCCACTTGTCTTTCTGTCTCTATGGATTTGCTTATAGTATTTATTTTGTAAAATGTTTACTTTAAAATAACTTCAAATTTATCAATGATTGCAGGAATAGTGCGAGGAATTTCTACACACCAGGGGTTCGCAGCCTCGTGCTACTGACATCGAGCTCTTTGTTGTTTGCAGTGGAGGCTTCCCCGGGCATTGTATTTATTCAGCAACCTCCTTGGTGCTAGTGGTATAACATGCTGTGACACCCCAAAGCGTCTCAGTACATGGGCAAGTGTCCCCATAGGCAGATAGGCCTTGGTGGAGAACAATCCCCCAGAATCATCAGTTTGCATCAATTTACTGCACGAGTGATATCTTTCCTCCTCACTACTGCTTTTTTTTTTTTTTTAATATTCTTCAGTTGTAGATGAACACAATACCTTTATTTTATTCATTTATTTATATGTGGTACTGAGGATCGAACCCAGTACCTCACACATGGTAGGCAAGCGCTCTAACACTGAGCCACCACCCCAACCCCCTCACCATCTGCTTTTGTTTCTTATTATCTATCTATCTGTCTGTCTGTCTGTCTGTCTGTCTATCCATCCATCCATCCATCCATCCTCTATCATCTTGTATCAATCTATTAATCTTTCTAGCACCTTCCTATCATCTATCATCTGCCTGTCTATCCATCACTCACACACTCACACATAAGCTCACACATATATAATTTTCCCTTGAACATTTTCCTTCAAAATACTTCACACAATATTCCCAAGAACAAAAACAGTCAGAATCCCAGATCGCCACAAGACAATTATAAATGTGGACACAATAACATGTAGTACACAGTTCATAATCAAATTTTGCCAAGAGTCCCCATAATGTCCTTTGTTGCTAGTCTCGCTCCCACCCTGATCCAGATCACATTCAGCTGTCAGAGCTCGTGGCTCTTTGCCTTGGTTTGTTCAGGCTGCTGTACTGTAGTGTCTCAGACCGAGTGACCTGTCAATGACAAAGAAACCACGAGCTCTCGGTGTGTGCGGGTTCCGTGGCCACAGATTCAACTAACTGCAGATATTCAGAAAGACGGCGTCTGTGCTGTGTACAGACCTTTTCTTGCCGTGATTTCCTAAATAGTGCCACACAGTGTAACAGCCCAGTGCAGTGCATTTATATCAGGTTTCGTCAAGTCATCCAGGGATGATTTAAAGTCCGTGGGAGGAAGCATAGAGGGTGTATGCAAACACCGCCGTGTTCTAGAAGGGACTTGGGCACCTGCATATTTTGGTATCCTGGGGATCCTGGCATCCATCACCTGTGGATCCTGAGGGACGGCTGTATTTTTCACTGTTCCAGAGGCTGGAAGTCTGTGAGCTGGGCACCAGCATGGTCAGGCTCTGGCGAGGGCTCTCCTAGCTCACACCTGACCGACTGCTCATATCCCCACGTGGCAAAAAGGGGTTGAGAGAGCACTCTGGGGTCTTTTCTATCAGGGCACCCGTCTCACTCATGGGAGCCTCAAGTTCATGACCTTGTCACCTCCAAAGGCCCCACTTCCTAGTACCGTCACACTGAGGGTTAGAATTTCAAAATGGGATTTAAAGGAGACACAAACATTCAGTCCACTTATGTCTTCATTCTGGAACATTCTTCCTTCTGTCTTTGAAGAGTACAGGCCAGTTATCTGCAGGTCAGCTTTCTTCCACTCTTACTGCATCTATGCAGCACAGGTCATTGACTTAGAATCCGATCCCAGGAAACTCTCTCCCAAGTTCTCTGGTGATATTGAGGATCCAGGGATCACACTTCTCTGGGAGACTGTGGAGTGAGCCTCCACCTGGGCTGGCCTGACGGCGATGCCTCCTGGTTCCAGTTAAACCCAAGTGATGCTCAGTCTTTCTTGGGAAGTTTTTTTAAAAATTTTTTTATTTTGCTGCTGCAACTTTGCAATGTCCTCCTTTGTCATGAAACAGACACACACAGAGAAAAAAATTTAAAACAAACTTTTCCAAAGACTCAACCACAAGGAGGTGTCTAAGTTTAATTTCAGGCTTGTAGCATAGAAACCAACCACAAGCAAAAAGGAGAGTCCAATTCCAATGTATTTATAGAGTTAAAGAAAGAAAAAAAATCAAGCTTAAAGAAGCAGAGAGAAGAGTGGTGGGTGCCAGAAGCTTGAGGCGGGGGTGGTGAATAATGAGATGTTGGTCAGAGCCAGGGGCGGTGGCACATGCCTGTAATCCCAGCACTTAGGGAGGCTGGGACAGGAGAATCATGAATTCAAAGCCAGCCTCAGCAACGGCGAGGTGCTTAGCAACTCAGTGAGACCCTGTCTCTACATAAAACACAAAATAGGGCTGGGGATGTGGCTCAGTGGTTGAGTACCCCTGAGTTCAATCCCTGGTTCCAAAAAAAAGAGAGATGATGGTCAGAGGGTATCAACTTTCTGACATAAGATAAATCAGGCCAGGTGTGGTGGCACCTGCCTGTCATCCCAGTTACTGGGGAGGCTGAGGCAGGAGGATCTCAAGTTTGAGGCCAGCCTCAGCAACATAGTGAAAAGGGCTAGGGATGTGGCTCAGTAGTAGAGCACCCCTGTGTTCAATTTAAAAAAAAAAAAAAAGGACTCATTTCTAAGAATGAGAATCTGATGTTCTGCTGTTCAGCATGGTGACTACAGTTAATAATACTGTACCGTTGGCTTGAAATTTGCTGAGAGCAGAATTTAAGTCTCTCTCTCTCACACACACACACTGGTGGCTCTGGTTGCTCCACCAAGGTTGGTTAGTTTGATTGTGGTAACCCTGACCCAAAGCACACACGTGTCAAATCAACATGTTGTGCGCCTTGTGTAGCTACTTTTATTTGCTGATTTTGCCTCCATCAAGCTGGAGAAATAAATACATAAAAAAAGGGAAAGGACTGTTTATTTTTTTTTTAAATATTTATTTATTTTTTAGTTGTAGGTGGACAGAATATCTTTATTTTTATGTGGTGCTGAGGATCGAACCCAGTGCCTCACGCATGCGAGGCAAGCGCTCTCCCACTGAGCTACAGCCCCAGCCCTGGGAAAGGACTGTTTAAATGGTTGCTCTGATGAGCGTCTCAGGGCTGTAAACTCCCAGAACCCTGGGTCGGGACGGTCAGGAGCCTTTGCTCGAGAGGCCCGCTGTGGGCGAGGAGTCAGAGGCAATGAGCAGTGTAGCGGGCACCCAGCGCCCTCCCCGGGGCCGGGTCCAGGCCAGTTAGCAGAGACAACAAGCAATAAAACTGCCTTGGCACTGGGCGCGGTGGTGCACGCCTGTAATCCCAGCAGCTTGGGAGGCTGAGACAGGAGGATCGCGAGTTCAAAGCCAGCCTCAGCAACGGCGAAGCGCTAAGCAACTCAGTGAGACCCTGTCTCTACATAAAACACAAAATAGGGCTGGGGATGTGGCCCAGTGTTCGAGTGCCCCTGAGCTTTCGCCAACAAGACATTCAAGGCCACCATCTGAACACTGTGGCTTTGCTTGTTCCTCGGCAGTTTTTGTTGCTCAGTCTTTGCTGTTTTAGATCTTTCTTGATTGCCACAGTTCCTCAATTTGTTGGGGGTCTTTTGGTTTGTTCACCAGAAACTGAAACCCACCCGTGCCGGTGTTAAGAAACAAAGGCTTTATTCCAAGGGGAAGATGGGAAAATCCGAAGCCAACCTGCAGCTGGCTCCAGGGGGTGTACCCTAGATGTCATGAGTGGCCTGAACTCTATGAGAGTACAAGATGGAGATGTTCCCAGCCAGAGGCTGGCCCCTCAGGCCACTCTGATGAGTTTGCATAGAAGAAGTAGAGTTGTCATGGGGGCCAGAAAGTCATGAGTATTAGTTTCTCGCCCATTCACCCTTGGAGTCCTCTTTGGACTTTGGCTCCTCTTCTAGAATCTTCCTTTCTCTCCCTTGGAACTTCAACTTGCCTTGAGCTTCAGGTGGCTGCATCAGCTCATATTTCAAGGACCTGACACCATCTCACTGGCTCGATCTTTGTGTCCCAATGACAAAATCCAAGGGGGACAGAAATTAGTTGGCCTATTTGGCCCTGTGACTGTCCAGTCAGGAAAGCTGGGCATCTCATGGGGTGTAAGATCCCCCTCCCAGGGCTGGTGGGGAGGTGATCTGGGCACCTGCAGTTCCCTGAAAGTGTGTTACGTTTTCACATGAGGTCGATGTGGCGGGAGGGGGGAGGTCTCACGGCGCAGACGCAAGTTAGCTCCAGACCAGAGGTCCTCACCCGAGGGGCCTTGGAAAGTGCAGGCATTTCTGGTTGTCCTGGAGAAATGTCCAGGAGGAGGTGCTCCTGGTGTCTTGTGGAGGGGGCCTGGGATGCCGGTCAGCACTCCACAGTGCACAGGAGCACACCTGGCCCCAGGGATTTATATATGTGTATACGTGTGTGTGTGTGTGTGTGTGTGTGTGTGTGTGCCCCCTCTCTATCCACCTGTCATGTCTGTCTCTATTTATGTATTTATCCATCCATCCATTTGTTCATCCATCTTTCCATCAATCAATCTATCCATCTGTCCAACTGTCTGTCTGTCTGTCTATCATGCTACTGGCATATGGTTGGTGGAGGCCAACAATGTTGGTAAATATCCTACAGAGAAAGATCCAGCCCAGAAGTTGTCAGTGTAGAGTTGGACCCCACGCCCGACCGTATTAGCGAGCCTGCGTGGCAGTCTTTCTAGCAGCTCTGTCTGTCTGTCTTTATCTGTGTCTGTATCTGTCAGTGTCATTTGGCTTGAGATGCTCAGAGATGAAGGACAGAAGAGGAAAGGTGTTGGGCTTACGGTGCTGGAAGTTCTAGTCCCCGACCAGCTGGCTTCGTTGCTTTGGGCCTGTGGTATGGCAGCACATCATGGCAGGAGCTCGTGGCTGAGCAAAGCTCCTCACCTCGTGGCTGGAGAGAGAAAAAGAGCGAACAACCAGGCACGCCCCATGACTCCAAGACCCCCCACTGACCCTCTTCTTAAAAGTTCCACCATTTTCCCAAAAGCATCATGCCTTTAGCATTTAAAATCCAAAATGTAGCTCTATTCTTTCTCTCTCTCTCTTTCTCTCTCTCTATCCATCTATCCATCCATTTTTCTTTCTACCATCTATCTTCCTTTCTATCTTCCTATCTTTCTATCTACCCATCCATCCATCCATCCATCCATTTTTCTTTCTATCATCTATCTTCCATCCTTGCTTTCATGCTTTCTTTCTATCTTCCTTCCTTCCTATCTATCAATCGATCTATGTATCTATTCCTAAGCTGAGGAATGCTGTGGTCAGGGCACAGCGCTCCCCTGGTGTCCCACTCCCTCCCTTGGACAAGGGGCCAATGGACCAGGGACACACCCCCCCTAGGGCTGCTGCGGGGAGTCACGGGACCATGCTCAGTTGGCCCCTGGAAGGCGAACTCAGGAAGGGGAACGGGCACGTACTATTCTCAGCACTAACAATCTTGCTCTTGGCAGAGGGAACTGAGGCAAAGAGAAGATGGGTCCCTTTCCAAGGTCCCTCAGCCAGAATCAAATGCAGACTCCTCTGACCACACACACAATGCCGTTTTGCAGTGCCAGCAAGGGGGTCCCACGGGGGTGCAAGGCGAGAGGCACCTGTCCTGGGGTCCATGTTGTCAAGGGGTGCCTCTGGGCTTGGAGAAGGGCTGTCAACCTCAAGGCTTGCCTGTGGTCGTGGGCATGTCCCCAGTGTCTCTCCAGTACCACACAGGGGCACCTCGGTGATAAGGCTGATGTTGGGTGTTGGCTGCAATGGCAGCTGTAAGCTACACCCAGCAGTTGAAGGCGTGGAGGGAAGTTCATGCCACCAGGAACTAAAGTTTAAGTTTTACTGATTTTTAGTGAATTCAACTGTAAATGCCCCCAGATGACCACTGCTTTGGATGGCACAGTTCTCCGTTTGGTAAGATACAGAGTCTCCAAGAGCAGAGCTGGAATCTGATTCTCCCTCTGACCCTCAAATCACGAACATACAAATTTCAGTGTCCTCATCTGGAAAATGGGTGCATTCCCTGCCCTGCTGAGTCTGGCACCTCAGCTGCACACGTAGGCGGGGAGGTGAGGGGGTTACAGTCCGAGGAGCCGATGCAGGAATCCTCCTTGCAATTAGCAGGAAGGGAAGTTTGTTTTTATGTTTTGCAATTAAAGAAGAATTCACATAACTGAAAATTAGCCATTTCAGAGTGTACACCTCAGTGGGACTGAGCACGTTCAGTGTCAGGCAACCACCACCTCCATCTAGATCCAGAACATTCCATCCCCTAAAAGGACAGAGTCCACGCCTGTTGGGTAATTGCTCGCTGTTCTCACCCCCCTAGTCCCAGGATCTGCTTCCTGTCTCGTGGACCCTGCTCTGGATATTCCACACAAACAGAATCACATGCCGACTGGCCTTTGGTGTATGGTTTCTGTCACTCAGTATCTTGGTTTCAGGGTTCACCCAGGTCGTCGCCCGCGCTTGCTCACGGCTGAGACCCCACTGTGAGTGCTTGTTTGTCCTTCCTCTGTTGAGGGACAGTTGAGTCCTTTCCACCTTAGGGTTGTTTTCCGCAGAGCTCCCAGGAATGCGCATGTGCAAGCTTGGGGTTGAACACCCACTCGGAGTGAAAACTCCGAACCATCCATCAGATGGAGCTTCTGCCTGGTGAAACAGCCTGGGGACTGCCCGGTGTTTCCAGAAAAGGATCCAAGCTCTTTCCCAAGGTCCCTCAGCTCTGCTGCCTGGAGTGCTGTCCCCTGAGATCTGCTCCTGCCCTCCTCCCTTCCATCCCAGCCGGGCAGGGGGACCCCCCTGCTCAAGCACATGGCCCTTCTCCCTCTTGGTGCTCGGTGCTACTCAGACTCTTTATAGTTGTGCTTTTGATTTTGAGCTGCAGGAGATTGAACATGGGGCTTTGCATATGCTCAGCAGATGCTCCAGCCTTCAGCCCCTTTTTAAACTTTGGTTTGAGATAGGGTCTCACTGTGCTGCCCAAGATGGTTTCAAACTTGTGCTCCTCCTGCCTCGGCCCCCTCAGTACCTGGGATTGCAGATGTGGGCCACCAGGAGGCCCCAAATTGCTCCTGGCTCTTTCTGCCATGTGAGGATCCAGCAAAAAGATGTCATCTAGGAAACAGAAAGCCAGTTCTTATCAGACACCAGATCTGCTGGCATCTCCATCTTGGTCTTCCCAGCTTCCAGAACTTTAAGAAATAATGTTTGTGGTTTAGGCCCCAACTCTTCAGTGTTTCTGTCACAGTCCAGATAGGCTAAGGCAGGATCTGGTCTGATTTGGATACAGCTGGAGTGTCCCCTAGGATTCCTGTACTGAAATTTAATCCCATCGTGCAGAATTAGAAGACTGGAAATTTAACCTAACTCTGGTGTTGAGAGGTGGGCCTTTGGGAGGTGATGAGGATTAAACAGGTTGTCAGGCTGAGCCTGCGAGGGAACACACCTTCTTAGGGAGAGAATAGATCCACAGGCACACTCCCTGTCTCTGGCCATGTGATGCCCTGCACCATCTCAGGATTGTGCCAGCAAGAAGGCCATCACCAGCTGGGGACGGTGGTGCACAGTTTTAATCCCAGCTTCTTAGGAAGTGGAGGCAAGAGGATCACAAGTTCAGGGCCAGTCTCAGTGACTTAGCAGGAGGCCCTGTCCTAAAATTAGAAAGACTGGGGATGCAGCTCAATGGTAGAGTGCCCTGGGTTCAATCCTCAGCACCACAAAAACAAAACAAAACAAAACCATCACCAGAGGTGGCCCCTTGATCTTCAACCAGAACCATGAGTCAAAACAAACCTCTTTTTTTTTTGTCCTGGTACTAAGGATTGAACGGGGTGGGGGTGGGGGTGAGAGGTGGCGGGGAGTGGCACCTAACCACTGAGCCACATTGCCACATTCCTGGCCCTTTTTATATTTTATTTAGAGACAGGATCTCGCTAAGTTGCTTAGGGCCTTGCTAAGTTGCTGAGGCTGGCTTTGAACTTACAGTCCTCCTGCCTCAGCCTCCCGAACTGCTGGGATTACATATGTGGCCTTTTTTTTAAGGTACTCAGTCTGTGGCATTGTGTTATTGGCAACAGAAAATGGGCTATCACAAGTGTGTAACTCTCTTTCCCAAGGAGATCAACAGCGTGCCACAAACAGAGGACGTTCCATCAGTGGTTGTTGAACAAATGTGCTGACCCCGAGTGGACAGTCCCCATGCCTTGTGGTACAAACAGAAAACACTGCCTCCCCTCCCCGGCTCCGGGACGACCTCCATTTGGTTGTTTCCCATCCCTGATGAAACTTCTGGCAAGCCTGCAGTTGTTCTAGTCTGT
>CM053413.1:11001696-11026871 GCA_028644305.1 Xerus rutilus
ATCTTTCTGGATTCGCCCGTTCTGGACATTTCGTGTCCTTGGAGTCACACTGTGGCCTTTTGTGCCTGGCTTGTTGCTCAGCGTCATGTTTCGAGGTCTGTCGACACTGTGGCCTGTCAGTGTTCCCTCCTTTGAACGTCGGAGTGACGTTCCCCTGTGTGGCCGCACCGCGTCTGTCAATCAGCCCGCTGCTGATGGACCGTAGTTTCTTCCCACTTTTTTTTAACGCATGCAATATCTTTATTTTATTTATTTATTTTTATGTGGTGCTGAGGATTGAACCCAGTGCCTCACGCATGCGAGGCAAGCGCTCTACCACTGAGCCACCACCCCACCCCATTTTCCACTTTTTACCTGTTGCAAATAGTACTACAACAAATGTGTTTTGTTTCATTTTCCTTCCTTCC
Source organism: Xerus rutilus (assembly GCA_028644305.1). Classification (NCBI taxonomy): domain Eukaryota; kingdom Metazoa; phylum Chordata; class Mammalia; order Rodentia; family Sciuridae; genus Xerus; species Xerus rutilus. The sequence continues at coordinate 11,002,104 of CM053413.1, forward strand.
TTTCTTTTCTTTTCTTTTTTTTTTTCTGAGACAGGGTCTTGCTATGTTGCCCAGGCTGTCCTGACCTTGAACTCCTGGGCTCAAGTGATCCTCCTGCCTCAGCCTCCCTAGTGGCTAGGCCCACAAGCATGTGCCATGGTACCTGGATGTTCAACTTCTTGTTTGAGCCCATTCTGGGTTCTTTGGAGTCCATACCCCAACGTGGGCTTGTTGGGTCATGTGATGACTTATTCTATTTTTCACCTATTGAAGTACCCTAAGGCTATTTTTAAAAGTACATTTTGTTAAGGGAAAACAAGATGGGCCAACTTAGAGATAAAGGCTCAGAAAGGCACGTTGCAAGCAGTCACAGACACCCGAGCTCCCTGAGGGTGGGGTGGGGTAGACTGGCGTTAGGAAGCTGCCTCCTGGAAGACTGGTGGCTGCCTCTGAGCTTGCTGTGCCCTTGGGCCATCAGCCTGTGTCCCTTCTCTGCAGACAGCTTGCTGAGGTGATCCGGGTGCGCTACCTGTCTGGGCCTGAGAAAGCCAGGAGGCATGGCGTCCTGGCCGACTTCTTCTCAGGTGCCTGGAGCCAGGGTACCAAGAAGCTCATCTCCCTACCGCGTATGGGGAAGCCCCTGAACTTGGACCGCAAGGTGAGGTGCCCACTGCCCAGCTGCGCCTGGTGGGACTCACCTCCTTCTCCATCTTCTCTAGTCTCACCGCCCTCCTGATGTCCTCTGACCTCCCCATGGAGGGTGAACTGCCCCCTCCTCAGGCCCTAAGCATAATTTGGGGAGCAAGGAGCAGCAGATGAGGGGGATATGACCTCAGCCCAACTTTCTAGAGGAGAAAATCACCACATTTGACAATGTCCCAAATCCTGGCATCTCAGAGTTAAAACTCACTCCCCTTGGAGTGACTTCATGAGTCCCCTTGAAGTCTAGCAGACTCCCGGCCCATCAATCTACAGCCAGGTTCTCCATCTGTGGACTTGACCAATCACAGTTTAAAAATATCTGAAAATAAAAATTGCATCTGGTCCCACCTAGGCCACTTAGCAAGACCCTGTCTCCAAATACATCATTTATTTTTTAATTATTGGTACCAGGGATTGAATCCAGGGGCACTTAACCACTGAGCCACATCTCCAGCCCTTTTTTAATATTTTATATAGAGGCAAGGTCTTGCTAAGTTGCTTAGGGCCTCACTAAGTTGCTGAGGCTGGCTTTGAACTTGTGATCCTCCTGCCGCAGCCTCCTGAGCCACTGGGAATACAGTCCTGCACCACCACACCCAGCTTCAAAATAAATCATTTAAAAAGCAAGGTTGAGGAAGCTGCTCAGGGGTAGAGTGATTCTGGGTTCAATTTCCAGTACTGCAAAAAAAAAAAAAAAAAAAAACCCAAAAAACCAAAAAGGCATCTGTATTGACCTTATATTCCTGTCACTATTCTCTGACCAATTCAGAGTAACAACTCTGCACGTAGCATTTGCGTGGCATCCGGTGTCCTAAGTCATCTAGTGATGATTCGGCCCACGAGAGGATGAGTAGGTTCTCTGCTCACAGTGTCATTTATTTTAAGGGACTTGAGTATCCGTGGATTTTGGTACCCAGGAGGGTCCCAGAACCAATCTCCCATGGACACAGAGAGACCACTGTGTCTGTTTTTCTGTCTGTCTCTCTGTTTCCTGGGCATTGGGTGTTTTCCTCTGTGAATTCCATGGTACAATCTTATTTCCAGTCACAAGGTCCCTAAGTGCATCAGGCACTTAAAAAAAACAATGCTTATTTGATTTTCTAGTTACGAGAGTACCGTGTGATTATTGTGGAACACACAGAGAACCTCCAAGTACAGAATAAGAACCGCTCACATTCCCATGCGCAGGGAGACCCGCCCCATTGCTATCGCTGTGTGCATTTCCTCTGATCTTTTCCCTCGTGTGTCCAGGAACATGAAGCCTGGGTGTTCTTAGCCTGGATGTTACGCCCTTGTTTTTACTTCTCCAGCATCTCAAGGCTCAGCCCAAATACCTCTTCCTCCAGGGAGCCTTCCAAGATTTCATCTCTCCCGTTTTCAGGCGTGTGCCATGGTACCCAGTAATGCCATTGTTTTCTGAAACATTTTCACAGGCCCCGGGTTGGATGCCCCACCTTCAGGAAACCATCCTGATTCTCTCAGGGTTTGTTGCCTCCCTGAGGCTTGGATGGCTGAGCCCCAGGTCCCTCCCTTTGCCCTGGCCCTGTCTGTGGGAGGATGTGGGGTATCTCTGTCCCCTCCGCCCCCAGCACCATCTGGTGCCTGCCTGGCCTGTGTTTGTGGAGTGAGTGCGTGAGTTTGCTTTCAGTCTCCAACTGCCACCTCCCTTCTCTTCTGCCAGGTGGCCCCGCAGCCCCTGTGGTTCTCGGACACAGTGCCAAACAAGCGCAAGCTGCAGGAGCTTCCCTACCACCTGCTGCACTCGGGACGCGTGCAGGAGCTGAAGCAGGAGGTGCTGGGTAAGGCTGGTGCCACCTAGAGCCACCCGCAGGTCCCAGATCCTCTGCCACGGGCCTGCCTTCTGGGAGGGGCCAAGGGCTAGGGACAGACCCTGGCCATCTCTTATCGCAGAGGTTCTCCACGGGGCTGCTTTTGCGCTCGGGGTCCCTGACAGTGTCTGCAGGTGTCTACAGCTGTCGTGACGGGGGCGGGGGTTGCTACTCAGATCTGAGGAGTAGAGACTCAGGGTGCCACTCAGCACTGCATGGTGCACAAGACACCCCCACCACAGAGGGTAAGCTGGCCCCCAGTTCTGATAGGCAGAGCGTGAGAAAACATGCCTGAGCATGAGACCCTGTCGGTCTGTCTGTGCATCCATCCATCCATCCATCCATCCATGCGTGTATCCATCCAGTCAGTCATTCTGGGTTTTTTTTTTGTACCAGGGACTGAACCCAGGGGTGCCTAACCCCGGAGCCACATCCCCAGCCCTTATCTATCTATCTCCCTGTTTATTAATTTTATTTAGAAACAGGGTCTTGCTAATTGCTTAGGGCCTCATTAAGTTGCTGAGGCTGGCTTTGAACTCACAACCCCTCCGCCTCAGCTTCCTGAGCTGCTGGAATTACAGGTGTGCGCCACCACGCCTGGCCACCTACCCATTCTTTTATGTCTGTCCTTCCATCTTTCTGCCTATCTGTCTGTCTATCTGTCTGGCAGTGGGGATGTAGATCATTAGCTGAGCACCGACCTAGCATGTGTGAGGCCCTGAGTTAGATCCCCAGCACCATAAAAACATATCTATCTCTCTGTCTAGAGCCAGTCAGCCATCTTTATATATTGTCTATCCACAATTCATCTTTCTACATGCCTATTGCTCCTTTCATCCACTTACCTGTCTCTATCATCTATCTACCCAACTAGCCAGTCAACCATCTCTCTGTATTTTCTATCCATTTATCCATCCATCCATCTTTCTGCGGATGCATGTTTCTCTCCATCCATCTCCCAAGACATATGTCCATCTATCTCTGTATTTCTATCTCCATCTGTCTGTCAGCCACTCACTTATGCATACCTGTGATTCTGAACCAAAGGGCATTCTGCCTCTCAGGTGACGCATTTGAGGGTTACAATAGTCATATTTGAGGGTAGAGATGCTGCTGGCATCTGGCGGGTGGAGGCCAGGGTTATTGCTCTTTAGCGTCCAGTGCACAGCTCACCCGCCACCCAAGAGGGTGATCCAGTCCCAAATGCCAGTGCTGCTGAGCTCGAGAACCCCTGGGAGAAACCCAGAAGGGAATCTCCTCCTTCCAGGGATGGGTGGGAGGTGCGTGCTTCCCACGCTCTACCCGCTTCTTCCCACAGGCAGCATGAGCTGGATTTGCTGCCGGGGCATCTCTGGGGGCATAGAGGGCCTGCTGGATGACTTTGACATGTGTGCCCCTCATGTGGACTCCCCTGAGGTCGACCTGGTCCGAGAAGCCCTCCAGCTCTGCCGCCCTGCTGTGGAGCTCCGAGGCATGGGTGAGTCTGGCTGGCCTGGCTGGGGAGGGGGGTGGGCGAGGGAGTTCCCTGTGCACCGACCTCTAGAAACTCGCTCTCCCACCGCACCACTGCTGGATTTCACCAACTGTCACTCTCCTATCTAGTCCCATGGCTTTGCCCCCAGCACCAGCACCTAGATCGTTGCATTAAATCTGGGAGAACTTTGGAGCAAAACCCACCAAAGCTACAGTATCTTCCCCCACACCTTTTCTCTAGAAAGGTCCAGATATGAAATATTTCAGGGGAAATGGAGAAAATTATGTGTGTTCTTTTATTTCTTTTTTCTGTTTTTGGTACCAGGGATTGAACTCAGGGGCACTTGACCACTGAGCCACATCCCAGCCCTGTTTTGTGTTTTATGTAGAGACAGGGTCTCGCTGAGTTGCTTAGTGCCTCGCCGTTGCTGAGGCTGGCTTTGAACTCGTGATTCTCCTGTCTCAGCCTCCTGAAGTGCCTGGATTACAGGCGTGCGCCACTGCGCCCAGCTAACAACTGTTCTTAACCCTGTTGAAGTGGGCTGGGTCTGGACCTCAGGCTGCAGATTTCCTTCCCCAGAGCTTGGAGAATTTCTCTGAATCTTGTTGCTCTGTCTATGATAGTGTTTTGTTTATGTGTTTTTAAATTTCATTTTGAATTTAATATTTTTGGTGCTACAGTATGGAAGCCAAAGCCTCGCACATACTAAACACTGTTTTAAAAAAAATTATAGCAACATACATGTAGTGAATTTTACCATCAACCTTTTTTTTTTAAATATTTTTTTAGTTGTGGATGGACACAATGTCTTTATTTTATTGCTTTGTATGTGGTGCTGAGGATCGAACCCAGGGCCTCATGCATGCGAGGCAAGCGCTCTACCACTGAACCACAGCCCCCGCCCCCCCATCAACCATTTTTAAGTGTTCAGTTTAGTGGCATTAAGAGTACACTTACAGGGGCTGGGATTATGGTGCAGTGGTAGCGCACTCGCCTAGCATGCATAAGGCACTGGGTTCGATTCTCAGCACCACATAAAAATAAAATAAAGATATTCTGTCACCTACAACTAAAAAATAAACATTAAAAAAAAAAAAGAGTACACTCACAGCTGGGCGCGGTGGCTCAAGCCTGTAATCCCAGCACTTAGGGAGGCTGAGACAGGAGGATCGCGAGTTCAAAGCCAGCCTCAGCAATGGCGAGGCGCTAAGCAACTCAGTGAGACCGTGTCTCTACATAAAACACAAAATAGGGCTGGGGATGTGGCTCAGTGGTCGAGTGCCCCTGAGTTCAATCCCCGGTACCAAAAAACAAACAAAAAAAAGTACACCTACAGTTGCCGGGCCATCTCCCTCACCCATCTGTAGACCTCTTATCTTCCCAAGCTGAAACTCCATCTCCATGGGGCGCTGGCTCCCCGGGCTCTTCCCAGCCCTGCGGCACCCACCATTTCACATTCTGTCTGTATGGCTTGGACAACTCCAGAGCCCTCCAGTGAGTGGGATCAGGCACCGTCTTTTCCTGTCTTCCAGCCAAGTGCTAGCCAAGCTGGACCTGCTTTGTTTCCAAGATGAGGTGCATTTCACAGTATGGGTATGTGGCCATGGCCTCTGTCCTTTTCCTGATTTACTTCATCGAGGTTCATCCACGTGGTAGCAGGAGTCAGAATTCCCTTCCTTTCTCTGGTTGAATTACACTCCATCCTATGCCAATCTCCTTTTTTTCTATCCATTCATCTGTCTGTGAATGGATGTTTGGGCTCCTTTGATCTTCTGGCTGTGGTGAATATGCTGAATCTGTAAAATTACAAATGCATGAATATCTCTTTGAGACCCTACTTTCAATTCTTTTAAGTTTGTGCCCAAAAGTGGAATCGCTGGATCTTAGGGTAATTCTGTGTTTAACTTTCTGAGGAATTGCACATCACTGCTCACGGGGGCTGTACTATTTTTTCTTTTTTTTTAAGTTGTAGATAGACACAAAACCTTTATTTTATTTATTTATTTTTAGGTGGTGCTGAGGCTCAAACTCAGTGCCTCACACATGCTAGGCAAGCGCTCTGCCACTGAGCTACACCCCAGCCCAGGGGCTGTACCATTTCACAATCAAACAAGAACCATGAAAAAACTTTCCCTTTACCCTTGATATTCAGTGCCTGGGGGCCTGGGAATTAAACTAACAAAAGTTGAACAGGAAAAAAGACACACAAATATTAAGCGTATGTGCATGAAAACTTCACAGAAAAGAGGCGGGGAAATCCAAAGATGTGGTTAGATCCAGGGGCGTACATACCATTTTAACAACTGGCAATAAATTGTGAAGGGAGGGTGTAAAGGAAGGAGGGAGTTAAAGGGGTTTAAGTCCTCGAATCCAAAGCGCCTCCTCATGGTGGCCTAAGGATGGGCGGTGGCCTGGGATTCCCTTGCAGGGCGACTAAGCTTGGTCTGTGAAGCGTCCTTAAGCTGTTTGCTTCTCTGCAGACGGTGGTGGAAATGACCAAATTTATCCATAGCACATGACATCCCCAGGGTCCTGGGCTGGGATTTACCAGTCCCAGCCCTTCCATGACCTCTTTAGAGCTCCACCAAATCTGCTCCTCAGCGACACTTTGTCCAGTTACAGCTGAAGCTTGATACTCTTCTGTCCCTTCAGCCCCTGCATTTCCAACTACTGCCCCTGTTTCCATCTCTCTCTCTCTCTCTTTTTTTTGAGACAGGATCTTGCTAAGTTGCTGAGGGCCTTGCTCAGTCACTGAGGCTGGCCTCTAACTTGCAATCCTCCTGCCTCAGCCTCCCAAGTTGCTGGGATCACAGGCGTGCACCACACCCTGTCTTCACTCTTAATCATCATCACTACTGGCTTCCTTTGCATCACATCTGTCATGCCAGACTTGGTGCTTAATGGGAGTAATGGTATCATGCACTTGCTCACTGCCAAATGCCTACCCCTGCCCCATAGACCAGACCTAGCCATGAACATAGATTTTGAAACCCATGGTGTCAGTTGAAATCTTGGCTCTGCCACTCACTGAAGTCCTCTCTGTCCCTGCAGTCACCTCTCACTCCTCCATTTTCCCATATGCAAAATGGGAATGCTCAGCCACTGTTCCACCTAGGGCTTCACAGAAGGGTGTGAGTCAATCCATGCAGAGCCTGTCCCCCGTGGTGCCACCAAGGGTCCTGTCACTGTCACAGGATAGCATCAATGTTGTTGATGTGAACGACCTTGCTGCACCCAGCCAGGGTTCTCATCATCTGAACAATATAGAACTGAACTCACGTGTGGAAGCTGCTGTCTATGCAATTGGTCACGCCTTTCCTGTGCACCGCGCAAACCCTGGTGACCACCTGCCATTGTCCCAGCCACGGAGCCAGCTCCTACTGAGGTCCAGGGAGGGCTAATATCTGTCCTGGCTCACTTGCCCCCCACCCCGCCTCGCCCTGTCCCACCTCTCTTGGAAAAGCACAGGGAACTGTCTGAAAAGAATGACAATGTAAGAGTTCCCAAGTTCCCCAAGAACTGTAATCCTCACTGAGGTGACCTCCTAGTTTAAGGGAAGATTTAAAAGTCCAAAGCACAGCAAGATCTTTGCAAACCCCTTGACACCCTGTGGCTTGCCCTAGACAGGTGTAGAAACAAGTATCACCACCAGGGGTCGCTGCGGGACAACCATGCGTTCCACCTGGATGCTCCACCAAGGGGAAAGGGAGCGTCCCTCTGAATAACCCAGGACAGTGATCCTGGCTGCCCCCTTTTGCCTTGGGGTCAACATGACTTGGCAGAGTCATTACTGATCCTGTGTGTGTTTCAGTAGACTTTATTTTTGGAGCATTTTTAGGTTTAAAGGAAAATTGAGTAGAAGTTAGAGAGATTTCCCATATGTCCCTGTTCTGATCTTGTTATTCAAAGTTACTGATTTTGTTAATCACAGGTTTGAGGACTGTTGATTTTGATTTTTTAAAAATGCATTAAGGGGCTGGGGTTATGGCGCAGTGGTAGCGTGCTCGCCTAGCACGCAGGAGGCACTGGGTTCGATCCTCAGCACCACATAAAAATAAAGATATTCTGTCCACCTACAACTAAAAAATAAATATTTTAAAAAATGCATTAAAATAGTATTTATCTTAAAGATTGAGTTGACTGGCTCTACCATAAATTTTGCACCTGTTGTAAATGCAACATCCACTTCTGGTCCCAAGTCTGCCCCACTTCTGCCCACAAAACAAACAGTGTGCTAGAGCCCAAGGAATTCTTATCATTTTCCCAGGCTCCATTGTCATAAAGTGTCAAAACCAGAATCAGAACAAACCATCTACCTTCAGCAGGTCTAGGATATTAGTCTCCTTTCCTTTACGGTAATAAAATACTTGAGACGGGCCACTTTATAAAGAAAAGAGGTTTATCTTGGTTCACAGTTCTGGTGCAAGGTCTATGGCCTTCTTGCTGGCAGAATCCTGAAGTGGTTCAGGGCGTCACATGGCAAGAGACAGGGAACGTGCCTGTGTCCTCTGCTCTTCCTCTCTCTTGAATTAGGAGGCTCTCCACTGACGGCATTATCTAATCCAAATCATTTGCCAAAGGCCCCAGCTCTAAACAACATGGTCAGATTTCACAGTTAACACCTCACAGTGGGGATAAATTTCAACACATAAAACCTTGGGGAACAAGCTGGGCACGGTGGTGCAAGCCTGTAATCCCAGCACTTAGGGAGGCTGAGATAGGAGGATCGCGAGTTCAAAGCCAGCCTCAGCAATGGCGAGGCGCTAAGCAACTCAGCGAGACCCTGTCTCTACATAAAACACAAAATAGGGCTGGGGATGTGGCTCAGTGGTCGAGTGCCCCTGAGTTCAATCTCCAGTACCCCCCCCTAAAAAAACCCTTGAGGAACAGACTCAAACCATACCCCACCTAGCACCTGGCCTTTGTTACTAAGGACATTAGAATCAAACTTTTGGGGGTCAGATTTATTTCTCTCACTGTGTGACTTTGTGCAAGTTACTTAATCTTTCTGTGCCTCAATTTTGCCCTTTGTAAGTTTGGAATAATCATTATTTGTGGGCAGAATAATAATGGCAGAAAAACCAGCGCCCCTGCCCCCCTCCTGCACAGACACATTTGTCCCCTCATCGCTGGAGCTGTACCTATTATGTCGCCACAAGCCAGGGACCCCTAGGGCCCCCAGACAGTGAACACGGCAGGAAGGATCCTTCCTTAGAGTCTATGGAGGGGGTGTTGCCGTGCCAACCCAGACCTCAGGATCCTGGCCCCCACAACTGTGAGGGGGTCCAGGGCTGCTGTTCTCAGCCGTCCAGGCTATTACAGGACCCGCTGGCCTCCAGACGGTCCCCGATTGTGATGGTTTGGTTTTTCAATGGTGCAGACTTGGTGTGCATTCGGTAGAAACCTCACTTCCAACTTTGAATTTCACCCTCTTCCCCCAGTTATTGAGAAGGGGTATGATCCTCTCGCGAGGCTGGGCTACAGCAGCCCCGTGGTCACGAGGGGACACACTGGGCCTCCAGCGTGCTGAGCAGGGTGTTCTGGGGCTCGGTGGGTTCCACGCACTTCCCGCCTGTATTTTCACCTCACGATGGGTTTTGGAGGGTGCGACCCCCTTGTAAATTGCGGAGCACTGTTAGGGAACCCTGACTGGCTGGGGAAGTGACCACTGTGTGCCTCACCGACACTCACTGGGCATCTGTGCTGTTCTGGGGTTTTGGATGCAGCACGGGATCAGGCTGATGCCATCTTTGTTCTGGGAAGCTGAGGTCTAGGGTGGCGGAGAGACCCGTGGCCATCTAAAGAAACCCAGAGAAAATGTCACCTTGCACCCGAGGTCCAGCCTGAGTGTGGGTGGGGCAGGGCCTGGAGGGGGCAGGACACGCAGGGAGTGGAGGCGACTGTGGGTCTGTGAGGAGGAGGAGGAGAAAGCGGGCGGGTGGGAAGCGGGACCAGCACGGCCAAAGCCTGGAGCCCGGGGGCACTTAGACAGGAAAGAGCGTGGGCGCCAGGGGCAGGTGAGAGGGACGCAGCCGGAGGGGACATGGCCGGGCCCGAGGTGCTGCTTCCTTTTCTCCTGCAGCCCCTGCAGGGCTGAGGGCTGAGTGGGGCCAGGGCTCCCCCGACGACTTCGCCCATATCCCCTCCACTGCAGACAGGAGCATCCTGTATACCGAACTCCTGGCCAGACTGCATTTCTTCGCTGCGTCCCATCCTGCACTGGTGGGCCAGCTGTGCCAGCAGGCCCAGAGCTGGTTCCGGGTGTGCCCACATCCTGTGCTGGTGCCCCTCGCAGGATTCCTGCAGCCCCCGGGTGGACCCCTGAAGGCAGTGCTCACTGGCTGTCACAAAGGTGAGTGTCCCCAGCACAGCAAAATCCCACCAGGCCCCTGCCTTCCACTGGGCAGCAGGCGGCAGGGGCTGGGGCTGCTCTCTGGGGCATCCTGCTGCCAGCCAGGAGTCCCCGGGGTGCTATCAGGGCCGGCCCTGGCTGTCTCCTGCCAGCTCCGCTCTCTGTCCCCCAGGGGCTGGAGATCACTAGTGTAAATGCTGCTATGAGCCCAAAGCCAAAAGGTGCCTCCAAGGTCCCCTCCCAGAGAGCTTGGTGCCACTGTACAGAGCGTCTGCAGCTTCCAGGCTTGTGCTGGGAATCTGGGAGCCAGGAATTGATGCCTGGTGTCCCTGAGAGGCTGACAGAGCTGCAGGCCATCCCCAGGACCCCAGAAGGTCAGAGGAGAAGAGAAGCTAGGGTAGGCCATTCATTCGTTATCCCTTTTTCTTCCACCCGTCTGTCCGTCCATCCATCCATGCATCCTTCCTCCCTCCCATCTCCCTTCCCAACCTTCCTTCCATCCATCCATCTGTCCATCCACCACCCACCTGCCCTCCATCTTCCCTTCCATCCACCCTCCCAGCAGCCATCTCTGCTTCCGTCAGATTCCACCCTCCTACCTACCTGTTCACCCAACCACCCCTCACCTCCTCTGCCATCTTCCAGCCACTGGCCTGCCCCCCGCCAGCCGCACCCGTGGTCGCTTGTCAGCTTGCACACCACCTGGCTCGTCCTCTCCCCGCCCCCAGCCTCTCCACTCACCCACCCATCCATCTCCGTCCACCCTTCCTTTCATCTGTCCACCTGTGATTTCTCCTTCTCTGTGACATCTCTATCAGCTCATGGTTCAGATGCTGGCGTTATCACCACTGAGGCTCTCTTGGCACTACATCACCCAGTACAGAAGCCGCACTTCCCAGGTGCTTTGTTTCCAAAAGAGACGTTCTGACAGGCCGAGTGGAACACATGGAGGACTCCACTGGGGGCGGCCACTAGAGTGCTGCATTGAGGATCTGAGACTGAAGTTGGTTTAGTGGGAAAGGCTGTGTATTTGTTAGGATACAGGTTCAGATGTTGTGACAGAGACCAAAATAACAGTGACTTAAATAGAATAGGATTTAATATTTCTCTCCTGGAACACTTCAAGCATAAACAAAGATACAATGGTGTCCCCAGGGCACTGGGGACTTAGATTCTTTCAATCTGGATGCTCTGCCATTTTCAATGTGAGACTCACTGGCACAAGGTGGCTGCTGCAGCTCTTACCATCACAATGGTATTCTAGCTAGTGGAAAGGGGGAAGGTGAAGCAGATGTCAAGTCCCTTCCTTTGAAGATAATGCCCTACAGGCAGAACTTACCATTTCTGCCCCTGTCTTATTGACTAGCATTTGCATATTTCCAACTTTAAGGCCTGGACAACAACCTAGATACTTTTATCAGTGCCTGGGAATGTTCCAGGCCCCCGCTTAGATTCAGGCTTACTGGGAAAAGCCGACAGCTGGCTGCACCACAGAGCTGTCAAGGCACTCTAAGATTTGGGGACCCTATCACATTCTAGGACTCGAGCAGCATTCCTGATCTCTACTCCCAGATGCCAGTAGCACCTGGGTTCTCAGTGGTGACATCCCCATATGTGTCCAGACATCACCCACTGTCCCCCCGGGGACAGAATCACTGCTGGGTGAGAGCCACTAAGGACAAGCTGGGTTTAGTCCTTTCTCCTACCTAACAGCAACACAGAGGTCACAGCCAGCCCCTCCAGCTGGCATCCGACAACCCTGGCTGCAGATGCTGGCTCTGCTGCTTCCTACCTGTGTGGCTCTGGGCAGGGGACTGAATCTGTCTGTGCCTCGGTTTTCTTATCTGTGAAATGAGGGCTCTCTAGAGGATCCTCTGGCTGGGCACCTGGACACAGGCACTTTTGCATGGCTGCAGGTATCACTGCCATGGCGTGGAGCCTGGAAGAGAAGCTGTTGGTGGTTGGCACCCAGGATGGCATCGTGGCTGTGTGGGACATGGAGGAGCAGCAGGTACTCCACATTTTAACAGGACACACAGGTGAGGTTCAGCAAGGGTAGGGTGTAGTCAGCATCTGCCTTGTGTCCCGCAGCCACCTCCCCACAGGCTCGCTCCTCTGTATTGAAGCTGATCTTATTTCCTGCATCAGTTAGCTAGAGCTGCGTAACAAATCTTCACAAGACACAATGCCTGAAGCCAAGCTGCTGCTTTAGCTTGTCTTCTGTCAGTTGGTGATTCAGACTGGGCTTTGCTGGAAAGCTCTTCTGGTGCCAGTCAGATGGGTTTATGCATCTGCAGTCAATTGGCTGGTTCAGGGTGTTCTCAGCCAAGATGGTTCAATGCTGCTCTGTGCGGGTCTCATCCTCCTGCAGTTGAGGTCTAGCAAAGGCAGGGGTTCCAGAAAGCAAAAGTTATCCAAGTTCCATCCAAGTTCAGATGAAGCTGGCGCTCCATCAAGAACCATCCCAAATCAGTCAGTAGGGAGGGACATGGGCTTCAGCTCCTGCAAAGTCACCTTGTCAAGGGTCTGGAACATGGAAGGTAAAGAATTGTGGTCTTTTTGCAAACTGTCCTCCTCAGAGTCTGCCTTGGTTCATTTTCTGCTGCTGTAACAGAATACCATAGACCGGGTACATTGTACATGGTGGAAGTTTATTCAGCTCGTGGCTACAGAGGCCTAGGAGTCCAAGGCCCAGGGGCCCTCTGATGCGGGTCTTTTCACCGCATCATAGGGCAGAAGGCACCCCATGGGGAGAGTGTGCTTGAGAGAAAGGAAGAGAGCACCTGACTCCCCTGTTTTAACTGACCCACCCCATTAGAGGATTAATGGCATTCATCCATTTGCAAGGGCAGAGCCCCCATGACCCCATCCCCTCTGGAAGGTTCCACCTGTTTCACTGTTGCTTTGGGGTTAAGTTTCCAACAGACAAATTTGAGGGGAGGGACATGCAAATCCTAGCAGATCCTAAATAGGTGCTCCATTCTGCTTGTGTCTTCACACATGATTCATTCACTGAATCAATAACTGAGCTTTGTTCCACGTACTTTGTACCAGGCTCTGTCATAGGTGCTAAAGGGAGACGGACCAAGGCTGGGACCAGCATAGAAAACTCTTCCTCCTTAAAGACATGAGTGGGGCTGGGGCTGTAGCTCAGTGGTGGAGCGCTTGCCTAGCATGCGTGAGGCACTGGGTTCGATCCTCAGCACCACATACAAATAATAAATGAATAAAATAAAGATCCATCAACAACTAAAAAATATTTAAAAAAAAAAAGACATGGGTGGAACCTGGGGCCTCACGCAGGATAGGCACGTATTTACTATCAGCAGCTTCAAGATGAATACCATTGTAATATGGTATTTCTAAAAAATCAAAATGAATGCAAAAATCCAAGGTGAATACAACATCAATCTCTTTTTTTATTTTTATTTTTGTGTGTGTGCTGGGGAGGGAATCCGGGGCCTCACACGTGCTAGGCAAGTGCTCTATCACTGAGCTACAGCCCAGCCCAATAACTTATTCCTTCTCATTGGTGAGTAGTATTCCATTGTGTGAACAGACCACAGTCTATCTCTTCATCAGTTGATGGGGATTTGCATTGTTTCAGTCTTTGGCAATTCTGAACAATGCTGCTATAATCCATGGAATCCCTACATTTATGATGCCTAAATGCAGCCAAAATATCTCATTGTTCCCAAAAGCTCATTGTCTTCATCCCTTTGGGCTGCTATGCCAAAATACCATAGTCTGAGTGACCTTTACACAACAGGAATTTATTTCTCACAATTCTGGAGACTGGGAAGTCTGAGATCAAGGCATCAAGGGATCTGATGTCTGGTAATGGATCTCTGATTCATTAAATTGATCCACATCATCTATAGATGGAACCTGACTTACGATAGTTTGACTTATGACTTTTCAACTCTGATGGTATAAGAACCTACCCATAAAACGAATCTGTTTTTAATTTTCAGTTCAGTATTCAATACATTTGATATTAAAAATCATTACACTTGATATTCAACACTTTATCTTACAATAGGCCTTGTGTTGGATCACATTGGCCAGCTGCAGGCTGATGGAAGTGTTCATAGAAAGAAACGTCAGCAGATTATCCTTTAAAAGTTCTACCTGGGGCTGAGGTTATGGCGCAGTGGTAGCGTGCTCGCCTAGCACGCGGGAGGCACTGGGTTCGATCCTCAGCACCACATACAAATAAAAATGAAGCTATTCTGTCCACCTACAACTAAAAAATAAATATTAAAAAAAAAAAAGTTCTACCTTGCCTAGCATGTGTGAGGCCTTGAGTTCAATCTCCAGCACCACAAGAATAAACAAATGAATAAAAAGTAATACCAGGGGCTGGGATTGTGGCTCAGTGGTAGAGCACTTGCCTCGCATGCGTGGGGCACTGAGTTCGATCCTCAGCACCACATAAAAAAATAAATCAATAAAGATATTGTGTCCACCTACAACTAAAAAATATTTAAAAAAAAAGTAATACCAACTTCTATTTTATCAGCAAAGTAATGAATTAAGTGATTTCTTGTATCAGTTTGCCACACTCAGATGATCAATCTTTAGATTTTTTGCCAATATGATAGGTGATCATGGTATGTTGATATTTCATTTTGCATTTTTTGGGAAGTTAAAAATCATTTTCAAATGTTTATTGTTTACCAGCACTATTTCTGTAAAAACTTATTTATTTTCTTTGTCCAAATTGTGAATAAATCATTTGCGTTGTTATTATTTGTAAGAACTCTTTGTTTATTAAGGAGAGACTATTAGTCTGTTTTATTTTGCAAATATTTTCTCCATCCGTTATGTGCCTTTTAACTACATTTTATCTTCCTAAAGCTTTACATATTCAGGTAATCCAATTGGTTAGTTTCCTCCTTTTATTTCTTCCAAATTTCATGTTTTGTTTAGGATATATCTTTCCAAGATTATAAAAATAACAAGAGAAGTCCTATAATCTTTCAAGAAGTGTACACTATTCTTAAAGCATGTTTATTAATTTTAAATATTCTCTGAATGCTGAACCTTTGTAAAATTCAATGTTTATTACAAATTCAACATCTGGGACAATTGATGGAATCCCAACCAGTTTTGTCACTTGTAATCTTGCTCAGTTGCCTTCCATTAATTTCAATTTGGATTAGTTCAAACCCACCCATCTTTTCTGTGGTAAACCAGCATATTTACAAGCTGGTGGGCACTTCATTAGTTATAAGGACAAAACGTTTCTGGCTGAGAGACTCTCCCTTCACGTTCTGCTGCAGGAGCAGTAAGATGTGTGAAAGTGTTTGCAGAAGGGGTTCTCGCCATCTCTGCCTCAAAGGACCACACATTGCGCTTGTGGAACTTACTCTCTGGCCAGGAGAAATTTGCCATTTGGGACGGAAGTTCGAAAAATTCCACTGAACCTCAGATCTGGAACCTTCATGTGGATGAAACAAATAAAATCGTGTATTCAACCTCTGGCTCTAAGGTAATGAACACCCATCCTGTTTGTAAAGGAAGGCTGAGACCAAGCAGCCAAAGATGGAGCAGGCTCTTTTCATGTGGAAAGGCTCTCTAATAGGGGAGTGGGTGTAAACAGGGGTACACCCCCACTTGAAAGGGTATCAGAAGGAGTTCAAATAATATTGAGAGTATTTTTCTCTCAGTATTTGTGACTTTTCACCTTTTCTAATAGAGCATTTTGAGGCTATATATTTCACTCTAAGTACAGCTTTACCTGCATCCCATCAACTTCTTATTTTTTGAGACAGGGGTCTTACTATCTTACCAGGTCGACAAAGCTCAGGATTCTGCTTCCTCAGGCTCCTGAGAAACTGGAAATACACAATAGCATGGTGGATACAAGCTCAGGAACTGAAAAGAGGGACAAAAACCTATGAAATCATCTCATGGTATCCAGGGGGATTGGTTTCAGGACTTTTCAGATTTAAAGATTCACAGATGCTTGTCTCTTATGTAAAGTGGTGCAGTATTTGCCTCTAACCTGGGTATATTTTAAATCACTCTAGATAACTTATTTACCAAATACAATGTACACGCTACATTCATATGTGTTATTTTTTTTAGGGAATGACATCAAGAAAAAAAGTCTGTACATGTTCAGTGCAGATGCAATTTTTTTAAAAATTTTTTTTAGTTGTTGATGGACACAATGTCTTTATTTTATTCCTTTGTATGTGGTGCTGAGGATCGAACCCAGGGCCTCACGCATGCGAGGCAAGCGCTCTACCACTGAGCTGCAATCCTAGGCCAGTGCAGATGCAATTTTAAAAAATATTTTGAATCCATAATTGACTAAATTCACAAGTGTGGAACCAGCAGATCTAGAAGGCTGACTGTCTTTAACTCCCAGTTGAGCTTCTTGGGAGCTGAGTGATCATGTCACTCAGTGTTCTCACCCCCTTTCCCCATCTACTTTGTAAGATAACGACTGCAAAACACCAGCATAGTGCTTGGCAAAAGCACCAAGTAATTGGTATCTATTAATTACTATATTACATTAGCAATTGGTCATTATTACCAGTTATATTGGTGCTTATAAACTGTGCTGTCTGATGCAGGAGTCACAGCCAGACATGGCTGGGACACTTGAAATGTGACTATTCTCCCATGCTGGATTTCAAAGACTTAGTATGATAACAGTAGTATAAACTATTGCCATAATAATTTTATAGCAATTATATGTTCACTTGCTAGCATTTGGACATGCCAGGTGAGGTGAAATACATTTTAAAAATTGATCTCATCTGTTTATTTTGACCTTTTTATTTTTATTTTTTATTTTTTTAAAGATGTGACTTTGGGTCTTTATTTTATTTTTATGTGGTGCTGAGGATCGAACACAGTGCCTCACGCATGCGGGGCAAGCACGCTACCACTGAGCCATAACCCCAGCCCCATTTTGACCTTTTTAAAGTGACTAATAAAAATTTAAAATCACACATAGCTTGCATTATATTTTTAGTAGACAGGGAATGTTTAAGTATTTGAGATAAATTTATTTCAAAATAAATGACAAAAATCATCTTTTGGGCTGGAGTTGTGGCTCAGTGGTAGAGGGATTGCCTAGCATGTCTGGGGCACTGGTTTGATTCTGAACACCACATATAAATAAATAAATAAAATAAAGGTCCATCAACAACTAAAAAAAATTTTTTTAAATCATCTTTGTTATCAGCAAAAGTTTAGAAAACACAGTAAAGTATAACGAAGTAATCTCAAAGATAATTAGTGTTAATGTTTTCATGATTTTACTTCATGCAGCATGTGTATATACATAAGGCTTTCTGTGTATGCATATGTACAAGATAAAGTTAGATTAAACCAGATATGCAGTTTTATGAAGATATTTTCCCACTTACTATTGTATAAGCTCATGACCATGTGCCAATAACTGAACATTCTTCAAAACCTATGTGCTTAACAATTGCATACGATTCCATGATATGACTCCATAGAATTTATTTAATCCTTTATTGTTGGACATATAGGTTGTTTCCATTTCTTTGCTCTTACAGATAACTGAAAGAACTTTTCTTATGTATCACTGTGTCTGTCTCTGTTTTCCCTTTTGGAGATGAGGTCTCACTATTTTGTCCAGGTTAGTTTCTAACTCCAGGGGTTCAAGCAAACATCCTTCTCCAGCCTCCTGAGTAGTTGAGATAAGAGATCCTCCTGCCTCAGTCTCCCAAGTAGCTGGGACTCCAGGTGCATGCCACCATACCTGGCTCCCTCCTTAATTGGAAATAGAATGAATAACAAATATTTAATAATCAGATGATTAATGCCCATAAAAGGATAACTTTTGAGGGAGTTAAATTAAATATATAAGCTGCTTTCATCAATAATCATTTGTAATGAACACATATGTCAATGCATGGGGCATTGCTGACATTGTTTCTATGTTTAAAACTTTTAAATTTGGGACAATTTTAGCTTTATGGAAGAGCTATGTAGTGGTGAGAGTTCCCATAAACCCTTCAGCCAGGCTCCCTTATTGTCAACATTTTCTATAACAAGAGTACGTTTGTCACAATCAAGACATTAATATTGATAATTACTACCAGTTAAACTCTAGACTTTATTGGAATTATACCAATTTTTCCACATGTATCCTTTTGTTTTTCAAGATCCAATACAAAATCCATAACTCCTTTTATTTTTGATTTTTTTTTTGTGAACTGATAGTGCTGAAAATAAAAAGCATAAGCTATATAAAAGAATGGGTCTGTCAGGCATGGTGGCTGTGCCTGAGTCCCAGCTACTTGGTGACAGAGGCAGGAGGTTGGCTTAAATCCAAGGCTTTGAGATCAACCAGGGCAACATAGCAAGACCATGTCTTAAAAAAAAAAAAAAAAAGCAGGAAAGAAAGAACGGATCTTGCATTTGACTCTGGAAAGCTTCCCGCTTCGGTCTCCTGGTAAGATGGCTCGTCTCTTCACTACTTCATTAGATCAATGCATGGAATTTAGAAACTGCGGAGCTGGTTTTCCGCATCCTAGGAGATGCCGCTGATCCCTGGATGAGCACAGCTGTGTTGGCTTCCCAGACCAGGCTGCTGACGGTATCCAAGGGTGGCGAGGTCAGTCTGTGGAACTCGGCCACAGGAAGTCTGCAGGGGAAGCGCCATTTGTCCAGCACCAAAGAAGAGACCCCCACCTGTGCAGTCTCGGTCCAGAAACAAGGGAAGATGGTCACTGGGTTTAGCCACGGCTCTGTCTCTTTGGTAAGTAACTTCACTGTTTATTCATCTCAAAAGTGTAAAGATAGCCTAGACGTTGGGAGAATGATCTTGCCTTATAGCTTTTCTTGTATGACCCACAGCTTCTTGATTCTAGGGATTTGCAACTCATCATAGTTCAGGAAACATCTATGGATGTTTCCCAGGGTCTGTGGGATGTGGCAGTGGGCGGAGCTCAGTCCTTCCAGGAAGCACTGGTAGGCAGTGCCATCCTCACAGATGGGCCAGCCACTGAATGCTCTCCACTAGCTCCACAATGTGGTCAGATGCTCCCGTGGACATTTATGTATGGACCAAACATGCTAGGTAAACTGAGAGGGGAAAAGCCCCCAGCTGTGAAGTTGTAGGTGTTTTCAACAAGAAGCTTTCAGGAAGAGAGAAAACCATTACGGCATCTACATGCGAGTACCCAAAGCAAGTTCTATGAGGAGTCGTAATGGAGAAGCATAGGTACCATGCTAGACGGTAGATGAACTGTAGAAATATACAGGCTCTGTCTCAGTCAGTTTTGCATTGCTCTAGTAAAATACCTAAGGATGGGTACTTCATAAAGAAAAAAGGTTTCTTTTGGCTTATAGTTGTAAAGGCAGGCAAGTTCAAGAGTATGGTGTCAGCATCTGCTCAGCTTTTGGTGAAGACCTCAAGTTAATTGACAGATAAAGTTGTATCAGCACATAACCATGGTCACTCTTTTAAATGTTGTCCATGGCTGTTTTGGGTTATAGTGGCAGGACTGGGACTGTGTGGCCCACAAAGCTAGAGATGTGTACTTTCTGGCTTATTACAGAAGACTTTGCTGACCTCTGGGCTAGAGGTGTTTTCATGGAAATAACAACAAATTCTCAGGGGGCGCTCACTGTTCTGTGGACTTCGTGTCTGTGAAGTTCTTTAACCCTGAAAACAACATTAAGATGTAGCTGCTATTGTTGTATCTTACGGTGAGGTAAACTGAGGCACAGAGAAGGGCCTCATTTGCCTAAAGTCCTACCACTGGGGAGAGGCTTCACACTCAAGCAGCCTGGCTCTGGACCTGTGCTCCTGACAGCTGTGCCCAGCTTCCCAGAGCAAGGCTTTCTTGACCTGAGATTCTTGACGTCTGAGGAGAGACCATCCTTTGCTCTGGGGTTTGCCCTGACCTTGCAGATATTGAGCAGCCTCCCTGGCCTCTGCTCACCCAATGCTGAGCATCCCTCAGTGTTGCCTGGGGTACCCAACAACCCCTGGCTGAAAACTGCTGGCCCAGACACATTGTATTAAAAAAGCAACTTACAGTCCAGCCCCCGTGATGGATAGTTACTATGCCAATGACCGTTAAAGCACACATGGACAGCAGTGAGCCCTGGGCAGAGGGACCACGGCAGCGATGGTGAAGTGATGCTCACACACATCCAGGTAGTTCTTGGTTTTTGAATCTTATACAGTATTATTATTGAATTTAAAAACTTTTAAAGAATCATCTATCTCAGTGGCAGAGTGGTATCTGCAGGCCTACGTGTGCAAAGCCCTGGGTTCCATTCCTAGCACCAAAAAGAAGAAGGAGGAAGAGGAGGGAGAGGAGGAGGGGGAGGAGGGGGATCACCTAAAAAAACAAGCAATAACAACCATGAAGAAGAAATTCACTTCGTCTTGCCTGTACTAAATAAAACTTGACAACTTATCTTTAAAATATTGAACTGGTGCAAATGACTCACTTTTAGGGCTATCTGTGTATCCCATCTGCACAAGATAATGAATGTAAAGCTTTCAATTCGGGGCCTATTGTGGGTCAGGTGCTCAAAACTCAGTAGCTAAATTTAGGATGAATATCAGGATTGAAGAATAAACCTTCCTCTCAGGCAGGAAAAAATTCAGTTCCTTTCTGCCACTCAGAAATGGAGAGGGTATGGTTTGCTGTTTCATTACTGTAATGGTATACCTGAATCTGGGAACTTTATAAAGAAAAGAAGTTTATTTAGCTCACAGTTTTGGAGGTTGAAAGTTCAAGGTCAGGTGGCTCCATTGAATGGCATCCTGGCAGGAATTCAAGGGAAAGGAAGAGATTGCATCAACGGCAGAAAGGAGAGAGTGGTGTCTGCAGGCCCACAATACCTTTTGAGGGTGTATTAGTCCCTTTTCTGTTTCTGTAACATGATACCATAGACTGGGTAAGCTATAAAGAAATGGGGTTTATTTTGGCTCATGGTTCTTGAGGCTTAGTTTGTGAGGCTTCACCTGGTGAAGGTCTTCTGCTAGCAGGATCTGTAGTCGAGGCAGGGCATCACGGGGTGACAGGAGGGGAGCTTGTGTGTGTGTGATCTCTCTCCTTCTCCTTATAAAGCCACTGGGATTCCATCATGAGGTCCCTACTCTGATGACCTTATCTAACTCTATCTAACTCTAGTCACCTCTCAAACGTCCCACATCAAATTTAGTTTCCACTTTTTTTTTTTTTTTGGTACCAGGGATTGAACTCAGGGGCATTGGACCACTGAGCCACATCCCCAGCTCTATTTTGTGTTTTATGTAGAGACAGGGTCTCACTGAGTTGCTTAGCGCCTCGCCGTTGCTGAGGCTGGCTTTGAACTCGCGATCCTCCTGTCTCAGCCTCCCTAAGTGCTGGGATTACAGGCTTGAGCCACCGCGCCCGGCTTGAGTTTTCAGTCTTAGTGTTTCTCAACGGGGACTAAATTTCAACACATGGACCCTGGGGCCACACTCAGACCATAGCGAGGGCACGCCCCACTGACCTAAGGACTGTCCACCAGGCCCCTCACTGCAGGCTCCTCACTGCCTCCTGACACCACCGCCCGGGAGCCAACGCAGGTGTCCTGGGGACATGCTTGAACTTTGTCCACACCAGTGGCTTCTCTGGCTCCAACCTGTGCTTATCTTATCTGAGATCTCCAGAGCTCCTTCAAGGGCAGAAAATGGTGCTGGAATATTCCCTGGTCACTGAGTGGTTCTGACATCTACACCACAGTCACTTTGGCAGGGTGACTACTCGCCAGGAACCAAGTCCACGGGCACACTCTCGCCTGCCCTAAACCTGCAAGGAGGCCCTGGCTCCGTCTCCCACCTGAGAAGGGAGGGGCAGAGCCCGGGTCCAATCCAAGCTCTGTGAGAGCGCCTGACCTCCGTCCTTGGCTCCGCACAGGTTTGCTCGGAAGGAGACAGGTTGCTGGAGAAGCTTCCAGATGCTGCGGGATTCCTGGTGGTCTCTGAAGATGAGTCCCTTCTTGCTGCAGGTAGGGTTCAGCTTTCATTTCCAAGTGTTGAGGAAGAACATCAAAATTGGGTGGGAAATGGGGAGGGCCTTGGGGACAAGGAGGATTCCTGGGTCAGAAGTCAGCAGGCTTTTGCAAAGGGCCACAAGGCAAACACTTTTTGACTTTTCAGGCCAGAAGAGATGATGTGTCACAAGGCTCTAGCTCTGCCTTCAGGGCACAAAAGCCAGCGCAGGCACTTTGTGCAGCAGGCTGGCCCACTGACATTCAAACTCCATATCTGTCCTCAAATACCAGTCATACTTTGATTTCTTTCAACCATTTGGAAAACACGGAACCTGTTTTTAGCTCAAGGACCGAACAAAGACAGGCACTGGGCCACCTTGAACACCCCATTTGTGAGAATCTCCCCATCGTTTCAGGCTTCGGGGAGTTGTCATTCCTGCTGGACAATCACCGTGGCCAAGTGTGCCGGGCAACAGCATAAGGTGGAGGTGCTTTTGTGCGCAGGGCCGAGGCCATCCATGCAGTGCCCACGGTCAGGGTCTGCCAGCCTCCAGGAAGGACAATCAGGGCATTGAAAGCAATCGTGACAGGCGTCATGACAAGACAGGAATCTGGGGCTGGGGAGCATACCACAGGGCTCCCTGCCTTTCTCCAGGGACGTCAGGAGGACTTCCCAGTGGAGGGGACCGACAGATGCTCCACAGCCCCATCCTCAAAAAACTAATGACATCTAGAGCACTTGCCTGCCATGTGCAAGGCGCTGGGTTCAATTCTCAGCCCCACATGTAAATAAATAACATAAAGGTCCATCAACAACTAATAAAAATATTTAAAAAAAAAAAAAGAATGTCCACCAGGGCCATCCACATTGTCACGAATGACAAGATTTCATTCTTTTTGTGTCTGAATCCTGTTTGCACCACAGCCTGACATTTCCAGGGACCAAAGATGCAGGACCAGCCCTGTCCAGTAATGCAGGCCATGTTTACCATGGTGAATGTTCTAGAAACCCTGTTCAGGAGGTAAAATAAAAATAGGTGGCATTCCTGTTAACCATATATCTTACTTAACCCAGTAAACTGGAAAACTTAGCAGGGAATCAAAAATGTAAAAATCATCAGTGGGAGAGTTCACATTCTTTTTTGTTCATTTTTATAACTAGGTTTTTGAAATCTGGTATGTGTTTCACAATTATGGAAATCATGATTCTGACCAACACCATCAACAGCCACCTGTGACTGATGGTAACTAATTTGGACAGTACAGGTCTAGCAGACTGATTATAGACTGATTGATGATTGATTGATATATACCTTCTATCCTGTTTCCAAAAGAACGGTTGGTGGCTTACATATGTCACAGGAAATAGAAATGAAAGAAGAAAGAATATCAAAGCTGGAGGCACAAAATAGAATCAAGATTGAGGCCAAAGCATCAAGGACCTTAATCACTTAGAAATGTGCTATGGTTGGGCTTCAGGTCTGGCTCTTTCCAGCAGCCAATGAGCAGATGGTACCTGGGCAGTTCTCCCATTCATAGTTTTGGAAACCAACTTATTGTTCTCAAAACAAATCTGACCCCCAGTTAGCTAAGATATGGCAAGGGTTTCTTTTACAGATTATGAATAGGAGTGCAATTTGAGGTCCCCAAGACTACCTTTAGTTCCATGAATCACTAGGACTCACAGAATTCAGAAAAAGCAAGATCTATCATACACACAGTTATAGTTAACGGCAGCAAAAGGATTCAGATTGACATCAGCAAAGGGAGGAGAGTCACGGGCAGAGCCCAGGAGACGTTGGATGTGAACTTCCAGCTCTCTCCCGTGGCCTCTCTCACTTCTCTCAGCAGTGATGCGCAGTTAACACACAGGCTGTACTGCTGACCAACGGTCAGCAAACCCCTGTTAGTCACATGGGCAGAGCTGGTTGTCTGCATGGCTGACCCCAGTTTCCAGTCTTTCCAAGGTCGCGCTGATACCACATGTCTAAAGCTCTCACTAGAAGTCACTTTATTACTGTCTAATGTGACACAAAGTCCCCAGGTACATAAAGACCACTCTTAGCCGGGCGCGGTGGCTCACGCCTGTAATCCCAGCACTTAGGGAGGCTGAGACAGGAGGATCGCGAGTTCAAAGCCAGCCTCAGCAACAGCGAGGTGCTAAGTGACTCAGTGAGACCCTGTGTCTACATAAAACACAAAATAGGGCTGGGGATGTGGCTCAGTGGTCGAGTGCCCCTGAGTTCAATCCCTGGTACCAAAAAAAAAAAAAAAAAAGACCACTCTTGCTGGGTGCAGTGATGCACACCTATAATCCCAGCAGCTTGGGAGGCTGAGGAAGGAGGATCTTAAGTTCAAAGCCAGCCTCAGCAACTTAGCAAGCCCTTGTTTCAAAATTAAAAAAAAAAAAAAATATATATATATATATATATATATATATATAAAAAGGGCTGGGG
>CM053413.1:11027371-11040206 GCA_028644305.1 Xerus rutilus
CCAAAAAAAAAAAAAAAAAAGACCACTCTTGCTGGGTGCAGTGATGCACACCTATAATCCCAGCAGCTTGGGAGGCTGAGGAAGGAGGATCTTAAGTTCAAAGCCAGCCTCAGCAACTTAGCAAGCCCTTGTTTCAAAATTAAAAAAAAAAAAAAATATATATATATATATATATATATATATATAAAAAGGGCTGGGGATGTGGCTCAGTGGTTAAGCACCCCTGGGTTCAATCCCTGGTACAAAGAAAAACAAAAAGACCACTCTTATCAGGCAGGACATTCCAAACACGTGGAGCTGGGTAAAGGCCAGATCTTCAGTGTACAGGGTGTGGTCAGCTCCACTCTGCTGTTCGCCCATCACTGCTCAGGAGCAGGCCTCACAGACCACTGAACGGCCAGTACTCCCACGCATGTCATCAGGAAGAGTCCATTCTCTCTATCTTCTTCTCCTCACCTCCAAGACAGACAGACACACAAAACCCTGACAATTTCACAGAGTGTGTCCAGAGGTGGTAAGTGGGACTCTCGGACTCCAGGTTCCTGCTTGGCCAGGGTCCACAGGAGGCTGACCTGCGATGACAGATGAGAAGCACAGCCCAGTGACTCCCACCCCTACACAAGAGTACTGTCACAGTCATAGTGGCTGATACGTGGGTGCTTGCAGTTTGTCAGGACCTGTCCTGAGCGACTTACCCCCCTGCTCTCCAACAATAGCTCTGGAAAGCTGGCATTTTCTTTTTATTTTTTATTTTTTTAAATATTTTTTTTTAGTTGTTGATGGACACAATGTCTTTATTTTATTGCTTTGTATGTGGTGCTGAGGATCGAACCCAGGACCTCACGCATGCAAGGCAAGCGCTCTACCGCTGAGCCACAATCCCAGCCCCTGGCATTTTCATTATTATTATTTTTTTCATTATTCTCATTTCCAGATGAGGAAACTAAAACCCAGAGAGGTTAAGTAACTTGCCTGAGGGCACACAGTCATACGCAGAGGGGCTGGGATTTGAGCCCATAATCGGGCTTGACGCCACATGCTCAAACATGACGCTGATTTGCATCAGAATATCTATTTATTTACCAATAGTATTTTGCTTCTGAACACCTGGAAGAATTAACTGATGACCTTCCTACTTTATAAGCAGTTATTTCTGGGACAGTGCCAGGTGCCCACTTGAATAGGATTCACGTTGGTACCAGTGGGATTGGGCACCTCAATCTGGGACCCACAGTGTTCCCGGGACAGGAGTCTTTTTGTAAAGTAAGGAGGTGTTTTCACACACACACTCACACACAGGGGTATACCCCTCGCTCAATGAGCAAAAGGGGCCTCCCAAGCCAGGTGCGGTGGCTCATGCCTGTAATCCCAGCACTTTGGGAGGCTGAGGCAGGAGGATCACAAGTTCAAAGCCAGCCTCAGCAACGGCGAGGCGCTAAGCAACTCAGTGAGACCCTGTCTCTACATAAAACACAAAACAGGGCTGGGGAGGTGGCTCAGTGGTCGAGTGCCCCTGAGTTCAATCCTCGGTACCAAAAACAAAAAAGGAGGGGGACTCCCAAGCCCTGGACCATCTGGCCTTTGCTCACCGCCCTTCCTGGTTGGGGGTCTTTTCAACAAACACCACCCAGATTATATTTGGGTGGGGGTTCCAGGTAAAATAGGAGCCTCAGTGGAATCTGCATCTCAGATAAAACAAGTTTTTAGGACAAGTATCTGCATGCAATTCCTTAAGATATGCTAGTTGATAGAGTGCACTGCTGACCTGGATTCAGATTCCCCTAGGTAGCCTGGTTTCTGTTTTGTTTGTTACACTGTCTGTGCTTCCTCTCCTCTTTCACTCTCTTCAGTGACACAAGCCTCCTCGCTGCCCCTCAGACATGCCCAGGTCCTGGGCATCCCATGAGATTCCCCCCTTTCCAGGGGCTGCCACCTCCTCATCCCTCTAAAGCCAGTTCAGATGTCCTGGGCTGTCCTAACCAATGACCACACAAACTGGGTGACTTAAAGCAATAGAAAGAGATTCTCTCATAGTTCTGGAGACCAAAACCGAGGCCTTGGCAGAGCCCAGCTCCCTTCTGAAACATGGGGAGAGGATCCTTCCTTGCCTCTTCCAGCTTCTGTCAAAAGCTTTCCTTTGACTTATGACCCCACTGATTCAGTCTTGGACTCTGTCTTCACGTTGACTTCTCTGTGTGGGTCTCTGTCATTTCCCCTGCCTCTGTTGTCCTTAGAACAACCTGTAATCTCCCTCCCTCTTTCCCTCCTTCCTTCCATCTATCTCTTTCTTCCCTCCTTCTTCCTTCCTTTTCATGCTAGCCAGCTTCCACATTACTATAACAAAATACCTGAGCTGATTAACTTATAAAGAGAAAAGGTTATTTTAGATCACAGTTCTGGAGGTGCCAGTCCAAGACTGGGTGGTCTCATTGCTTTGCGCCTGTAGTGAGGACCCCAGATGGTAACAGCAGGGAGCGTGTGGCCCAATAAACCAGTTACATCATGATGCAGGAAGAAAACAGAGAAAGAACGGGCCAGAGACTGCGGTCCCCTCCAGGGGCTCTATTCCCAGTGACCAAGGGCCTCCTGCTAGGCCCTCACATCCCAAAGGCTCCACTACCTCCCAATAGGACCACCCTGGGGACCAAGCCTTCCACACATGGACCTTGGAGGGACAGGCCATGTTTAAATCATAGCAGTTTCTTCCTTCTTTCTTCTCTCCTTCCTCCTTCCTTCCCTTCCCATTTACTAAGGGCCTGCTCCTTGTCAAGCCTGGCGCTTCCTTGAGGAACCCAAACAGACATGTAGCCTGTCCTTTCTTCTGCTATCATGTAGTAGGTGCTTTACAAAATCTTTGTTGATGGTCTCAACCACCCCTCAACCTGGCCCCCACATTTCAGGCTTTGGAAGATCCGTGCGGATATTCTTGGCCGACTCACAGGGCTTTCATCGTTTCATGGCCACCGACTTGGAACATGAGGACACGGTAGAGACAGCTGTTTTTGGTGCTGAGAACAACCTGATTGTCACTGGGTCCCGGGATGCACTTGTTCAGGTGAGGGGAGATCTAGGAGCCCTCATCCTCATTTCTTCCTCTGGAGTAGAAAATGTGATTCTTTAGCAATCTTTTGTCTGCATAACAGGAAACCTATAAACATGAATTTGGGCAAAATAGGGCAGTTCATTGGGAGGGTATGGAGGTATCTGCTGGGCCCCGACAGCAGACCTCGGTGGGAACTACTACAATACTCAACGGAAGAGGTACATTTCCTAATTAGAACTGAAAAACTGGTAGGACTTTGTCTTTCAGAGTAGACCAGGGTTGTAGCAGAGAAAAATCCTTGATGAGTTCAAAGTTAGTAAAGCTGGTAAGGAAAGCACGTGGCCAAGTATCAGTTTTCCAATCTCTTGGTCTCAAGCCCTTGTTATTTTTATTTTTTATTTTTTTGGTACTGGGGATTGAACTCAGGGGCTCTCAACCACTGAGCCACATCCCCAGCCCTATTTTGTGTTTTATGTAGAGATAGGGTCTCACTGAGCTGCTCAGCGCCTCGCTGTCGCTGAGGCTGGCTTTGAACTCGCCATTCTCCTATCTCAGCCTCCCAAAGTGCTGGGATTACAGGCGTGCTCCACTGCACCTGGCTCATTATTTTTATTTTTTTATTTTTTATTTTTTAGGGTACCAGGGGTTGAACTCAGGGGCACTGACCACTGAGCCACATCCCCAGCCCTATTTTGTACTTTATTCAGAGACAGTATCTCACTGAGTTGCTTAGCGCCTCACTGTTGCTGAGGCTGGCTTTGAACTCACGATCCTCCTGCTCCACGCCCCCCAGCTGCTGGGATTACAGGTGTGCACCACCGTGCCTAGCAAGCCCTGTTTAATTAAATTAATTGATTAATTTAGGTGTACTGGGGATTGAACCCAGTGTGCTTTACCACTAAGCTACATTCCCATCCCCTTTCAAAATATTGAGACAGGGTCTCACTAAATTGCTGGGGCTGCCTTGAACTTGCAGTCCTCCTGCTTGCTACAGCCTCAAGTGGCCAGGATTACAGGCACATGCCACCACACCAGCTCCTCCTTACATTCTTAAAGATTATCAAGCACCTCAGAAAGCTTTGGTTTATGTAAAATCTTATACATATATGATATTTTACAGTTGCCTTTTCTGTTGCTATAATAAAATTGCTGATGTGTGATACTTTATTAAAAGAAAGAAGCCAGGCGCTGTGGCGCACACCTGTAATCCCAGCGGCTTTGGAGGCTGAGACAGGAGAATCATGAGTTCAAAGGCAGTCTCAGCAACAGTGATGCGCTAAGCAACTCAGTGAGACCCTGTCTCTACATAAAACACAAAATAGGGCTGGGGATGTGGCTCAGGGGTCGAGTGACCCTGAGTTCAATCCCCAGTACCAAAAAAAAAAAAGTTAAAATTAAAATAAAAAAAAAAGAGGTTATAGCCAGGCACAGTGGCACATGCCTGTAATATCAGGTACTCAGGAGGCCCAGTTAGGTGAATCTTAGGTTTGAGGCAAGCCTGGGCAGCAGTGAAACTCTGTCTCAAATTTTTTAAAAAAACATTTTTAAAGGGCCCCTGGAGTAGAAAATGTGGTTCTTTAGGGATCTTTTGTGTGCATTTACCTAGACCCTGGGTTTAATCCCCAGTAGTGTGCATGGGCATGCGTACACACACACACACACACACACACACACACACAGGTCTATTTAGCTCACAGTTTTAAAAGACCCTCCACTCTGGTGAGGGTCTGCCAGGCTGCGCCACGTCACGGCCGATGGCATCATGGCAGGAGCCTTGATGTGTGAGAGGAAGAGGTCACATGCAGGGACGGGCAGCCAGAGCAGAGGCCAAGCTTGCTCTTCGGTAGCTTCCTCTCCTGGGAATTAATGAGGGTCCCTAAGAATGACTCCATCTTTTGCCAGGATGGTGCCTCCAGTGATAGGCACCTCCACTAGGTCCCGCCTCTTAAAGGCCCTAAGCTTCCAACCCATGAACCCCACGGGGACAAGCCGCAGCACTGTGTGTGTGTGTGTGTGTGTGTGTGTGTGTGTGTTCTTAGGCACACCAGACATACCAACAATGTCTTGTGGAATGATCTTAGGTTTCAGGAGAGTCACACAGAGTCCCCAGTGTGAACCTGCCACCCCACCTTCATACATTTCTCAAGACCAAGAAATCAGCATTGGGACGATCTTACCAACTGACTGCAAACTCTGTTCTGATTTCACCAGTTTTCCTACAAATGTCCTTCTTGTATCCAGGATTCAACCTGGGATCCCTCCTTGCATTTGGGATCTATTCATATTTACCCTCTTAAAAATGAAGGCGGCAATACCAAAATATGGAGCCAGGAATTCATTAACACGACACGTTCACATGGTAACACAGTCATGAAAACTGTCTCCTGAAACAAATATATATGTGTGTGTGTGTATCTGTATATATGTATGCATATTCATGAGAAGAGCAGCAGGATTTCACATTTTTGCAAACCTCTTGAACATTTGGCTTAGTGGAAGACAGCCTGGATTCTCATATTCGATTCTGCATTCTTACATTTGTTGTGATGGCAAGTGTCACATAGCTTCTGGAAAATTCCAATGCTTATTTGTAAGAGGAAGGGAGTGAAAAAGACCCATAATATCTTAGAATTATTATGAAAATAATTTTGATCCTTAAAGACCTTCTAAAAAGGTCTCAGGGGGCACCCTTCAGGGTGTTCCCCAAACACCCTTTGAGAACTGCTGTGATAGCTGGTGAGGAATGAGAGGCTTCAGGAGCTAGGAGATGTGAAGGCCCTTTTTAAACCTGGCTGGACAAATAGGCTTAAGGATGTCCCTGATCTGGTGGTATAAGGTATCTACCTTCCTGTCCTCTGTGCTCAGGTGTGGAGTCTGTCAGAGCAGGGGACCCTGCTGGATGTCCTGGAAGGTGTGGGAGCCCCCGTGAGTCTGCTGGCCCGGGGTGGGGCTCTGGTGGCCTGTGCCTCCCAGCAGTCTTCATCCTTCAAAGTCTGGGATCTCACCTGCACTCAGAAGTCCCGGGCCTCGACTCCCTTTCTGGATCGCACGGGCCTCACTGCAGTGTCCCACAACGGAAGCTACATCTACTTCCCCAAAATTGGGGACAAAAACAAAGTCACCATTTGGGATGTGACAGAAGGTTTGTAGGATATGAGTATGATTGTTTTTGTGGGTAAGAGCTGAAGACCCCGGCTCCCCCGCCCCGCATCTTAGTTCAGGCTATTCTGACAAATCACCATGAACCGGGAACTTCAGCCACAGACATTTATGGCTCACAGTTCTGGAGGCTGCAAGTCCCCTCTAAGCTGCCAGCAAATCTTGTGACTGACGGGGTTTTGCAGGTGGCCACTTTCTCCTACTGTCCCGTGGCAGAGGCCAGGGTGAGAGAGCAAGCTTTTGTGTCTTTTCTTGCAAGGGCACTTAATCCCATTCCAGGGGCTCCGCCCTGTGACCTAGTCATTTCCCCAAGGTCCCACCTCCAGATACCAGCACGCTGGGGGTAGGTTTCCACCTCTGAATTCGGTGGAGGGAGGACACAAACTTCCACCCATAGCAACCGTAGGATTGTCTCCCTCTAGGCAAGGGCGCCAGGCTTGTGTATCCCTCTATCAGGCAGTCATTGACTATAGGCTGTCCTGGGGAGGGACAGAGCCCCCAGACATCTCCAAATAAGTGGCTTCCTTCATGAGATGCCAATGAAAAATGAAGCCGTGGGCACCCTTAGGTCTGGATGGACTGGCTGGTGAAGGGGTCTCTGAGCCGGTTACCAACAGTGCCTCCAGCATCCCCACTGGAGGGGGGGAGGTAGAACATTTCCTTGTTAATGAGAAAACAATACAAGAGAGGAATTCTGATCCTCAAGTTCATTCTCAAGTTCATTCATTCATTGATTTGGCAAAGAGCTTAGGAGTATCAACGGGCCAGGTGAGGGGTTGGCAGTGAGCAAATCAGACAAGGCTGCTATTCTTGAGGTGCTTCTCTGCTGGTTAAGGGGTAA
Organism: Xerus rutilus; assembly: GCA_028644305.1. NCBI lineage: Eukaryota > Metazoa > Chordata > Mammalia > Rodentia > Sciuridae > Xerus > Xerus rutilus. Next base: position 11,034,415 of record CM053413.1, read on the forward strand.
AGCAGGGCACAGAAAATGGAGAGGGGTGTGGGATGAGGCAGGAGTCCACAACTACAGCCCTGGCCTAATCTGGACACACACATTTGAGTGCTTATTGTCTGTGGCTGCTTTTGAGCTACAGCGGAAGGGTCTGGCTCTTTCCTTAAGTTTGTAAAGGACAAGTTTGGGATCTAATCCAGGTGGTGCTTCGAGCCTTAGAGACTGTGGGGAGGAGCTTGCTTTGTGTTAGGGCTGTAGGAAGCCCGGGAGCGGTCAGCAGGACAAGGGGACCATGCTACTTTCATTGTAGAAACCTCAGATTGTCAAGGGGCAGGAACAGAGTCAGGAAAACTTGAAGTCCCCAAGTTAAAGATTATGGGTAATGAGTTTTAAAATCCTTAAACACCAGGGAAGCAGTGCCTCAACCATCTGTTCTCAGTGTGGTCCTCTCCATGGCAGGTGAGGAGCAGGATTCCCTGGACACATCCAACGAGGTCAAGTGTCTGGAGGTCGCCGAGCAAGCCAAGCTCCTCTTCACTGGCCTTGTTTCGGGAATTGTCCTTGTGTTTCCCCTGAATTCCCGGCAGGATGTGATGTGCATCCCCCCCCCTGAGGCCCGCAAGGCCATCAACTGCATGTCCTTGAGCAAGAATGAGGACCGTCTGGCCATTGCCTATGACAACATTGTCCTGGTGTTGGACATTAGCCCTGGAGACCCCTGTCCGGTCATCGATGGACCAACATACACCTTTTATACCCAGCTGCCTGAGACCATAGCCTGTGTGGCTATTTTGGCTGATTACCGTGTCGTCTATGGCATGACCAACGGTGACCTCTTTCTGTATGAGTGTGCAAATTCCAAGGTGTTCCCTTTGGAGGCCCACAGGAGCCGAGTCACCTGCGTGGAGGTCAGCCACCAGGAACAGCTGGCAGTCAGTGGGTCTGAGGAAGCCATGCTGGGCCTCTGGGACCTGCAGGCCTGCAAGTGGAAATTCGAGATGAGCTACACGGTGCGTGACCTGCCCTACCACATGCCCGCCAGGCCTTGGTCTTAGAAAACTGGTCAACAGCTGTCACTTATGAAGGGCACACCATGTGCCTCTGCCAATGGCGGGGACTAGGGCACAATAAGGGAGGTACTTTCCTTGTGAACAAAGTTGAAGGGGATGCCAAAAAACTCAGTAATCAGGGGGAATAGAAGTTGAGTGTCCCTTATCCAACACACTTGGGGCTGGAAGTGTTTTGGATTTTGGATTTCATCAGATTTTAGAATATTTGCATATCCATAGTGAGATCTCTTGGGCATGGGAGCCAAGTTTAAGCAAGAAATTCATTTATGAAGCCGGGCGCGGTGGCTCACGCTTGTAATCCCAGCACTTAGGGAGGCTGAGACAGGAGAATCGCGAGTTCAAAGCCAGCCTCACCAATGGCGAGGTGCTAAGCAACTCAGTGAGACCCTGTCTCTACATAAAAAAAAACACAAAATAGGGCTGGGGATGTGGCTCAGGGGTCGAGTGCCCCTGAGTTCAATCCCCGGTACCAAAAAAAAAAAAAAAAAAAAAGAAATTCAGTTATGTTTCACATACACCTTGTGACTTCATGTCAAGTCTCAAAAAGTTTCAGATTTTTTTTTAAAGTATTTTTTTAGTTGTTGATGGACATAATGTCTTTATTTTATTGTTTTGTATGTGGGCTGAGGATCGAACCCAGGGCCTCACACATGCGAGGCAAGCGCTCTACCGCTGAGCTACAATCCCAGCCCAAAGTTTCAGATTTTTGAGCACTTCAGATTTTGGATTTTTGGATTAGGAATGCTCAACATGTAATTCCCTCTTTTTGTTCAAGGATCTAACCTGGGAACAAGTAATGTTTTAGCACAAAGCTTTTAATTGAATGCAATCATAGTTAACACTTGTATAAGCAAGGTTGCTTAAGAAATTGAATCTTATAATTTTCACTCTCCAATGCAAAATGGAGATAACCACTCAATATATAACCACTCAATCCAATGTCAATGAAGATGTGCCTTGGTCCTGGGGAAATCTGCCCTCACTCCAACCATCTCTTGGGGTTTTCTTTCGATCCATTCTCTGAGGAGGGTTTCAGAGCCTGGCTCCATGGGGTTGGTCTCCTGGCTGTGTTTCAGTCTGGAATCAGGATCACATGGTCTGTTTTCCACAGAGTTCGTTCTGCAGAGGGGTCCAATGTGCTTGCTTCTCCAAGGATGACAAGTATGTGTACGTGGGCATGAAGGACCGCTCCATAATTGTCTGGAGTGTGCTGGATGGTGAGTTATTTTGCTTTTAGGGTAAGACTGAGCTTTGATCTGGAACAAAAGGGCCCTGGCTCAGTGCCTGGGTCTTAGAAGCCCTTGCTCTGGCCTTCTTTGCTGGAACCCTCAACTTAGGGTGGTGTCGATGGGCCAAGGGTATAGGCCTACCACTCTCTTCCAGATTCCTGCTCTGGAACTCCAGAACACCCTCCCTGCATGGACTTGACCCATCATTAGGACCTATACACAGTCCTTCTGTCTAGGGGAATCCCCTGGGGATGGACTGTACCCTTTATGTTTGGGAGGTGGCCATAGGATGGTGTGGATGGAGTTTTATGTCAGAGCTGGGGTGAGGGATTCACATGTATATATGTGAGGCCCCTCAGGTATAGGGTGGAGCTGGGAATGGAAAGAGAAGGGGGCCAAGCCATACACCATGGAGGCTGGCTCTCTCAAGCTGTTACATCCCAGCAGTGAGCTCTGAGGTACCTGAACCTGACCTTCCAGGTGGCTCTTAAGGTACCTTTTTCAATGTTGGAGGATAAAGTATATTTTTATTAGTTTATATGGTAGCTTTGCAATGCTTATATGTTGTGTCTTACAGGAAGTGGGTCTTGATTCATTCATTCCCTTGCCCCAGACTTTATAAGTGTTAGAAATAACATATTTTAAGACCATACATTTTGAAAACCCCAATGTCCTTTGATCTTTTCTTTATTACACTAAGGTCATATTCACAAGTTAACATTTATTATGTATTAGGCACTATTCCTGAGTGATTTAATTCTCTCAGCAGTCACTTCCATTTTCCAAGCAAAACATGAGGCTGTGAGTAACTTGCCCAGGGTCCCACAGTGGACAACAGGTAGGCTGCAGTTTGAAGTTGGCCTGCCTGATTCCATTGCTCACCTTTGTTACTTTCTTATAGGGCCTCCTACAGAGGAGAGTCTCATCACTGCTCCCTTATAACACCAGTAGGCAAGCAAGTGTCATTTCTATCCTTGTTTGACAATTAAAGAAGCTGAGGTTCAGCGAGGTTAGGGATCAAAAAAAGCAAGTGGCTGAATCAAAATCAGGTAGAGTCTAATACATTGTCATCTGATACATTATAGTGGAACACTGTCATCTGAAAACATTGTATTCTAACACACTGCATTCTGATACATTGTAGCAAAGACACCTGGCAAAAAGTCACAGATGGGGGCTGGGATTGTGGCTCAGCGGTAGAGCGCTTGCCTCGCGTGGGTGAAGCCCTGGGTTCGATCCTCAGCACCACATACAAAGCAATAAAATAAAGACATTTAAAAAAAAAAAAAAAGTCACAGATGGCTCAGAAGCTGAGGGTTGAGGTTTGTGACCTTAAAAGCCCATCCTCATAACCTTTCTTTCTACTTCTCTGACAATAATATTGGCCAGGTTACTCTGGGCCAAAGACCCATACTAAATACCTTGCATGCATTATGCCTTTAAGTGTTCAAAATTCCTTTGGGCAGATAGGTTCTGGTATCATTCCCATTTTGCAGATGAAGTAACAGGGACTCTTGAGAGATTAAATGTCATGTCTAATCTAGTAAGGAGCACGGCAGCCATGCAACCAACTCGGGAAGGTGTAGCATCAGCCTCTGCACTGCAGTTTTCTTATTTGTGCCTTGCCCTTGACCCCTACAGGCACCCTTCTGGCTGTCCAGTTTGTCCATGCAGTGGTAAATAGAATCATCCCCACCTCCAATGGCTTTATTGCTCCCACGAGTCATGGCTATCTCATCCGAGAACGTTTCCATTGTCCTTCAGCAAGAGCCTCACAGCAGGATCCTCTCAAGAACTTCAAGAAGGCAGTGTGGATAGTCAAGTCCAGACAGAGAGAAGAGCTGGCTACAGCTGCACAGACACCTCAGGACTTGACATCGAAGACTGCCCAGGGAAACAAATCCAAATCAAACAAACATTCACAAGTCTGCCTGTTAGTGTAAAGCCCCCCCATCGGAGCATGAGGTTCCAATAAGTTGGCCCCATCTAATCTGGTTGAAGCAAAGAGAGTGCATTTGCTGGTGTACACGTGGACCCAAAGCCTCAGACTGTGAGACCACGCCTCACCTTTTTTCTTCTTTCCATCCTTCTTTCCTCATTGTTGGTTCAGTCCTCATATCTGCTACTCTCAGATGAGCAACAGACATGCTGCCATCTCCAAGTTCAGCCAAAAAGACAACCTCCCTTTCCCCAGAGGTTGAACCTAAGTCCTAGCCCTTGCTCTATTGGCTTCAATTGGCTCAACACTCATCCTTGAACTGATCACGATCTCCAGGAGAATGCAGTGCTCTGATTGGCTGGCTTGAACCAATCAGAACTGAGGGTGGAGATAATGGCTACTTGACCATGTTGACTGAGAATGGAAGAAGGTATTCCCAGGAGGGAAACTGGGATGCTAGGACCAGATAAAGGAGGGATGGAAGAAAGACTGACCAAACCATGGATGGGGACCACAGAGCTTTACAGTCTACAAAGCAAGCATCTGATTCTCATCACAACTCATACTTTAGGGAGGGCAGGAATTGCTGTATCCATTTTCCACATGAGGAAACTGAGCCTTGCAGAGGTAACTATGATTTGCTTCAAGTTACCAGCCTGTTGTACAAAGCTCTGAGAAATGAGATCTAGGAACCTTCCTTACCCATCCTTGTTGGACCACCTCTCCAGTTTTAGTGTTGGAAGCATCATGTATCTATTCCATGGGGGGCACACTCGAATGCCCACAAGAGCCAGTGAGTAATCCAGATGATTCCCACACACCTGAGTGCACGTCAGGGAATGACAGCCTGGGAACATGGAGGGTACGTGTTTGTTCTCAGATGGGCGTGAGCATCCCAACTTCAGCCCAGAATGGCCATGGCAAAAGCAGGCCCCATTGTTAGATCTTCTTTTCTGAAAGCCAGAAATCTAGGCTTTTATGCAAGATGTTCTCATTTTTAAAAATCAGCAATTGGCTCAAATTTATATCGAGAGGCACATTTGGCCTGCCTGTCTCTAGTTCACAAGCTGACTTCAGGATTCAAGCTACATTAAAATAATAAACATGTTCCAATTCTTCCAGCCCTATTCCCTGGCTCCCAAGCATCTACGATTAAGATGCTTTTTTTATCCTGAAAACCGGAGGCTCTTGGAAGCAGGCAGAGAGGGAGCTGTTGACATCTCTCGGCTTCGCTTTTGGGCCATCTGCTTGTGAAGGTTCAGCAGCTGAACTGATTCCATTTCACTTAAATGGATCTTTCCTCTTTGCCCACAGTCTTCTAAATGGGCTTGCTTGCTTCTAAAGCCTTTGCCATGACAGTAGGGGAGTCCAAACCTTTAAGGGGCTGCTGCTTCTCCCCTCCATGGCATTCTAGACACTTTCAGCAAAAGCAACCTTAGAAGATGGGGCATTTCATGTGGGTGGTGCTCAGGATGTATGCAGGTCTCACACGTGCCCTGCAGGTGCGATGCCACAGAGCAACAAGCCACAGCCCCCAAAGCAAGGCTTTTGAGTGGATGAGACCCTACTGACTAT
>CM053413.1:11040306-11053390 GCA_028644305.1 Xerus rutilus
GGTGTCACTAAGCCATATAATCTTTTGGGATCACTGTGGTGTAGGTGGTCCATCATTGACTGAAATGTGGCTGTACTAATAAGAACTAATAAAACGCTACTCCAAATGGTTGCTTTTATATATACACACACGCACATATATACATAAACTTGCACATATATACTTGTATATATATATACATACATATGTATATATATCATTTTTGCAATAGTTTTCATTTAACAAAATCTGGCTGCTATGGATGTTTGACATTCACTGTGCTTTGGAGAAGACTAGCTTATATGAGGTCTCCCAGCTCCCCAACAGCCATGACAGCATGGTTATTTGATCCTCACCTTTAGAATGGAGGGGACACTTTAAAAAAAACAACTGAGGATTGAACCCAGAGGGCCTGAACCACTGAGCCACAACCCCAGTCCCCGCCCCCCTTTTGACACAGGGTCTCACTAAGTAGCTTAGGGCCTCATTAAGTTGCAGAGGCTGGACTTAAACACACGATCCTCCTGCCTCAACCTCATGAATCACTGGGATTACAGGCCTGCACCACTGTGCCTGGCTTTAAGGTGAACATTTTTAAAAAATAGACTTTATTTTTTGAGCAACTCTATGTGAGTGGAAAGTATGGATGTTTCTCATTTTCCATTCCCCCCTGCCCCCACACATGCACAGCCTCCCCCATTAGTGACACTTCCCACCAGAGTGTGGGACATCTGTCACAATGAAAGAACCTCCACTGATACCTCCTTGTCACAGGTAGATATTTTTCACAAGGATACCTCATGGTGCATCAGTTCTATTATTGCTGCATAACAAATTACCGCAAATTTAGCAGCTTCAGATAACATTCACTTATTATCTTATAACTTCTGCAGGTCAGAGTACAGGCATGGCATGAATGGCGTCTTTGTTCAGTGACTCACAAGGTGTCAGCAAAACTGGGCTCTCGTGGGGAAGCTCAAAGTCTGTATCCAAGTTTATTCAGGTCGTTGGCAGAATCGAGCTCCTTGATGCTGTAGGAGTTGGACCTCGGAGTCCTAGAGCTGCCTGTCTCCATGGGCAGGTTGCCAAACAGCTAGTTCCTTCTTCAACACCAACAGGACTGAACTTCTATGGCTCTTTCAGTCTCTGATCTCCAGATTATCTTTTAATATGTCCTTTATTAGGCCAGGCCCACCCAGAGTAATCTCTCTTCTGATCAACTCAAAACCAACTCATATGTATCTATAAATATACCTTCAAAATCTCTTCACCTTTGCCAACTAGGGTAATTACTGTGGTTGGGATATGGTCTGAGTGTGCCCCCCAAAGGTTCATATTCTGGAAGCTTGGTTCCCAGTGTGATGATGTTGCAAGGTGTGGATTGTTTAAGAGGTGGGCCTGGTAGGAGGCAGCACCCATGGAAGGGATTACTTTAGGTCTCAAGCAGTGAGTGAGTTGAGAGAGTGGATTGTTAGAAAGTGGATTGTTAACCCATGCTCTTGTTCTCTTCTGCATGGTGCTCTTCCCTGCCATGTTGTGATGTAGCCAAGGGGCCCTCACTCCTTGGTACCATGCTGTTTGGATCCTCTAGGAATCATGAGCCAAATAAACCTCTTTATCTTATGTTAACTGGCTTCAGGCATTTTGTTATAGCAACAGAATGTGGACTAATACATTTCCATGGGGTATGTGCTATATTTTGGATCTTAAGTGTCCTCCATGTGGTAAAGACTTGGTCCCCCAAGTGGCATTAGTGGGACATGGTGAAACCTTTAAGAGGTGGAGCCTAATAGAAGGTCTTCTGTGTCATTGGGAATGTGCCTGGGCCTTTGCTTTTCCTCTCTTTTTCACTTCTGGGCCACTGAGTGAGCTGTTTTGTTCTGCCACACATTCCACAGGGCCACAGGGCCAACCAGTCTTACACTGAACCCTCCAAATCTGTGAGCCAAAATAAACCCTTTCTAAGTTGATTTATCTTGGGTATTTGATTCAGTGACAAAGCTGACTGACATACAGTGTGCATTCTGGGGAGTGGGAATCTTGGGAGCCACCTTAGAATTTTCCCTAGCATAACACAATTCTACACTCCAGAGATCTGCATTATAACGCTTTGCCATTCAGGAAGACTGGATTGGTTCAGAATAGGATCTTTTGATTTAGTTTTTCAACTTTGCCAAAATACTGTCTCATTAAAGATCTACCTCAGAATCTTATCTTAATGGTCCATTACATGTGACAGAGAGAAGGGAAATTTGTGTTACAAAGCTGGTGTACCTAAATTGTCCAGTCTTTTCAGTTTAATCTGTGTAGATGAGAAAAGTAGAGAAAATATAAAATAACATGGCAGATTTTTATTGTTTGGTACGAGAGATGGAGTCCAGGGGCACTCTATTACTGAGAGATATCCTCAGCTCTATTTTCTAATGTTTTATTTTGATACAGGGTCTCGCTAAGTTGCTTAGGGCCTTGCTAAATTGCTGAAGCTGGCTTTGAACTTGTGATCCTCCTGCCCCAGCCTCCTGAGGTGCTGGGATTACAGGCATGCACCACCACACCTGGCTTAACATAGCAATTTTTTATGTTTGTTAAAAATAAGAATTATAAGATGTATGTATACAGCTACGTTCCCCATAACAATGTTTGAGTTAACAATGGACTGCACACGTGAGAGTGGGTGATACAGTTGTGGGATTATATCACCCAGTGACAGCATAGCCATCTCTGTGTAAGCACACACTATGATGTTCGCACAATGAAGAAAATCACCAAACATTACTTATCTGAGAGCACATCCTCTCCATCAAGTGACACATGACTGTGCTTTTGTCTGCCTGGAGAACACACGCATGCTCACACGTGCCCCAAGTGGAAGTGGCTTGTGGTTTCCTGTTCTCTGACAGAGTGAGGGCTTCAATTGACCATTTGGGAGAAAATGGAAAGTGATCCTTAAAATTGAAATGGAGTTTATGAGAGGAGGGGGCCCTGGGAGTTGAGCCTGTGGGCGTGTCTTAATAGCATGTATGCCATTGTCCCCGAGGACAGTGAAGTGCTGGTGTGAGATGGACTGTCCAGACAACTGGTGGCCAGAGAGGGTCCAGGCGTCTTTGCTGCTGTTCCTACAGAACTCCCGGAAATTGAGCAGAATCCCACTCTGGGCCCAAAGCCATGTATCCTTGAGCTTCCTTCCCCTCCCCAGCACATCTCCTCCGCTTTACCTTCCACAGATCCCTCCCTTCTGCCCCTCTCCCCACCTCCCTGGCTCTCATAGTTCTAATGACTGTGTTCTTTTGCCTAAATAATGAAACAACTTCCCTGCATCCTCCCTGGATCCCCTCCAACCTCTCCCTGCAGAGCAGCCAGAGCGATCACTTCCAAATGCTAACCTGATGGTTCAGGCATCCCTGTTCAAAACCCAGGCACAGTTCCCAGCACCAGTGCTAAGACCAAATGCCTAACTCATCCTCCAGCTGCGGGATCTGCCTGCTCCTGCCCCCAGATCATTGATTTTCCTGTGTTCTCTTTTTCCCTCCTCTCTGCAGTCTGGGAATACTGATCTTTTTCTTTTCTTTTTAAGTTCTTTAAATGTGCCATGCTCCCTCCCACCTCAGGGCCTTCGCACAGCTCTTCCTTCTGGCTTTTGGTGAATGCCCATGCATCTTTCAGATCTCACGAAAATGTCACCTGCTCTGGGAAACTCCCTTCATCCTCTGCTAGATAGGGTTAAGCCCTCTGGATGTCAGGTGGTATTTTAAAAATATAGTCATGGCAATATTCCATGTTCCTCATGTTATTTCATGACATGGCTATTTTCCAAGTTCTGAAGCACGTTTGCCCTCATCTTGAATTTGGGAAGGATTCTGTAATGGCTTTTAAGGAAGGAATCCAATGGAAATGACTCTTTGTAACTTCCAAGTCTGGATCAGAAAAGTTGACCTGAGTTCCACCTGGCTGGCTCATTCACTCACTCTCAGGACATTTGTTCTTGGAACCCAGCTACTATGTTGTAAGGAAGCTCAAGCATGGGGAGGTCACATGCAGGTTCTGAGCAACAGCCCGGCAAGGGGCTCAGCCTCCAGCCAGTAGCCAGAGACCTGTGCAAACAAGTTTTCAGATGACTCCAGCCTCCAGGCTTCAAGATAGCCCAGGAGACACTTTGGGGACAAAGGACGAGCTATTCCCGATAAGCCTGCCCAAAATGCAGAATGGAGAATAAAGTAAACATCACTATCCTCTTAAATTTCTGAATTTTGAACTGGCTCATGACACAGGCATAGTAACAAGAAGTGAGTAATTGTTCCACTTAGACTTTCTATTTGAAGCATTCGTTACATTTGAGATTCCACCTTTGTGCAGTGGTTGATTGCTATCTATCCAGAAAGACTGAAAGCTCTGAGGGTGAATTCCATGTTGACTTTCATGGTTCTACTCCCAACACCTAGCACAGTGTCAATGTATTCTTAGCCTTCCTGCACCTCTTCACATATAAAAAGACACTTTGCTTACTCACTGCATGATCATTTATTTGATAAATGCTCACTGATGTGGCTCTGGGTCAGAGATTTGTGTTACAGATGAGCTGCGCAATGATTCTATGCTAAGGACTGTGGGAGGATCAGAAGCGGGTGGGAGAAGTTTATAATGGGGAGGGACATTTGGTTTGTGCTTTAAAGGATGCATATGTGTTTTCTGCATGATGAAGAGATGCGAAAGCACCTCTCACAAAAGGGATGTTTTGTGCGGATGCACGGGACCAGGGAGCAGGCAACGGAGAGGAGGGTCTGCACCACAGAGGGTAGTTTTCTTAGGTGGAAAATCTTGCAAAAAAAAAAAAAAAAAAGGTTTAGAAGAGTCAGGTTCTGGTGGCCTGCAATGTTGCATGTAGATGTATAGATTTCATCTTATAAGAAACAGGAAGACCTTGGATATTTGGAAGCGGTGGGAGAATGATCTGTGTTCTTAATACCACCTGGTCTGGGAAGGCTGTTTGGGAGGCCCATGATTCCCTGCATTGGTCCTGTTGGGAAGTGATATAAGGGCTAGGGAAGTGAAGATAGGAGGAGTGGGGCTAAGTGAAGGGCCATTTAGTAAAAATTTACAGGGCACAGGGCCCTGTATTAAGGTGTTGCTGCTCAGATTCTGTTCTCATACCAACCCTAGTAGGGGTCTAGAAACTGAAGTATGTCAGTATATACAGGTCCCAGAATCTTTCCTAGTTGTTCACTCTGCTGTTGTAGCAGAAAAGCAAGTTGGGCTGGGCTGGGGGATATAACTCAATGGTGGAGTGCTTGCCTGACATGTATGAGGCCCTGCTTTGATCCCTAGCATTGCAAATAAAGAATATAAAAAAAGACAAAGACATCTAATATTCCAGTTATCTGTTAGGGCTGAGGTTATAACTCAGTGGTTAAAACGATCCCCAAGCGTGTGTGAGGATCTTAGTTCCATTCCCAGTACCGACGGGGGGGGCGGGGAGGAGAAGCAGGCTGAGATGCTTGATAAATAGGTGGGCATTCCTGTGTTCCCATAAAACTTTATGCAGCACCCCTAAAATCTGAATTTCATATGTCACAAAAAAAGTTTGAATTTTTCCCCAACTATGTAAATATATAAGAACTATTCTCAGAGCTTGCAGGATCAGACAAAGTCAGGCAACAGGTCTTGGTGTATCTACCCCTGCCTTATAAATCATTAGTTAAGTTTCCAATTTTAGAGAGAAGGGCCTCTAAGGAGTCCTTCAAAGAGCTCCGCCCATCTCCTGACGTAACCAGGCCCCACCCCGGGGCGGAACCTGCGCGTGCGCGGCCTGAGCTCGGGCGGGGGCGGGGCGGGCCGGGGCTCCGACTTCCAACATGGCGCACGCTGGTAGCGGCGGCGGCGGGGGTCCCGCGGGCCGGGGGCTGAGCGGCGCCCGCTGGGGTCGCTCCGGCTCCGCGGGCCACGAGAAGTTGCCCGTGCACGTGAGTGACGTCCCCGCGCTCTTTCAGGGATCCTGTCCTCCAGCCCCCGCAGGCCGGCGTCCCTCACCCGGGCCCCGCCCGGCCCTGGCGCGGCTCTGCCTCGGCCTCACTTCTGCGCACCCCGGAGTCTGGACCCTTCACCCCTCACCTTGTCCCCTTGAAGGCCCGCTAGGTCTCCTCAACCCACCAGGGACCCCAACTCACTGTCTCCTTCTCCCGCAGTCCCTGCCCGCTAGAACCCTCCCCTTCCCCGCAGGTTGAGGACGCCCTCACCTACCTGGACCAGGTAAAGATCCGCTTTGGCAGCGACCCCGCCACCTACAACGGCTTCCTGGAGATCATGAAGGAGTTCAAAAGCCAGAGGTAACAGTGAGGCCTTCCCCTATTGCCAGGGAAGCCCCCGGCAGGGTCTGAATCGGACAGAGCAGGGTGGGACTCCCCCCACCTCCTATACCAGATGCGCTCCTGCAGCTGGGTGACCTTGTGCAGGGTGTCCAACCTCTCTGAGCCTCAGTTCATTCTGGTAAAAAAAAAGAAAAGAAAAGAAATGGATAGTACCCACCTTGTGGAGCTGTTGGGATGGGATTCCTGGAAGGAGGGCAGAGATGGGGGAGACCTGGGTGGTGAGTCCCAGAAAGCAGATCCTGTCTTTATTTAAAATTTTGAAATTTAAATAAGTTTTGTTCATGAAATATTTGGAGGGATTAATTTTGATATTTTTGGTTTTGAAGCACTGCATTAAAATGTTACTTATCTTGATTGAAATTTTTTTGGCACCTTCTCACCTTTAAATGTTGTTTCCAAGGTGCCTGTTTTGGCTCTCTCCAATCCCAGGCCTACTTGGAAGTAAGGGCCATAAATGCTTAGTAAGGGATCTGGCCCATAGAGAGTGTTAAAATACCTGAGCTGTGTTGGTAAGCATGGAATCAGGGTGGGAGATAGTGGGGAGCCTCAGAATCATGCCCTTATTTTATAGAATACTCACTGTGGCTTGGAGTTGGTAAGGGACCCACCTTAGTGGCAGAAGTGGAACCAGAACTCAGACCCTCAATCTGTTAGATTCTTGCAGGTCACATACCTACCACACTATTGTCCTTTCCTGGGCAGTGTGGAGGGACTGGCCTGTTTTCCTTCCATGTACTGAGTACTGAGGCCTGAGTGGTAACCACAGCCAGAAGGGAGACCTCATTTCTCCCCTCCTCTTCTTACCCATGTCCCCGACTTGTACCACCTTTGACCTTGCAATCTGTTGCTCAGATCAAAACCCATGTCATCGTGGGTACTAGTTCATACAAAATGAAGAGATTTATCACATCACTGAGAGGATTTTGACCTCCTGCTGTTTCTTGGGTTCCAGGACTTACAGTCAGCTCACGTGACATTTTTAGAACCAAGTGCATATGCTTAGAATGTTTTGGGGAGCTGTGCCGTGTCAGTATTCTATAGTTCTCACCAAGAGAGCACAGAGAGCCCCGGCCTGGACACTCAGGAAATAAATTGTTGTCTGCAGATCATGCCATACTGGTCACATTTTAGATTGCCTTGCTGACAGTTGAGAAACTTGTTGAGGAACTCGGGAATAGTTCACTTTTAAAAGCTCCTTGAAACCCTTTTGCCCACTCGAGTTCTTCTTTCTTCCAGCATCGATACTCCTGGAGTCATCAGGCGTGTCTCACAGCTCTTCCACGAGCACCCTGACCTCATTGTTGGATTTAATGCTTTCCTTCCCCTCGGATACAGAATAGACATTCCCAAGAATGGCAAGTTAAACATACAGTCGCCTCTGACGAGCCAGGTATGCCGCCGTGGTGGTGGTTCCAGTGATCTGGGCCTTAACACGGCACACCCTGTTACTCAGTTTGGGCATTGTGTCTCGTTTGTAATTGCCAGAAATCTGTGTAAGACCTGTTCTTTTTCTAGCTGTGCTAATTGCTTCTTGTGTGAATTAAAATAGATGAGAACACACAGGCAGCCTCTACATCCCAAATTGATCTGTTTGGAAGACTCATAATCAAAAGCAGGAGCCAGAGGTACAGCTCTGTGGTCGAGCATGTGTGAAGGTTCCAGCACCAGCACAAAAAAAAGAATGGACGTCAGGGCATCATCTTCCTAACACAGAACTTTATGTTAAGTCAAAATAGCCGCATCAGCAGTTACTGAGGTCTTGGCTTGAGGCTTCCCGGTGAGCCCACCAGGCAGGCTTAGCCTTGAACTCGGGCATGTGCTTGTCTGCATCAGCTCACTCTTGGTGCCACTATCAAAATAAAGTGGTGAGTTGTGTGTGTGTTAGTAGCTGTGTCCGTTGTTGCTGTGTTTTGTTTAATTACTGACAGGGTCGTTGCCTCAGCTCAGGTGTGGGGCTCTGACACCTTCTCTCTCAGGTGACAGGGTGCTGCTGCCCCTACTATGTCTGCAGTTCTTTCTTGCTAGAGTTCTTCAGACTCTTGGAGTCCGAATGTCACTTTTATAAGGTAGCTAATGTCTTTTTCTCTCTCAGCACAGTTGCCTTGTAGGCCACAGTTCTGTGCCATGGGGTTGTCCAGTGCATTGTAGGTGGTTTAGCAGCATCGGCCTCCACCACCCAGTCATGACAGTCAAAATGTTCTCTAGACACTGCCCGTTGTGAACCGCTGGTCTGAGTGAGCCGGCTCTCCGTCCTCCGGTCCCGCCCAGGAACTTTAGCAGGGAATGTAACAACGCCAGTGTTGGGTTTCTCCTTGATGGAGGAGATGCAGTGCCAGATCGATTTGGGACTTGGAATTTGGAAAGGGAACAAGAAAAGGTGATGTGCCTGTGACCAGCCTGTCCTCGAGGCTGGCTCCTGTGTGAATTCTGCTTTTTCTGTGCAAGGCAAGCCCCACCATCAGCATGTTGTCTCATTAAAGCCAAGGAGCCCATCTCAGTTTCAGAAAGGAACTTGGAAATGTGTGATTTCTGAACTCCGAAGAGCTTCCATTTCACACTTGCCCCAGGATCCAGGTGCAGGGCTCACGCCTCCAGACCAGAAAAGCCTTAGCAGGCTCAATCTCTGGAACAGTTGCAGCTGGGGCTGCAAACCCAGCTCATTGTGGCAGCGGCAGTGGCGGCGGCCATGAGAGCATTTGGTAGAGCCTGACCGCAGAATGAATGAGATGCTGTGTATAAACGCTGGGTGTTTTACTGTCACTTGCTAAGGAAGAGCTGGGGTTGGAAGATGGAAACCATCCACAGTCTCTGTGGAATTGCCTGTCAGCAGCCCCCCATCCATGAGAGTAACCCCGCTTTCCAGGCTGGATCTTAGCAGGAATGGCATGTGGTTGTATTAGGGAACCAGCTTTTCCCTGAAATGTGGAGGGGCCCCTGCTGTTCCCCATGCACCAGGGAGTAGTGTTGTACAGATGACGACAATAAGCAGAATCTTGTGTCCCCAGCAGGTAGCTTAGGTGACCAGGAAGGTCCATTGACTTGAAGAAAGGCTTGACAAAGGCATTCACTGAATAGCTGCCGAACGGGGTTTGGTATCTCTCTGCAGCCAGGAGGCACCTTCTGCAGGGCCTCCTTCTCAGCTGGGAGGTCTGTGCCCTTCAGGCACAGCCAGCACTGGTGACCCATCAGGTGTTGGCCTTGCTTCTCAGCAGTCTAGGCCATTATTTGCGGGGGTACATGAGAGGCACACATGAAATGTCCTTTTGGCTTCCTGGAGTCCTTCAAAGGGCCAGAACAGGCAGGAAACTGTACAAGGCTCCCCACACACAAGAAGTTGGACTCCATGTTTCTTGTTGGCTTCCTTGTGATTTTCTTTTTTGATCTGTTTTTCTAGTTTCATATTTTGAAATACAGCTTTTGGTGTGTTTATTTGTTTTTGTTTTATGAAGCCTGCCAACCTGGGACAAGGAAGCAGTAGCCCTTACGCGCTGAGGAAGGTGACTGGGCGTCCCTGCCCTTGGGAAGCCTTTACTGCAGGCTCCTCCACCTCGGCACCATTGCCCTTTGGGGCTGCATCACCATCCTGTGCACCATAAGGTGTTGAGTGGCATCCCTGGCCTTCACCTGCCAGATGCCAGGAGCATCTGGTCCCCTAGTTGTGGCAACCAAAAATGGTGCTGAATGTCCCCCTTGTGAAGAGAACTGCCCCAGTTGACAGCACAAGTCTCGAGGCACAGATAGACACGTGCCATGACCAGTGGGGACCAGGGGACTTGGTGGAAGAAGCATTCTCTTCCTGGGGCCTCAGCCCTCCAAGTCGGCATCCTTTGGGATCTGGTGATGTGGGCCTCCGTTGCAGTGCCACTTCAGACAGTCCCTCTCTCCTGCCCCCTAGTCACTCTCATACCACTCTGGGTTCTGTGATTCAGAATGGCAAAGCTAGGAAAAGAAGTTGGACTCCATGTTTCTTGTTGGCTTCCTTCCCTGGCAGCCTGGAGGCCTTCAGATAAGGTAGACGTGTCCTCTGTCTTCGCAGCTGTGTCTGTGTTGCTGAATGGTGCTGGGTGAGGAAGGAGGACCTGGACGTCAGTGGGACAGTAGTGGCACTCAGCCCCAGGTCCTCTTCAGGGCAGATCCTCCCTGGGAGGTGACAGCTGTCTTAGATACAGCCTTTGGAGACCAGCCAGTAAGTGACCCACGCACAGTCAAAGGAAGACCACCATTTACTCTGTGGGGCGGGGAGGTGTTGTCTATCATTTCCTGGCAAGTGGGTTCCCCAGTAGTGTCTCTAAGCATGGAGCGGGGAGTTTGGAGTCCCAGCTCTCGCTGCATGTGCGTGATCCAGATGGGGATTCAGATGAGGAACAAAGAGACGTGGACTGTGTGAGGAGCTTCAGTGCTGTGCACGGGGGATGGCAGGGCCAGGCTGAGCAGAAGGGGCCTGTGAGGTGCCATAAGCAGACACAGGGGAATGGGAGCCATGTTGTGAGGGCTCGTTCCTGGCAGGTGTAAAGGGCTGAGGTGGAGTAAGTGGGTGAACCCCGGGGGCCAGCGGGGTGGGGAGGTGAAGGAGAGTGAAGGAGAAAGCCAGGCAGGGGGAGCCATGGAGAGTTCCAGAAGGCACCTCTTCTGCACGACAAGAATAGACCAAGGGGTCAAGAGATCCCTGAGAGGTCAAGGAGGGAACTCTGATCTGGGCCAAGTGGACAGTGGTGAGAACCGGGAGGGCCTGTGTGATTGGCAGAGTGGATGGGGACAAGGACCAGAAGTGGGTCGAAGGGAATGGGATGTTGGGTGAGTCCTGATCCTTTGGGAAGGGCGGCGTCCTCTGCTCAAGTGCATGAGGTTGGGTAGCAGTTGGGGGCTGCTGTGGCTCCGTGCCCCTGAGGTGTCTCAAACACTGAGGACGTTGCATGTGGACCCTCAGGTGGAGGCCTCGGCTGTGCGGAGTGGCTCAGCGTAGAGGAGGCCTGAGGCCTTGCTCACTGTGGAGGCTGCCTAGCTGGGAGAGGGAATGAGTGGCTTGTTCCAGAAGTTTCAGGGCGGGGTCTGTTGAATGTGGCGTGTAAACCAGAGCCAGTTTGGCTTTGAATGGCTGGTGGTTTTATATTTTCCAAGGATTGCCTTTAAACGTTTTTTTAAAATGTGATATCATTTGCATAACCATTTTAAAATGTACAGTTCAGTGGTTTTTAGTATATTCATAATATTGTGCAGCTGTCACCACTAATGCTAGAACATTTCCATCACCCCGAAACAAACCCCTTTCCTCTCCTCTGCTGCCTGTCCCTGTGGCTCCACCTGTTCTGGACATTTTGTGTCAGTGGACTCCCACGCTGTGTGGGCTCTTGTTGGGCTGCTTTCACTGAACTCTTGAGGGTCACCCACGTCGTGACCTGTGTCCATGCTCAGTTCTCTTTATGGCTGACCAGTGTTCCCTGTGTGGATGACCGCAGTTCATCCATTCACGTGATGCACGTTTGAGTTGTTGACTTGTTTGCTCCCTGGCTCTGAATACTCTGCTCGGCATGTTCACGTGTAAGGACTTGTTTGAGTCCCGGCTTTCATCTCTTGGGTCTGTCCCTGGGGAAGGAATTTCTGGCTCCTAGGGGAAGAGTGTACTCAGTTCACCGAGGAACTGCCAGGCCGCTTTTCACAGCAGCTTCTCCATCACTCTCTGGCCCCTTTGCCGAGCCCTGGTCTAGAGGGGTGGTTCTCCATCTTACCATGATGTAGGTGGAGCTTGAAGATGCCCCCTTGGAGCAGTGGGGACTCCCAGTGAGCCACAGTCGCCCCAGGAGCAGCCTTTGGCCCCATGGCTGCTTCCTTCCAGCCCCCACCCCGTCCTGGCTCCCTCGGGCTCCTCCCGCTGCCAGGCCTGTGTGGCATGAGGGAACACACGTGGCAGAGCGTAGGCAGGCACGTGCCTGGAGGGTCTGAACATTTGGAAGTGTAGCAGCTCTGGATCTTGTGCATGGCTGTTTCTTCTGCTCCAGCCTTCTAGAACTACTCTGTACCCACTGCTGGGGGCTCAGTTGTGCCCGGCCGCATCTGTTGACTCCTCACACCCAGTGCCTCAACATGACTGTACCGCCTGCCTTCTGTGTCTGTGGATTCTGCCTCAGATTCAACCAACCACAGGTTGAAAATATTCAGAAAAAAAATTCCACCCATGCTGAGCATGGGCAGTATTGCTGGCAGCAGAAGGGATTGAACCAGGGCCTCTCACTGCTGGGGAAGCGCTCTGCATGCAGCCACACCCCAGCTCACTCGCTCTCTTTTTTTAGTTTTATTTTTGAAATTATCAAGATTTTCTGAACAATACAGCATGACCACTGTTTACATGGCATTTACTTGGTGTTAGGTGTTCTAAGTCACCTGCAGATAATTTAAAGTCTGTGGGAGGAAGTGCTTAGGTTAAATGCAAATACTGCACCATTTTCTATAAGGGACTTGAGGGTCTTTGGTTTTAGGCACCTGTAGGGGGTCCTGCAGTCGCCTGCAGATACAAAGGGATGACTGTATTTGGAAGCAAGCACTTTAAGGAGTTAATCAAGTAAGACCATTAGAATGGACTCGAGTTAAATTTGACTAATGTCCTCCTCGTGAGGAGAGTTTGGAGCAGACACGCACAGGGGAGAGACCCATGTGTGAAGGCAGCCCCCTGCCGGCCAAGAAGGGAGGCCTCTAAGGAGGCCAGACCTGCCAGTACCTCGATCTTGAACCCCCAGCCTCTGGGACTG
>CM053413.1:11053890-11087994 GCA_028644305.1 Xerus rutilus
TGCTCATAGGTGAACTTGCTGTGCTATTAGGCAGAGTCCCAGGTGCTCCGGCCCCAGTGCCGAGCCCTTTGCTTGCCCTCTGGCTAGTGGATATGCATGTGGCCATACAGCTTGACATAAATGGGATCACACCGTGGGGCTGAGCCAGTGTCTTTTTTTTTTTTTTTGGTGCTAGTCAGTGCTCTACCACCAAGCTACATCCCCACTTCGTTTTGAGATTGGGTCTCCTTAAGCTGCGCAGGCGGGCCTTGAACTTCGATCCTCCTGCCTCAGCCTCCCCAGTAGCTGGGATTACAGGTGGGCTCCTCCGCACCTGGATGAGTCTTTTTAGACTATCCATGTCTTGGACATCTTTCAGTGTCAAGTGTGAGTCTGCATCATTTTTCATGGCCAGTGGTATTGCCTTACCCCTGTGTACCAGTGACGTGGGCGTCGGTCTCCAGTGTCTCCCATGAGCAGGGTCGACAGCACACTTGCTAGGCTGCAAAGCTCGCCGGGCCAGCCACAGTCACAGAAGACGCTTCCTGGGCGTCCCAACGGACAGCATACACGTGTGAGGGTGACCTTTCACTCCTTGGCCTTGCCAGGCTGGGAAGGTCTGTGGTGCCCAGCAGAGCCGCCCCGAGCAGGGTGGCCGGCCGTGCTGCAGCCTTAGCTAAGTGTCATTGGCTTCCCATGTGGAACACCATGTGGAACACGTTCCCACCGAGGCTCTAACCCTGACCTGGCTGGGGGACAGACAGTGCTGTTGGCAAGATGGCCTGCTGCAGTGTGTGGGGACGCAGAAGGCACCACACACGTGTGGTGTGTAACCAGCCCTGAGCCTCAGTCAGGACCCTGCTTCCTGCCAGGAAAGTGGGCTTCAACTTGCGCATGTCAGATGGCTTCCCTCCTCCTCCTGGAGTGGTCAGGAGGAGTAAGGGAGAGGAATGAAGGACTCTGAGGTGAGAGGCGCTGGACAGAAGGGCAGTGCTTGGTCAGGGCCGCCTGTTCGGTTTCCATGTCCCTGCAGCAGTGAGAGATTTGTATGAGGGAGGGCATTTGGGGTTCTGCGTGGGGCAGTGTCCACGTGGAATGCAGCAGGCCTCTGCTGGCCCTCTTGCCCAGGCTGGCCGGTGGGCAGCGTGCACCTCTGCAAGGCCTGCCTTTGCACGTGCCAACCTCAGCCCGGGGGCAGCTGCAGCTGAACGTGACCCAGGGACTCCCACCTGCCCCTGCAGCTGCATGGCTAGGGTAGAGCGAGTCTGGTTGACGCTGCCTTCAGAACAGGGTGAGGTACCTTGTCCAGCAGCGACCTCCAGCCCCCTGCACCTTTCCTTCGAGTCTTTCCTCTACACAGTGCCATTTGCCTGCGAGCAGAGCAGGGCCTGGGGCCTTCCTCGCAGGTGTTTGCAGGGCATGGCCATGTCACCCAGAGGGGGTGGTTTCTGAGGGGCCTGCCCAGCTAGGTCAGAGCAGGGTCATCATGCAAATGAAGCAGCCACGTCCTTTTTGATACTTTAAACAGCGATTCAAGTGGCATTAGGGGTCCATTGCAGTGAAATCCTCCTGGTGACTGTGTGGTGGTTATGTTGTGGCTTGTGAAAATGTGTCCCTAGAGGGGCTTGCAGGGCGGAGTCTCCCCATGAGGGAGGAAGGCTCTGGATCAGGGGTGCAGACTTGATCTGAAGGGACAGTCCCTGTGGAGTTTTCTCCACTCTAGTCCTGCAAAAGCAGCCACAGGAGTCCTAAGCAAATGCACAGGACTGTCAGTAACAGACAGTGGGCGGATTGCTGTCTTCCATCCAAGGAATGTGACTGCTCCTGGGTTCCTGCCTTCTGGAGCCCCAGTTTCTGCCATGTTAGGTCACTGTTTTATCCCCACAAACCTGGGGCCAGATATGCCTCAAAAGCAGCAATACAGCCCCACAGTGGGGCCCCAGACCATCCCAAGGTAGGGCCAGTTGGGATTCCAAATAGTGAAGCCCTCAGCCCTGGGGTGATCAGTCCAAAGCATCTGTTAGGGAACCTAGAGGGCTGTAGTGTGTCCTTGTGACAGACAGCGGGAACAAAGGAGCGTCCCCCCTGGGCATGTGCATAACCTGCTGTGGGGATAGAATTCATGTGAGAGCTTAAGGGACTTAGCTCAGGGCCAGGCTGGCTTCTTTCCATGTTTTGGGCAACACCGTTGCCCTTCCGTGGGAGCGTCCTGGGCTGCGGGTCGGGCCTAGGTCTGCTGTGAGACCTGCAGCGCTGGGTCACAGAACCAGCAAAGCGCCGCGTTTGTTCTTGGGTCACGACATGGGAAGAAAGCCCAGAACTGGAGCCCTTGCATCTTCTCCAGCATGTTTCAAGGCCCCCCTGTGAGTGGCAGGGTCAGTGGCTGCAAACAGAGGCCTGGTTTTTGACCCAAAAGGGTGGGGGCAGCTTCACTCGCACCCCCAGGGTGGAGGAGAGACTTTATGCCCACCGAGGCGCGAGGCTCGGCTCTGCCTTCTCCCCACCCTGTATTCACTTTGACTGTCTTTAACTTCAGGTGTCCACATGAGGTCACACTAATCTCTAGACCACTCTCAGAGGGCCCCAGGGATGCCAGCTTACAGTTTATCCTTATCTTTGAAGGAAATTTCCAGAACTCTTTGCACAATTCAAGTCTTTCCTGGGAGTTAAAGAGCTGTCGTTTGCACCACCCATGAGCGACCGGTCAGGGGATGGAATGAGCCGGGAAATCGACTACGCATCTTGCAAGCGCATTGGGTCCAGCTACCGGGCTCTCCCCAAAACCTACCAGCAGCCCAAGTGCAGCGGGAGGACCGCCATCTGCAAGGAGGTAGCGTCCCGGGGCTCCCAGGTCAGCTTGCGGTGCTTCCTCCCCAGCCCTCCAGCAAGCACCGTGGCCCCATGCTGCAGACGAGACCAAGTGCTTGACCCCCAAAGTGTGGGAGAACAGATGGGGCAAGGATTTAGCCATAGAATCCCCCTGAACAGAGGTGACAGCTTCATATCCCAAAATACAGACATGTGGGATTTGGCTCTCTCCTCCGTCATTTAGACTTGGGTTTATTGCTGCTAGGATCCTGCTGTGTCCTGGTCCCTGACATTGGTATGGTTTAGCTTGACCCTTCAACACTTCAGAGTTTGTGGACAGAGGATCACTGCATTTCCAAAATTCAGGAGTACCTGCTAGTTTCCAGAATATTTATAGTCCAGGGGTTTGCAAAGTACCATCAGCCAAATCTGGCCACCTGCCTGTGTTTGTGAATTTGTGCTGGCACACAGCCACACTCATTCGTGGGCACGTTGCCCACGGCTACCTTCTCAGGACGCAGGCAGAGTTGTGTGTTCAGGACAGATCCAGTGGCCCACAAAACCCAGAGCGCTGGTCCTCGGGCCTTTCAACAGAAAGTTTGCTGACCCCTGCAATAGCATAATGTGGTCACTTAACCACAGTCCTGGGTTTCCTAAACATCTACTCTAAGATTAGTTTTACTGTGCATGAGTTTGTACAGTACTGTACCTTAGTTTGCCTGGACACGAGTGTCACTCCTCTTCTGTGCCAAGTAGCACAGTTAACACCTGGCTGCTGGCACCTGCCTGTCACTTGTTTCCTCTTGGTGCAGGTGCTGAATGACACCTGGGTCTCCTTCCCCTCCTGGTCAGAAGACTCCACCTTCGTCAGCTCCAAGAAGACGCCCTACGAGGAGCAGCTGCACCGCTGTGAGGACGAGCGATTTGAGGTGCGCGTGCTGGCACCCCCGGCCCTGCCTTCCTGGGACCTGTTCTTCCTGGGGCTCATGGCCTTCCTCTTCCACACCTCTGTTAGCTCTGGGAACAGGGATTCCAAGACGTCCTGTGTCTTCTGGTCCTTGGTGGCCCCTGAGCTGGTAACACAGTGATCCCCCGCCCCCCGCTTTAGCAATACCCGGGGTCTCACGTGCTAGGCTGCAGCTCTACCACTGTGCTGTACCCCAGCCCTTTATTTTATTTTGAGACAAAGATCTGCTGAGTTGCCCAGGCTAGCAGTTAATTGTATTTTTTTATTGAGATTTTGATGAAGATCATCAGTCATAAGAAGTGTGAGAAATAAGAGAACAAGTCCCGGGCATCTTCCGCCATCCTTCCCCACGGGTGACGTCCTGTAGAGCTCCAGGACAGCACCACAGCCAGGGCATCGACATCCAAACAACCTGCTGACCTCTCAGACCCCCAGTGGGACTTGCGTGCACTGTGCACGTGCGTGTGTGGGTCTTAGTGTCTGCACTGCTCTCACCATGGGGGGGACTCACAGTGAACGGAAACGTGTTGGCTCATGGTTCTGCAGGGTGAGAAGCCCAGTGTCGAGGCACCCGCATCTGGCAAGGGCCATCTCGCGTCACCACAGGAGAAAGGCAGAGAGGGCTAGCAAGACGGGCAGAAGGTGGCCATGGGAACAGACCCGCTGCTGTAACCCATTAACCCAGGCGCTGGGGGAGTGCAGGCTCCTCCCCACCTGCGGGGCCCACTTCCTGGGGCTCTGCACTGGCTGTTCAGCTCCAGTGTGGTTTGGGAGGGGGCGTTGAGACCACAGCAGAGCAGGCAGGTGCACATGTTCACACGTGTGTTTGCGTTCACATGTGGGCGTGGTGTGTGCGTGCACACGCATGTGTGCAGTCTTCTCGCCTGTGGGGGTTTCTGTAGCTCAGGTCCCGCCCAGACCCCTCATTCTGCCCTAATTCATAGCCACATCAGCCCCTTTCTCATCCCCACCCTGTCCCTAATCCCTGCCACCCTGTCCTCTGCTCTGTCACATTGTCGTCTCGCCATAGTGTCTTGGGGCTGTGCACACGGCCCCTGCCTTGGCCTTGCTGAGCGTGACCGGGCATTTGGAGCCCTGGAAGAGGTCAGCCTGGGGGCCACTTCCCTCCTAAGTAGATCCATCGTGGTCCTGGCTGCTGGCCGCTCGCGCTGTGGTGGGCAGCCTGCAAGTCTCTGTCGATGGTGCCGTTGCTGGGCTCTGGACAGCCACCCCGGCCAGCCCGGCTCACCCCGGCCTCGTCAGGAGCATCCCTTCCCCGTGTGCCAGGCCCCCGAGTGCTGGGCACCGACCCTTCCCGCCTTCCTCTGTAGTTAGACGTAGTCCTGGAGACCAACCTGGCCACCATTCGCGTGCTGGAGAGTGTGCAGAAGAAGCTCTCGCGGATGGCGCCGGAAGACCAGGAGAAGTTCCGGCTCGACGACTCCCTGGGCGGCACCTCGGAGGTGATCCAGCGGCGTGCCATTCACCGCATCTATGGTGACAAAGCCCCTGAGATCATTGAGAGCCTCAAGAAGAACCCCGTCACCGCCGTGCCTGTCGTCCTGAAGAGGTATGGTAGACCTTTGCCACCTCGCCTTCTCAGGGACCCAGCTGGAGCTGAGGCCTCAGACTGGCATGTTTGCCAGCTTCCCTCGCCTCCCTGCTCCACTCCAGGGGATGCTTTGAAGGGCTCCTGGTCCTCCTCGGGCTCCTGTGCACACGGTCCTACCTAGACGTAGATACAGTCATCCTTCCGATCCACAAGGACTGGTTCCAGGACCTGTGTGGATATCAAAATCCATGGATGCTCAAGTCCTTGTATAAAATAGTGTAGTTCTTGTGGAGAACTTACCCACATCCTCCTCTGGACTTCAGGTCTTCTCTAGATGACTTACAATACTGAATATAATGTAGATGCTAGGTAAAGAGTTGTACTGTGTGTCCCCCGCACCATACTGAGGATTGAACTCAGGGGCACTGAACACTGAGCCACATCCCCAGCCCTGTTTTGTGTTTTATGTAGAGACAGGGTCTCACTGAGTTGCTTAATGCCTTACTTTTGCTGAAGCTGGCTTTGAACTCGCGATCCTCCTGTCTCAGCCTCCCTAAGTGCTGGGATTACAGGTGTGCGCCACTGCGCCCGGCTTCTGCTATAGTATTTAGGGAATCACAACAAGAAAAAAGTCTCCCTACTCAGTTAAAGACACAGTTTTCTCCCCTTCAAGTATTTCAGTCTGCAGTTGGTTGAATCTGCAGATCAGAGCCTGCGGTACAAGGGCTGACTGTCACTGCTTTAAAACACAAATGGGACCCTGCTGTGGCAGAGCTTGGTTTTTATGTAACGGTACCTCTTGGAAACTGTCCTGTTTACTAAGTGGCCTCTCACAGGCGGGCACCCTGCTCGGCCCTGGGGTTGCAGATCTGAGCAAGGCCTCTGCGGCCACTTCCCTCAGGGGTGCCAGTCGAGCAGAGGAGCTGAGTGGGTACCAGCAGCTGCAGAGCGTGCTCAGTGCCCGGGAGGAGGTCGAGAAACAGAACCAGCTATGGTGCTTCCGCAGCCCCTGCCGCTCTTTCCCTTTCGTATCCAGCAGTGTCCCCTGCACAGACCAGGCTGTCGTCGGGCTGGGCCTAGGTTGTGGCTGTCCCCGGTTGAGTCTGGGAGGAGGACAGGCTTTTCTACAGGGAAGGTGCCCTGAGGTGTCCCCAGTGCTGAGCGTGTCTTGTCCCTGCAGGCTGAAGGCCAAGGAGGAGGAGTGGCGGGAGGCCCAGCAGGGCTTCAACAAGATCTGGCGCGAGCAGTACGAGAAGGCGTACCTCAAGTCGCTGGACCACCAGGCCGTGAACTTCAAGCAGAACGACACCAAGGCCCTGCGCTCCAAGAGTCTGCTCAACGAGATCGAGAGCGTCTATGACGAGGTGAGGCCGGCAGGCGGCGAGGGCCAGCCCCTGGGTCTCCTGCCACTGCAGGCAGCTGTGCCTCTGTTTCCCAGCAGTGGGGGGCGTTTGGCTTCCCCCTCGCAGGGCTGTGTTGGGTGAGGGTGGTGGTTTCTGGGTACTGCAGCCCAGGGGAATCGGGGCCGCTGCCGCTGCTGGAGAGGCTCCTCCCAGGCACGGAAGACTCTGTCCAGGACTAGTAAGAGCAGCTTTCCTGTCACCGCTGCCTGTGTGCTGGGCGCTGATGGTGCCCTCAGAAGGACTGTCACAGCCTTGCGTGCCACGCATAGCTGTCATGGTGCTGGCTGTGCTACAGGGAGACTGAGGCACCAGGTGCTGCCCCTGACAGGAGACCAGGGTCTCTAGTCCTCGGCTCCAGCTGAGTCCTTTGCCTCCCACTGTCGTGTTCTGCCCTGCCCCAGGCTGTGGCCTGTCAGGCTCAGGGGTCCAGAAGTCAGCAGTGGGCAGAGCCACACCCTCTGGTTTCAGGAATTTGGGCCCTTGACACAACCTGCACAGGGAGCTGCTTGTTTTCAGGAGCCCAAGGTGGGAGGCTTGGCGGGAAGGTGGCGGCCACTGGATATGGTGGCAGCCAGCTGCCAGGGAGGGTAGCGGCAACTCTTAAGGTGGCCAGGGAAGGGACACTGCTCTTTGGGCAGGAGCTAGATTGTGGAGGGGCCCACCTCACCATCCTGTCTACCTGGGCAGGTGACATCTGCTTCACTTAATCTCGATTGCACTGGGTGCAGCAGTGCGTGCCCCTAATCGCAGCCACTGTGGAATCTGAGGCAGGAGGATTGCAAGTTCAAGACCAGCTTGGGCAACTTAACAAGACCCTGTCTCAAAATAAACAGTGAAAAGGGCTGGGATGTCGTCAGTGCAGAGCTGCTGGGTTCAACTCCCAGTACTGCACGATCAGTCCCCTCC
The DNA here is from genome assembly GCA_028644305.1 of Xerus rutilus. Classification (NCBI taxonomy): domain Eukaryota; kingdom Metazoa; phylum Chordata; class Mammalia; order Rodentia; family Sciuridae; genus Xerus; species Xerus rutilus. The sequence goes on from CM053413.1 coordinate 11,061,506, forward strand.
TCCTCACAGGACCACAGAAACGGTGGTACCTCAATCTACAGTGTGGCAATCAGAGGTAGAGGACCCAGGAAACTGGTCTGAAGCCTCCTGCCTGTATGGGGCACAGCTGGACAACCTGTCTCTGCCCAGAGCATGTGTGACTATGGAGACCAGTCAGGGCCCAGCCTGAGATGGCCCTTCCCTCCAGGACCCTCCCTGCTGGACCATCTGACTCCTGCAGGCCCCTGGGCCCAACCTGAGGTCCACCCCATGGCTGCTCTGACTTCCCTACTTCAGTCCTGAGTTGGGTCCTCAAGGCCCGAGACCTCTCTGTGGGGCTAGAGACACCTGCGGAGTGAGGGGTGAAGACATGGCTCTCGGACCCGCCCATGCTACACTGAGTTCCTGGGCCTCTGCCGGGGGTGGGACTGATAGGGTGCAGGGCACAGGGCCACTGCTGCCTCCCCCACCACCTGGCGAGGCTCCTGCTGGTCCTTGTGCACACCAAAGTCAGACCTCGTCCCGTCTCGCAGTTAGATTAGCTTTGCTGTCTGATGAGAAGCAGCACTGTGCTCCAGAAAGCTGCGTTCCTGGCCAGGGACTGTGTGGGAGGCCCCACTTCTCCTTCTGTGTCCGAGGAGCCCTGAGGTACACCCAGCCCTGCCCATAAGGATATACTCACTTCCCATGAGAACCTGGGCACCTCTGCCTCTCTGTCTGGTGTTGAAGGATCAGGATGCCACCCAGGAGAGGTCTGGGTGTCATGGAGGTGCTGGAGGAAGTAGTGACTCTTTGGGTTTGGGGGAAGAAAAGTCATTACCCAGATGAAACCCTTGGGCAGTAGCAAGCCCAGGGAGTTTTCCTGGGGAGAAAACTTTCTGTGCCTGTAAGCTAGCAGACAGGCATGTGCAAAGGCCCTGCACACAGCAGGGAGAGCACAGCACCCCCAGAGCATCAGAGAGAGGAGCAGGGGCTCCTTGAGACCTTAGGAGCTGTAGGGTGGTGCACTGGAGGCTGGGGTCTTCTGAGGGCCTGGGCAGGTCTGGGTGGTTTTAGTGAAGTGGCCCTGCGGCCATCAGTCAGATCTCCCTGGACGCACTAGTAGAGTGGGTGAGTGGGCGGGGAACAGACAGGGATGTTGGGGCTTGGTGACATGCATGCTGTGAGGACTGCAGGAGAGGAGGTTTCAGATTTCCAGAGGCCTGTGGGGTACACTGAGCGTCTGTGCATGAACGACAGGAGGGCGAGGAGGCTGCTCCCTGCGCGTCCCTCCCCTGGGCAGCCCGGGTCAGCAGGGATCAGGGGCAGGGGTGCTGCTCCTCTCCTTGCCCCTGGCCGCTAGGCTGCATTGGCTTTGGTGGGGCCGGCTGACCTTGTTGGAGGCTCACCTGTCAGGGAGCCACAGGCCCTTTCTGGCACCAGAGCTAGACTGAGGCTCAGGCCCAAGTGTGATGCACTGGAGCCCCTGTGGTTCTCAGGACCCTCATCTGGGGGTTCACTTGACTTTGCTGCCTGGGGACCTGTGACTCCGCCTCACTTCAGCGAGAGGACCAGGGCCATGGGGCTCCAGGAGAGGTGGAGCCGCTGGGCCACACCCCAGATTCTGCAGCCTTCTCAACTTCCCTGGGCAGTGCATGTCCACACGGGGGCCTGGCTCACCGTGACTTGTGTGTGAGGATGGGACACCTGGTGCTGGGCTGCTGCCTGCCTAACGGTTGCTCTGTCCCCTCAGCACCAGGAGCAGCACTCGGAGGGCCGCAGTGCCCCCTCCAGCGAGCCGCACCTCATCTTTGTCTACGAGGACAGGCAGATCTTAGAGGACGCGGCAGCCCTCATCAGCTACTACGTGAAGCGGCAGCCGGCCATCCAGAAGGAGGACCAGGGCACCATCCACCAGCTGCTGCACCACTTCCTGCCCAGCCTCTTCTTCTCCCAGCAGCTGGACCTGGGGGCTTCTGAGGAGTCAGCTGATGAGGACCGGGACGGCCCCCAAGGCCAGAGCTCAGACCCCAGTGAACGGAAGAAGCCGGCACCGGGGCCGCAGAGCAGCCCCCCAGAGGAGAAGGGGACCTTTGGGGACACTCCAGCCACTGAGCAGCCACCAGCGCCACCACCCAAGCCCCTGGATGATGTGTATAGCCTCTTCTTCGCCAATAACAACTGGTACTTCTTCCTGCGCCTGCACCAGACCCTGTGCTCCAGGCTCCTGAAGATCTACCGGCAGGCCCAGAAGCAGCTGCTAGAGTACCGCAGCGAGAAGGAGAGGGAGCAGCTGCTGTGTGAGGGCCGCAGGGAGAAGGGCAGCGACCCCGCCATGGAGCTGCGGCTCAAGCAGCCCAGTAAGGCTCCCGGCCACTCCGCTGTGTGGGGCCCTGGGTCCAGGTCCATGACTGTGATCAGGAGCATCAGGTCGCGTTCTGTGTGGCCTCTCGTTGTGAAGTGCAGTCAGCCCTCTGTCCTCGGCTCCACGCCCTCAGGTTCACCCAGCTGCACGTTACAAATGCCCTCCTCAAAATCACATCTATGCCAAACACACAGACGTATTTTATTGTCTTGATTCCCTAAACAACACAGTATAACAACTGTGTGTCTAGAATGTGCCTTGAACTAGGCGTTCTAAGTAACCCGAGATGATTTCAGTCTCCAGGAGACTGCACATAAGGTCTGTGCAGGTACTATGTCATGCGTGGAAGGGACCCGAGCATCTGCGGGTCTGGTATCTGTGTGTCCTGGAACCAGTCCACGTGGATACCAAGGGACAACTGCTAACTATATGATTTGGGTGGGAATTGCAAGTGGAACGTTGCCAGCGTAGTACAGCGGCTCTCCAGTACCTCTTCCAGCTTCCTCCAGCAGTGACCCCTTTCCTAGATGTGATCATGTCCACACAGGAAGTGGGCATTGCACATTACCCTCCACCACAGCCTTTTCTCACCAGTCCTCCTGGTGTGTATGAAGCCACTACGCCATCTCTGGGGCAGTCTTCCTGCCATCCCACGTCTCATGGCTGAGCCATGGATCCAGACTAAGCAGCCTAGGTGGAGTGTAGCAGTGCCCGCTGGCTGCTTGTGTTGCCTGTGATACCTGATTGTCCTGGGGGTGGCCATGTGTGTGCCAGGTCCTTGGTGGGGCCTGCCATGCCCACGGTGGCGTTTCCCCAGGCGCCTCAGGGAGCTCGGCCCACTGTCCACTCGTCCTCCTGGGAGGCAGTGGCCATGGCGTGGGAGTGGAGCCTCACCGTCCCATCTTCCCTAGGTGAGGTGGAGCTGGAGGAGTACTACCCGGCCTTCCTGGACATGGTGCGGAGCCTGCTGGAGGGGAGCATCGACCCCACGCAGTACGAGGACACTCTGCGCGAGATGTTCACCATCCATGCCTACATCGGCTTCACCATGGACAAGCTGGTGCAGAACATCGCACGGCAGGTGAGCAGGGTGGGCTGACTCACTGTCCCCGCCCACCCCCAGCTGCACTGGTCAGTGTGCACTTGGCAGATCAGGCCTTCTTCCACTTACAGACCAGAAGGCTAGCCCTGTGCTCAGCTCAGCAGACCTTTCCATTTTTTAAATTGAGATGAAATTCAGGTAACAAAATTAATCATTTTGAAGTGCATAGTTTCGTAACATTTAGTATAGACTGAGCATCCCTCATCCAAAATCCAAAACTTCGAGCACCCATATGATGCCAGGGTGGAAAATTCCACGCTGTTTTATGCATTAAATGAAGTGCTGTGTAAAGTGGCCTTCAGGCTGTGCACATGAGGTGTGTGTGAGCACAGGTGCACTGGTGTCTAGACTTGAGTCCACTCCCAGATGCTAATGCATGTGTGAATATTCCACAAGCTGAAGATGCCCAGATCCAGAGCCCTCCTGAGGATCGGGTGGCGATACCCACCTGTGCAGGCACGGTGCTGTGCGGCTGCCGCCCCTTCCCAATCCCAGAGTGTTTTCATCCCCCCAAAAAGAAACCCCCATCCCCCTCTTGGCCCTTGGCAGCCACTGACCTGCTTCCTGCCTCTGGATCACCTGCTGTGGACACTGCACATCAGGGGACTCACCCTGTGGCATCTGGCTTCTGTCACTTGTGTCATTTTGAGACCTACCCCCAGTGGCCTGTGCCAGTGCTTGGGTCCTTTACAGGCCACCTATCCTTTCCTCCCGTGGCCGCATGTGTTCGACCGTTTGTCCACTGCAGATGGGTGGTTCGTGGCCGCCTTGTGGAGAGCGTGACCAGAACAGCAGCATCTATGCGAGCTTGGGGTTAAGTCCCTGTTGGTCTTTCCTGAGGGTCAGTTGCCAGCATGTGTAAAACTCCAGCCCACTTGCCCCAGGGGCCATCAGCCATGCCCTTCAACAGCAGCTTTATTGCTGGTGGAATGGCACCAGCTAAATGTCAGCAGAGGAAATGGGCCATAAACATGCCGCAGAAGCCCCGCCATGCTGGATGTGTCCAGGACACGAGTCCCGCGTGGTTGCTGCCAGAATTGTTACTGTGGCTTCTGTTTGCTGATTATCAAATGAGGCATTTATTGTAAAGCAGAAAAGAAGTTGGGGAAGAAAGTGTCGTTAACTCTCCCGTCCAGACACGGCCACGGGAAGCTTTTCAGCAGAGGCCCTTCCTCCAGGGCTCAGGGCCCCGGCCGCGCACATTCCCGCCAGGCCTGCACTGTTGCGCCTCGCCCCAGCCCCAGAGCCTTCCTACTGAAACAGCAGGCAAAAAGTGCCCGATCCAGAGCGGGCAGCTGGGCGGGCGCTGCCAAGTGCAGCTTCCCCACCTCGTGTCCCCCACAGCCACCCACCTGCCATGGGCTTCCACCATCCTGACTTCTGTACCGGGCTTTGAGCCGTGTTAGTGGCCGTGTCCAGGAGCACCGTCCTCCATCCCCGCGCCCACTACAGGATGCCTGGACCGGTAGCCGTCAGGCTGTGAGCAGCAGCAGGCGTCCATTTGCGTTCTGCCCCTTTGCCCTGGTGTAGGTGCGGCTGTGTCCAGCCTCAGCACGAGCCTCCCGTTTGCCAGTGGCTCACCCGGCAGTGGGCAAGGCCATGCCCAGTGTCCTCTCCAGGGCTCACTGTCAGCAGCCTTCCATCCTGGTGGGATACCTTGGGGCTCACGTGGCGTGCCTGAGGAGAGCCCTCCTCCACGTTTGCCCCTGTTGTCCAGAGCCCGCCTGTTCCCATCCACAACTAGGAGGCCATTGGACTCTGCCAAGCAGCAGCTGTCTGGACACCTTCCCTCCTTTGACCTCCACTTGCCCCTGTGTGCCAGGGACGGCCTTCCTGCCTCCAGCCACAGTGGTGACCCCTTTGGCTGGGTCATGGAGAAATGGCACCCAGGTCCCTGCACACAGTGTCCCACAGCTTCTGGGACAGCAGCCTTGTTTGTAGTACCAGGAGGTTAGAAGAGATTGGGCGCTTTGATTAATACTAAAAACAAACAAACAAACAAAAAAACCAGCCCTTTCTAGACAGACGTCTCTTCTAGAACCTGTTGCAACAGAAACAAGCAGGCACAGCTGCACCGTGCAGCTGACCTGCGGTGGGCCTGAGCCCCAGCCTCTTGCTGCCTGCCATCCGCAGCCGTGGCTGTGCTGAGCCCTGACTGCAACCCCTAGGCCAGGTCCCCCAAGGGCTCTTTCATGCTGCCATTGGTGACCTCCCTTGTCCTGCTCGGCCTCACTTTTTAAAAAGTTGGCATTTTTGGTTTTTAGCTGCAGCAGTTGGTATTTATTGGGTGCCTGCAGTGTGACAGGTATCCCACAAGACCTGTGCATGCCTAGATGTCACTGCATTTATTCAACAAGGGGACGACTGGGGAGGACGTGTAGTCCCCCGAGGCATGGGCCACCTGTCGAGGCCCACAGCTTGCGCCCGGCAGTCTGGAGCGCCCCAGCCCAGCCCAGCCCACAGACCCCCTGTTCTCCTTACTTCTTCCTTCATAAACTAAAAGATAAAGAAGAGTGAAATGTCTATAAACCAAAGGTTCAGGGAGAAATGCCCGCCTGTCGTCACTATTAGATGACGACCGTCCTCTTTCTGGTGCATTTTCTTTTTTTTTTTTAAATATTTTTTTAGTTGTTAATGGACTTTTATTTTATTTATTTGTATGTGGTGCTGAGAATCGAACCCAGTGCCTCTCACATGCCAGGCAAGCGCTCTGCCACTGAGCCACCGCCTCAGCCCTTTCTGGTGCATTTTCTTCCACGTCTTTTCTGGTTGTTTCTCACACCCAGGCAGGTTGTGGTGGCCCGGCCTGGTGTGTCAGTTTGGTCTGGTCTGGCTTGGGCTGGTCGGGTCTGGTCTAACCTGGTTTTGGTCTGGTCTGATCTGGCTTGGGCTGGACTGGTCAGGTCTGGTCTGGTCTAATCTGGTTTTGGTCTGGCTTGGGCTGGTCTGGTCTGGTTTGATCTGGCTGGGCCTGGGCTGCACCCAGCACCAAGGTCACCCTGTGCAGCCCATCAGGATCCTGGCCTTTGCCAACTTCCTCTTGGGTGGGGTGGGGGCTCCAGCAAGATGTGGGGCTCTAGTGCCACCTGCTGTCCCTTCCTGCCAGCTGCACCACCTTGTGAGCGATGACGTCTGCCTGAAGGTGGTGGAGCTCTACCTGAACGAGAAGAAGCGGGGAGCCGCTGGCGGGAACCTCTCTTCCCGCTGTGTCCGTGCGGCCAGGGAGACCAGCTACCAGTGGAAGGCTGAGCGGCGCATGGCGGACGAGAACTGCTTCAAGGTGAGGCTGGCTTCGCAGCCGCACACGGACAGGCCTGGGTGGCCCGAGGTGCCACGCACTCCACCTGCTGAGACCCAGACACTGGCCTGGCCCGGGGGGCGGGTGAACAGAGCCCCTGAGGCCCAGAGTCCCACAAGGAAGCACCAGGGCCTCGGAAGGTGGCAGAGCAGGTGATCAGTGTCCTTATGACCTCGTCCTGTGCCAGCCAGGCTGTCTTGATGGCTTCAGGCTTTTGTTCCCCCACCTCCACCCCAGGTGATGTTCCTCCAGCGCAAAGGACAGGTAATCATGACCATTGAGCTACTGGACACTGAGGAGGCCCAGACGGAAGACCCTGTGGAGGTTCAGGTGAGGCCTCAGCCCCAGATCCACGCATGAGCACGCTGCATGGGGAGGCCAGGTGGCAGCCACTCCAGCAGTGACACTGAGCTGGCCAAGCCCTCCCCACTGCCACCAACAGTCTTCAGCTTCCAGAGCAAACACCACCAGCCCCTCAGTATCCACCGAGTCCCAGGGCCAGGCAGGGGCCAGGACACCTCCCCTGGGGGCACGCTCACTTTCTGGGGCTGCAGCAACAGGCCTCAGGTCAAGGTGGTGACAGGACCACGCTTGCTCCTGCAGAGGCTCCATGGGAGAGTCCCTCCTGGCCTCTTCCATGACTGTGGAAGATCCCCTTCCAGAAGTTTCCAGGAAATGTGGTTTTACTTAGCTCAGGTCTGACTTGAGCAGGGTGTGGAGTGGGTGAAAAGTCCCGTGACCACCACAGGCCATGTCCACCTGCTGAGCCCTGCTGATGCCCAGCCCCAGGTGCTGTGTGGTCTCTTCCTGACACCCGTTCCCAGCCACTCCCCTGTGCTGGACCTCACTCCATCTGTGAGGAGCCCTCCCTCCCCATCCCTAGGGAGGTGTCCATGTGACAAGCACCAGGAGGCCATTATTGCAGCCTGGACTTAGCCACAGAGGCCAGAATGCTGGGCGCAGGTCTTGACTGAACATGACCTGGCTGTGGTGTCACCTCATGGCCAAGTCCTTGATTGCAGGCGGCAACGTGGTGGTCTCAGGTCCGGCCCTTGGTGACTTCTGGCCTCCTTTGGCTTTGGGGAGGAGGGTCGAGATCTCCGTGAGCTCCTGTGCTTGGGCTAGGGTGAGGAGACCTGTGGCCTGGCAAGGAGGAGTCACAGCTGTCCACCTGTCCTCAGCACTTGGCTCGCTACGTGGAGCAGTACGTGGGGACCGAGGGTGCGTCCAGCTCGCCCACCGAGGGCTTCCTGCTAAAACCCGTGTTCCTGCAGAGGTGAGGCTGCATGGCAGGCATTCTGTCTGGGATGCTTACCGGGGGCCAGGCATGTCCTGAGGTGTGGCCTGCCCTCCAGGGGGACCTTCTGGAGCAAGCAGAGCAGTGGTCCCAGGACGGTGAGGGGATGAGGGGCCGGGGCCCACCTCAGAGGCCCCAGCTGACTAGGGCTGCCTCCACGGCCCTGGGAGCAAAGGAGCTGGGCTGAGACCCCGAAATAAATGAGTGGAGGCCGTGAGCACCAGCCCTGCAGGGAGAAGCCTCTGGAACTGGCCTGGTCAGGCCAGTGATGGCAGAGGGCGACTCTGAGGCCACCTTGGCAGTGTTGGGGCCGGGGGGTTTCTGGTTGCTTCCATACACGCTTGCCCACCCCAGGAGGTCCTCGGAGTGCTCAGGAGGCCCTGGTCTGCAAATCTCCTCTTCCCGGGGCGTCCCTGGCACCTCCTCTTGTTTCCAGGAACCTCAAGAAGTTCCGGCGCTGGCAGTGTGAGCAGGTGCGGGCACTGCGCGGCGAGGCCAAGAGCTCCTGGAAGCGGCTCATCGGGGTGGAGAGCGCGTGCGGCGTGGACTGCCGCTTCAAGCTGAGCACCCACAAGATGGTGTTCGTCGTGAACTCCGAGGACTACATGTACCGCCGCGGGACCCTCTGCCGGGCCAAGCAGGTGCCAGCTCCCTCTGTGTGACTGGGTGCCTGGGCCACCCGCCTTCCCGCCGGGTGCCTGCACCTGATTCCTGCACCTCAGGGACCAGGGTCCCTGGGCCACCCTAATGCCCTCTTCTCTGCAGGTGCAGCCCCTGGTGCTGCTCCGCCACCACCAGCACTTCGAGGAGTGGCACAGCCGCTGGCTGGAGGACAATGTGACCGTGGAGGCAGCCAGCCTGGTCCAGGACTGGCTCATGGGCGAGGAGGACGAGGACATGGTGCCCTGCAAGACGCTCTGCGAGACGGCCCACGTGCACGGCCTGCCGGTCACCCGCTACCGCGTGCAGTACAGCCGCCGCCCAGCCTCGCCCTGAGCCGCCCAGCAGCCTCCGTCCTCAGGATGCTTTCCTGAGCGAGTTGGGGCCGGTGCCCCCGCCCCGGAGCAGGGCTCTGGCTCCCTCGGCTCTGGCTCCATGTGGGCCTGTCCTGTGCCAAACCCAACCCCTTTGCACCTGAGCCCTGGGGCATGGCCTGCCTCCCGGGGGTGGGCAGATGTGCTGGCCAAGGAGCAGGGACCACATTCCTGTCCCCACCCTAGCTGTGCGTCAGGTGCAAATCCCTGCTGGGTGGGCACATGCCATTACTGGCCCGGTGGTCACCGTGTCTTGGAAAAGTCACAGGTGACAGACATGCAAGGCGTGTGCTTGGGAGGGAGGGGCTGGGTGTCCTCGAGACCTTGACACCAAAGCAGCTGGGCCCTGGGTGGACCTGCTTGTAAGGCAAGTCCTTCCCCAGCACCCCAGGAGCCTTGCCTGAGGGTCTGGGTGTCAGCTACACGGCCAGTGCCCAGCACCCTCGGTCACTGAGAAGAGCCCTTCCAGCCCAGCGCTGGGGGTCCCACTGTGACTGACATCGAGACCTGGAGCAGGAGACCTGGAGCAGGTGGCCGTGCCTCAGAAGACCCCTCTCTGGATTAGAGCCGCCAGACCCCCTGCTGATCCAGCAGGCAGACCCTGGCCCCGAGAGGAGGGCCCCAGGCCCAGTTCCTCCAGCGCTGGGTGGCCCCACCCCGGGAGGTCCAGGGCGCTTGGTCCTGCGCCTGCAGCGGGTTCTGGAAGTACTTGTGTGCACACGCATTTATGCCTTCACGTTCTCGTAGTGGCCGTTACCTTCAGCAGCCAGTCCTGCGGCTTTTTTGGGCTGGGCTCTCCGAACGCCGAGTCCACCCTGGCACCCCTGTCCTGCAGCCCGCAGCCCTCTGCCTGTCCTGGGCCAGCTCAGCTGCTCCTGGAGTCATTTACTCCCTTTGTGAAGAGATGAGGCGACTTGTCCCTCACTGGCCCCCAGGCTCTCTGTGCCAGGTCCCATGTGATGGGCTGGGCCAGCTTCTCAGTCCTCTCCACCCGAGATCTCGGCCCAGTGCCACCATGCTGGGGCTGGCCCAGAACAGCCAAGCACGGCAGCCTGTTGGTGATGGCAGCCCCCATCTGCAGCAGGGCTATGCCAAACTGAGGATCCAGGAAGCAGAGATGTGTTTCTAGAAGTTTCCTGTGGAACTGGAGGCTCCCGACACCTTCGACCCCAGGCCTGGGCAGTTCAGAGCTGATGAGCCCGTGGCGCCCTCGCCTGTTTCTGAAGTGTCTCGCGGCACTTCAGATGCAGCCTTGCTCGCTAAGCGGGGAACTGACCTCGATCACGAGCCAGGTCCCGGCAGCTGCAGCCCTCGCCCACGCAGCCCACCACCCTCCCTGCGCCTCCCCTGTGGCCAGAGGGGAGACCTGTGGGCCTGGGGTGCTCTGGAGGCCCCGAGCCCCTCCCCGCGCCCGTCCCACCTCCCGCATGCTTCTAGGGAGCGGCTCTTTCCGTTTTCGAGGAATTTCTGTTCTGGGGCTTGTCCTTCGCAGCTGTTTTGAATGTAGTTTTCCATTTCTATTTATTTGCACATTAAAGTTAAAAATTAAATATTGACGTAAAATCAAGAGGTTCCGTCAGTCATTTCCTGTGAGAATCCAGACAACACCGAGTGAGTCATCGAGTGTCCCCATGTGTCCACACAGGGCCTGGAAGTTCCAACTCCTGCCCGTGGGCCCCTCAAGACCCCACAGGAGGGTGAGACCTTGAAATACGGAGGAGTTAAAGCAGCCCTTCAGGTGCCAGCTCTGGCCCTCACGAAAGTCATCCCACCCCAGCTCTGCCTGCCTCAATGTGGGAGCTTTTTCTAGAACATTCTGTCCTCATTCCATTTCCACATTCAGTAGAAATGAGAATCATCTCCTTTACCTGAGTGTTGAGTGCAAAACCCAATTTAAAACAGTGGTGTTTGCTTTGCGCCTTCTGCACTCTGTCAATCACCCCCTTTGGGCCCCCACATACCGAGGCCTGCCCTCAAAACCACCTCGGTACCCACAAAACCACCCTCTGCTGCCTGGCCCCTCTACCAGCTGCCCGCCGCCTCCACTCGCCTCCTGGCCTTCCAGCCTGGGATGCCCCTCGTATCTGTGGGCAGCCCCTGCCTCCGTGTCTCCAGGTAACTGCTGCCCACAGCTCTGCTTGTGGTCCTGGCTGATGCCACCCTCCCCCAGGGTTTCACATCCCCTTCTCCTGTGTCCCTGGATGTCCTCTGCCCCTAAGAACACCCATTCTCATGAGCTGTCCCTAACCTCCCCCAGGCCTCGCTGCCTCCCAGGACCAATGTGTACCCACACCCTGGGCTGCCCAGGCTGTGTCTGCCCCACACGCACACCACAGGGTCAGGGCTCCTGGGCAGGCTGGTAAACCAGGCTGAAGTGGCCCTGTCTCCAGCCATGCTGTCAAGGTGTCCAGGGCCTCTCTCCAGGTCCGCCTTCCCAGTAGTCACAGTGCCGCAGCGCCCGGAAAGGGCACCTGCATCCCAGCAGAGCAGGCATGCAGCAGGTCCCTAAGGTGGCCTTCAGGACTTTAGCCCCAGGGGACAAGCTCAGAGAAGTCCCCTGCCCACCAGTGGGCAGGGTCTGACTGACACCAAAAGATGTCTGGAGAGGGGCCATGCCGTGTGGCAGGTGTCCTGTGGTTGCCGAGAGCTCCGACTGCCCACCTCCTGGACCCAGATTCTGCCCATGGCCACAGGAGATTACAGGAAGCCCCTAAGCTGCAGAGGAGGGCGCAGCCCCGAGGACACCTGGGTCACAGCCTCATGAGACCCAGAGCAGATGGTTTGGATTCGTGGGTCTGGAGAGGAAGCACAGGAGTCCAGAGTTGGATGGACCAGACCCCATCCCCTGATTCTGCCCTGTCCGCGCGATGCTGGGCATGACCTGCGGCCCCAGAGGACGGGCCAGGCACCCTCTTCTCCGGCCAGTCTCATGGGTTAATGTGCTTGTCCACAGGGCGAGACCCACCATGAACAGGGAAGGTGGTGGCCGGTCTGTGGGTGCCCGCCTGGCTTCTGACCATCCCCCTGCAGTGGGGCAGACAGGAGAGGAGGTGCATGGGGACAGTCCCTGGGGCTTGCTGGGCTCCCAGAGAACCGGAAGACTAAGAGATGGAGACAAGACCTGGGTCTATTTGCCAGTTTTTCTGTTTAAAAAAAAGTTTTAAAAGTATATATAAAATACAAACACATATAATATAAATAACTTAATATAAACTTCCCCACTGTGACCATTTTGTAGTGCACAGTTCAGGGCACTGAGCACAGTCACACTGTCGCATGGCCGTCATCACCATCTCCAGAATGCTTCCATCTTATAAAACTGAACCTGTCCCCAAGGAGGCCTCATGCCCCGTCCTCACCCCCACCCCCACTCCCACCATTCTACTTTCTGCTCTGAATCCAATCACTCCAGGGACCTCAGGGGAGTGGAGTCTGCTGCTCGTCTTTCTGTGGTTTCTGTCACTCAGCGTCGTGTCCTCGAGTTCCTCCATGTTACAGCATCCTCCCCTTTTAAGGCTAATAGCACTTAAAAAATAATGTCAGTTTTTGGGGGGAATGGGGGGTACCGGGGATTGAACTCAGGGGCATTCGACCCCTGAACCACATCCCCAGCCCTATTTTGTGTTTTATGTAGAGACAGGGTCTCACTGAGTTGCTTAGCGCCTCGCCATTGCTGAGGCTGGCTTTGAACTTGCGATCCTCCTGTCTCAGCCTCCCTAAGTGCTGGGATTACAGGTGAGCGCCACCACACCAGCTACAGTGTCAGTTTTTATGGCAAATAACACACACAACAGAAAATTCCAACAGTGCAAAGAAGCAAATGGAGAAAAGCAAACACCCAGCTCCTATCCCCAAGGAGAGGTGCCGGGGCCAATTGCCCTGTCACCAATGGGGTGTCACATGTCCTCACAGGGGTTCTGCACCCTTGCTGGTACCGTTGTGGCATCATCCCATGGAGGGGCTGTGGCCGGGCCGCCGCGAGCATCCGGGCCAGACGTCTTCCTGAGCGTGTGTATCTCACCTAAATTCCTGGACACGAAACCAAGTCTAAGGACGTGAGTCACAGTTTCAATGCACAGTTGCCAAACTGCCCTGCCCCGGCGACACGGGGCTGCCGGTGGCCCCTGCGTGGCTCCTGGAGTGTGTGGAGGACGCCCGGCCATGGGCAGTGGGCTGAGGGACAATCTGGTGCTGCTGGAAAGACTGCTCAGAAATGATGGGGAGTCCCTTGTCCCGGCCAGACCTCTCCAGGCCGCGGTCTCCCTTCTCGGGGCCAGGGGCTGGCTCTGTCCAGGACTCTGGTCCCTAGAATGTGTGGCTAGATCAGGACTTGGCAAAGCAGGGAATGGCTGTGCTGGCCCTTCCCCCTCTCCAGTTGACTTCATCTTCCGGGACCTCAACCACCCCTGGCTGGCCCCTCCTGCAGCTGGACCCTGCACCCACCACTGTGGCGCAGCCCTGATCACACAGGCACCAAGGACCCCCAGTACGGGGCTCCCCAAGGGCAGGACAGGTGGAGGTGTCTGTGTGGCAGGAGGGACATTGCTGAGAACCCCCCCACCTAGAGCCTGCTTTTCAGGTGCACAGTGGTTCCCTGTCCTACAGTGCATGGTGTCCCCACAGAGCAGGGACATGGGGCGGAAGGGACGGGAAAGCACCCTGGATGGTTGACTCGGTTCCTCTCCCTTCAAAGTCAATCCGAGGGGCTGGGGCTGGGCCTCAGTGGTGGAGCACTTGCCTAGCATGGGTGAGGCACTGGGTTCAAACCTCAGCACCACGTTAAATAAATGAATAAATTAAATAAGTGTATTGTGTTCATCTACAACTAAAAAAAGGTAAAAGAAAATTCAGCCAGAGTCACACCTGGGGTCCCAGGCAGGGGGAGGGGAAGGGAGAAGCAGAAGGCCTTTGAGAACCAGGCGCAGGGCCTCTGAGGGGCACCAGCCAAGGTCCCCCTGGCAGAGGTGGCCAGCGTTGGAGCCCCTCTGTTACCCTCCGCAGACCCCACACTCACGGGGGCCCACTGCTGCCCGTCGTCTTGCTCCTGCCCAGTAGCAGCTGGGACAGCCCTGAGAAGGCAGAGACAAGGTGGGGCGTCCCCAAGAGGACTCAGGGTGCTCTGGGGAGGGGGCCGCTCACCTGTGTTTGACCTCTGCCCGAGCAGGGAGGTCGGGCTCTTGTCCTGCCCACCACAGACAGGAAACAGGGGATGGCTTCAGGAAGGACCAAGTGCCCTGATGCGGTAGGGACGTGGAGGGCCAGCCTGTCATCAAAACAGGAGCTGTGGACGTGACTGGCCAGCAGGAAGTAGCCACTTAGCCCACAGATGCTTCCTGGGCTGGACAGCCTGGGGTGGGGGACTGACAAGACCCCTCTCTTCATCTCACTGGCACAGCCCCTGGCCCCTGTGAGATGCCCCGTGGGCCTGAGTGACCCAAGGTTCCAGCCCTGAGGATCCCCACGCTTCCCACAGGCTTGTGGGGAATAGCCGGCCCCCGGTGGGCTTGTGGGGGCGGCTGCGCTGTCCTGGTTTATCTCCCTGTGGGCCACGGGCTGCTCCTCCACCAGGCTCCGGAAGCCGAGGGTGGGGGTTTGCGAGGCAGGAAGCCCAAGACGGCAGCCTGACCCCGGCAGCACCATGCGGCGGCTGCTGCTGTGGCCCCTGGTGCTGGGGCTTGGCCTGGTGGGCGACACCCAGACCCCTAGCATCTACGACGAGGGCGGGACCACAGGAGGACACAACGGTGAGCCACTCTGGGCCCTGCAGGCAGTAGGAGTGGGGGTCCATCCGAGATGGAGCTGGGCACCCAGAGCCCGAGGGAGGGGGAGCATGGGGGCGCTGCCCACCCTGTCCCACCCTCCACGCTGCCCTTGACCCCGGCAGGCTGGGCTATTTTTCAATGTCATTGTCCAGCTTTATCCTGCCATCCCAAGGGATCCTGGGAGCTGGGCTGGGACACTGGCACCCACGGCACCAGGGGCCAGTGGGGTTCCAGGACGGAGGGGCCTCTCGAGGCTTCCCTCAAGTCAGCGCAGGTGGGCAGCCCCGGGGTTCCCTAACCCGGCCTCTCTCCCCTAGAGGGCACGCTGGGGCCCTCGCCCAGGTCCAGGGAGGTGAGGCCGCCAGTCCAGAGTCACCCACGTAGCTTCCCCGGCCAGTCCTGCACCAACGACAGCCACACGCTGGAGCTCCCAGACAGCTCGCGGGCGCTGCTGCTGGGCTGGGTGCCCACGAGGCTGGTGCCCGCCCTCTACGGGCTGGTCTTGACCGTGGGGCTGCCCGCCAACGGGCTGGCCCTGTGGGTGCTGGTCACGCGGGTGCCGCGGCTGCCCTCCACGGTGCTGCTCATGAACCTGGCAGCTGCCGACCTGCTGCTGGCCCTGGCGCTGCCGCCGCGCCTCGCCTACCACCTGCAGGGCCAGCGCTGGCCCTTCGGCGAAGCCGCCTGCCGCATAGCCACGGCCGCCCTCTACGGCCACATGTACGGCTCTGTGCTGCTGCTGGCCGCCATCAGCCTGGACCGCTACCTGGCCCTGGTGCATCCTCTGCGGGCCCGCACCCTGCGAGGCCGACGCCTGGCCGCTGGACTCTGCGCGGCCGCCTGGCTCACGGCGGCCGCCCTGGCACTGCCACTGACCCTGCAGCAGCAGACCTTCCGGCTGGCGCGCTCGGACCGGGTGCTGTGCCACGATGCGCTGCCCCTGGACGCCCAGGCCTCCCGCTGGCGGCCGGCCTTCACCTGCCTGGCGCTGCTGGGCTGCTTCCTGCCGCTGCTGGCCATGGGGCTGGGCTACGGGGCCATCCTGTGCACGCTGGCGGCCGGCGGCCAGCGCTACGGCCACGCGCTGAGGCTGACCGCCCTGGTGCTGGCCTCCGCCGTGGCCTTCTTCACACCCAGCAACGTGCTGCTCTTGCTGCATTACTCCGACCCAAGCCCAGACGCCTGGGGCGACCTCTATGCCGCCTACGTGCCCAGCCTGGCCCTCAGCACGCTCAACAGCTGCGTGGACCCCTTCCTATACTACTACGTGTCCACGGAGTTCAGGGACAAGGTGCGGGCGGGGCTCTTCCGCCAGCCTCTGGGGGCCACCACAGCCTCCAAGGCCTCTGGGGAGGTGGCCAGCCCTGGGACAGGCACCCGCTCCTCTTCACTCCTGTGACACACCCAGGAGGGTGGCCAAGGGGCAGGGACCGCCTTGGTTGAGCAGAGTCTTCCCCACAAACTCAGGCCCTTCCCAGAACCTCAGAGCGTGACCTTATTTGGAAATAGGGGCCGTGTCACTGTCTTTAGTTAAGACGAGGTCACGATGGAGGAGAGCTGGGTCCTCTGTCCAGTGACTGGCGTCCTTCTATAAAGAGGAGAGGACACAGAGGCACAGGGAGAGGCTCCGTGACGAAGGAGGCAGAGTGCAGTGACGTGCCCACCAGAAGCCAGGAGACAGGCCGGGGCAGACTCGCCCTCACACCTCGGGAGGACCAGCCTCGCAGACACCTCGCGCTTGCGTTTCCGGCCTCCAAGACTCAGATAATAAATTTGGTTTGTTTTTAAGCCACTTGGTTTGAGGTGCCTTTTTACAGCAGCCCCAGGGACCCAGGCGAGGCCAAGTGCAGATTCCGGCCCAGCCAGCTCCTCCAGCTCAGCTCCAGGTCAGGTGGGGACGAGCTGGAGACTTCCGACCTCTGGGCCCAGAAGGAGGCTCACCACGCCATGGCCAGCACCCAACTCTGGGGCCCCTGTGGCTCAGAGCCTGCATGGTTGTCTTTGTCCCCAGAAGCCCAGGTCTGGCTTTGGGATATTCCCAGAACCATCAGAGTGGGGTGCATGCTCTGCTCCCCAAATCCTGGTGCTGTCTTAGAACCCATCACCAGCAAGGCTCAGCCTCCCGCTGTTACCATGGCTACCGAAGACCTCCCCCACACAGTGGTCTGACACCTCTGTCCCCTCGATGCTAAGCTCGCCTGGGACAAAGTGGAGTGACGGGGGGGTGGACGTGCGCTTGGTGCTCTGAGCTGTAGGGAGGACCAGAGGCCACAGCAGGTGTGTGTGCAAAAGGGGCCACGGCCCTGGCACACACACGGCCCACACCAGCAAGCAGCGGGGCAGGGACCGCGGGGGAGCCCCACCCAAGCAGACCAGTCCAAAGCTGGCTGCCCCCGGGTCTGTCTGAGCAGCCTGGCTTTGGGCAGCTCATCCCACAGGCATGCCTATGATCATGCGCTGAAGCTCTCCAAGACGGCACCACCGGGGCAGGCTGGGCGCCAATGTGCCTGGCACCTCATTATTTCTTCCAACTGCATGTCAATGTGTGGTGATCCTGAGGGCATGTGCGAGACCCCCCATGGCCCTCCCCCACACATCCGCTCTGGAAAGCCGGGCCTGGGGCCCCTGGCCACCACCTAGCCACTGTGCTCTGAGTGGCCGGCTGCCGGGCCTTGGGTGTGAATGGCTTGTACCCGCAGAACAGCCCAGAGGCTCCCACTTCCTGCAGAAGCTGAAAACCATCTGTGAGTCTGGAAATCAGCTTTTATTTTTATCAACAGCCCCTACAGTGAGTGGGGACAGTGCTTGGGCCTGGGGATGAAGTCCTGCAGCCTGTCTTGTGGGTTGGCAGGGGCAGCTGGTACTGCAAGGTGAGGACCCCACAGGCCTGAGCCTTTCAGCCAGGGAGGGTTCTGTGCTGCCCCCTCAAATCAGAGAAATATTGGCTGAAATAAATACCATCTTCAAAATGCAGCAAGGGAACAGCAACTCCGAGGTGCACTCCGAGGCCACAAGAAGGAATGCGGTGAAGACAGGCATGGGGCTGGGGGCGGCTGGAGGGTCCCAGAAGGCAGGGAGCTCTGAGCACGCAGCCTCCATCCTGGGGCTGGGGTTCCCTCAGAGCTGCTGGGAGGGGAACCATCCTCTAGGTGCCGGGGGCTGGGAGATGGGCTGTGGAGGCCCAGGTGCCCCAGCCCCGGAAGCACGGAGCAAAGTGCATTTGCCAGGACCCATGGGTGCTCCCCCAGGGACCTCTGCTGTCCAGGCCGCACTTTCAAGGTCTCCTGGGGCCAGAGCAGAGAGCACAGGGGCAGCCATGGTCCTGGAACAACTTGAGGTCCTGGTCGAGTGGCTCAGTGGCCTGAGAGCCTCAAAGAGAATCCAGGGCTTTGTGTTTTAGAGAAAGGTGTCTTGTTTAGGGACGGTGACGCTGTTTCCCATATTTGGTTGGATGCATCTTCGCAGAAGAGAAGCCTCTGGGGCCACAACACCTCCCGGAATGTTCCTCCTCCAGGAAGCAGAATGTCAAGCTGTGGAAGCGGCTGTGGCCCCAACCCCAGAGCTGGGAGTGGGGCACCTGGACATCCACCTGCAGCCATCGAGGTAGGGGAGCTCGGGGACCCCAGCCACTCCGGCCATCCCTTACTATGCTCACTGACTGCCCGTCCAGGGTGGGGCAGGTTTCTGTCATTCTGTTCACAAGACATCTAGAGGCAGGGTCACCTGGAGCTGGGGCAGGTCCCTGCTAAGTAGAGTCACAGGCTGACAGGGACTGGAGACAACCAGATCATGGCGTCCTGCTTGGAGTGCGGTGGCCGTTAGGAAGAGAAACCGCTCTGACTGACCAAGAGAGAAGGAGAAACACCCTAAGAGGCCGCCAGGCCCTTGGGCAGAGCTCTGCCCCTCCCCACACCCGCCTCCAGGAGGTCCCACCAGTCACTTTTTTTTTTTTTTTAAGATAGGGTCTCACTAATGTTGCCCAAACCAGCCTCCAGCTCCTGGACTCAAGCCATCCTCCTGCCTCAGGCTCCCAAGCAGCTGAGCCTACAGGCATGTGTCACCACATGCAGCCTGAGCTATGAATCCCTCCCTCAGAACAAACCAAAAACCACCTCTCCAAGGGTTCTAGAGCAAGCTGGAAGGTAGGCACGTTGGGAAAGTTTAAAACTGTATAAAGGACGGTCAGGGAGGGCAAATGGACATACAATGGACACATATAACTTCAAAGTTTCTGTGTTTTAGGTGAAGCGAGGACAACACTAATGTTAAGCATACTGTGAAGAGTGTAAGGATATATATTACGATTCCCAGAGAGCGCCACTCCTCCTGTGTTCCTTTCTCCCCCACCCCCTTGTGTGTAGGTGTGTTGCCAGTGATCAAACCCAGGGTCCTGTGCATGCTAGGCAAGCACTCTGTCACTGAGGGACACCTTCAGCCTTACAAAAAAATATTAACACTAAAAGACAGAAGCTAAGTTAAAAGGAAAATTCTAAAACATATCTGATGAATTGAAAAGAAGGCACAGAAGAGATCAACCAAACCAACCACTGATGGCTTCTCACTAAGTACATTACACCTACTGTGTCCCCGAGTCCCATATATAGGACACTTAACAACAACAATAGCAACAACAACAAAAACCAAACTTAAATTGAACAACAAAGTCTCCTTGCGCATGCCAGGCAAGTGCTCTAGCACTGAACTGCAGCCTCTGAACGTCACACCTAAGCCTCTTTTGAGTGGAGTCTTCTGTCACTGGCACCCAAACATTCCTGCTGCAGGAAGTGTGCTCAGCTGCACCGGCAGGCGCCCGAGCCTCCTGGCCATACCCGGCACCTTCTTCCTCTGCCTCACTTGGCACATGTGGGCTGGTATCTGATGTATGTTGGGCAGGTGGAGCTCAGGGGAGAATGGATCCTCTCCATGGCCCCCAGAAACATATGGGGTGACCCCTTAATTGGGCTCCCTCCTACTGCCTGCGTAGGGCAAGGGCAGGGGGTGGAGGCGGCCCAGTGCTCACCTGTCCTCTGACTCCCCCTCGGGCTCGGGGGTCCAGTGCAGGGCCTCCAGGCCAGAGGTGCCCAGCTTCATGCCCTGCCGCAGGTGTCCAGAGTCCAGGAGGGCTGGGTCGTCATCGTGGGAGTAGGAGGTCGAGGCTGGTGGCTGCTGCTCTGGAAGGAAGGGGGGCTTGGTCCAGGAGGTGCTGCAGGAAGGGACGGGCTGCCGGCAGGCAGGGGGACTCCAGGGGAGGCAAGGAGAGGAAGTCCATGTGTAGCTCAGACAGGAAAGGAGACCTCAGACCAGAGAAAGGGGACACCCAGGGACAGACATGGGGAGGGCATGCAGAAAGACACGGAGGTGGGATGAAGGTGGGGAGAGGCTTAGCAAGACTGAGACAGAGACCAGGGTGCAAAGAGAGACGGGGCACACAGCCAGCCAAAGGGACAAGGACATCCACCTGGAATCAAAACGCAGAGATGGAGATGGGGGAAGGTGTAAGGGGCCAAAAGACGGGGAGAGAGAACTGGGGGAGGGGCGCAGGGAGAGGCAGCGGGTGGTGAGCAGGAGCACAGGCCGGTGGGTGAGGGGCGGGCGGTGGCCACCAGGACCTGGAAGTGGAGAGGGGAGAGGAGCGCGGGAGGATGAAGGGGCTAGGGCTGGAGAAGAGGGGGAAGGTGGTAAGCAAGGGGTGACCGATGCCAACGGGTGGAGGCGCAAGGTGCGGCCTCCAGTTCCAGGCTGCAGCGGAGTCCTCACCGGGGGCGCAGAGGCCCGGGGGCGCGGGTTCCAGGCGCGTGTGCCCGCGGCAGGCGGCCTCCTGCAGGCGGCAGGCGCTAGCGTAGACGACACCATCCGAGCCGCACACAGGGTCCGCGCGGGCGCCACAGTTCCGAGCGCAGCCGCAGCGTGCAATCGTCGCCCCCTCCTCAGGGGCCCCCGCAGGGCCCAGCTTGCCTGGGGACCAGCCTGGGGGACAAGGTAGGGTCTGCTAGGCACGGTGGACCCAACCCAAACCTTGTCTGCACTAACATCCAGGCCTGGGGTGAAGGGAAAGTCCCTGGGGGCCAGGATCACTCCTCCCAGTTGGTGGGAGGTCCTGAGCCCCGACACAGTGGAATTTCGTGCAGGTATTTGCCTAGTACTTAAAAAAACATAAATTTTTTTAAAACGCTTAAAACCGATCTAAACGCATGTCAAGCAATATGGAAATTTTTAAGTAGGTGCCTTAAGAGACTCTCGGCCAGACTCAGCCTTTTGCTGTGGCCACTCTGCGCCATGCGCGAAAAGCTAGGGGCTGTGGGTGAGAAAGGCGGCAAAGGCGCTCGGTGGGCGGTTCAGCGGCACCAGGAGCTCATCCATGCCCCGCCCCGCCCCGCCCCGCCCTCCTCGCGCTGACTCTCCTCCAAGCCACGCCCCCGACACGCCCCTCCACTCGGCAGCCCAGCCCAGCCCAGCTCAGCTCAGCTCAGCTCAGCTCAGGCCCTCGGCTTCTGCAGCCGCACTGCGCTGCGTCCTCCAGGCTTTAATATGCAGTCCCCTTCTATATCTGGCCACCTCTTCTT
The DNA here is from genome assembly GCA_028644305.1 of Xerus rutilus. Taxonomy (NCBI): domain Eukaryota; kingdom Metazoa; phylum Chordata; class Mammalia; order Rodentia; family Sciuridae; genus Xerus; species Xerus rutilus. The sequence goes on from CM053413.1 coordinate 11,082,885, forward strand.
TTTTTAATTTTTATTTTTAGATGGACACAATACCTTTATTTATTTATATGCGGTGCTAAGAATCGAACCCAGTGCCTCACGAATGCGAGGCAAGCGCTCTACCACTAAGCCGCACCCCCAACCCCTGGCCACCCCTTCTTTCTCTGATCTCAGGAAGACGCCCTTCCTGGAGCCCGCGAGGATGGGGCGGGGTGGTAGGAGGTCAGTGGTGGGGCGACAGTGGCCTTGCGGACTCACCGCGACCCTGGGCTGGGGTGTGCTCCACCTCGTTGCACGCAGGTCCCGCGCACAGCTCCCGGGCAAGTGGGCTGTGCGCGCTGACATTGTAGAAGCGCGTGGCCTGGAAGGCTGCAGGGCGAAGGAAGATGGGTGAAAGAGAGGCCGGGAGAGGGGCCAGGCTGGGCTGCGGGCCGGTGATGGCCTACCAGGCTCGTAGTAGTCGTACACCAAGACTGGCAGCGCCGACGTCCTGCCCACGACGTACTCACGGAGCGCCTGGAACCTCACGCATGTCAGGCACTGGCTGGGGATCTGCGGGGACAGCAGGCAGGCTCAGGCCCTCCTGGGATCACCAGGCCCAGGGGTTAAGCTCAGGCCGTTATGCCCTGCGATGCCTCAAACGTGGGTCCAGAACTGATTTCGGGGTATCTAGGAGGTGCGCAACCCAGAAACCTGATCCCATCTTCAGTTCTGTGGGTCCTTCATCTCACCTGGAGAAAAGTCCCTGTTGGAGCTGCATGGTCTTTCAGTCCCCTCCCTTTCTTGTGTGCCCACGCATGGGTATGTGGCATTTAGTGCTGAACACTCGCTCTCATCTCCAGGGCACTTCTATCCCCCAGAGAGGAGCCCCCCCCCATTAGCAGTCAGTACCTACTCCCCTCCCCCAGCTCCTGGCAGCCACTATTCAGTATGTCTATGGTTCTCCTGGACATTTCATATCAATGGAATCATCCGTGAGTGGCCTTTGTGTCCGGTTTCTTTCCCACAGCATGGATCAATGCCTCGCTCCTTTTTATAAAAGAACAATATTCTGCTGCTCCCCCCCCTTTCTACCAAGATCCACCCATCTGGCACGGAGCCATCAGCAGCACCAACTCTGCCTGCAGCTGCTTCTCCCAGTGCCTTTCAGGACGTGGGAGTCGCGGGCAGCCACAGCAGCCTGCACCCTCACCAACCTGGCTACTCGAAGCCTCTTCCCAGCTGGCCATACCTCGTCAAAATAGAAGAGGACCCTGCGTCCGGCCACCTCGTACCTCTTCATCCCGATGTGTCTGTCAAGGAGCAGCTGTCGAGCAAGAGAGAAGTCAGGTCCATCCTGGTGGACCCTCTGCCCCTCACTGATTACTTCTTTCCCGATTTGGGGGCCCACACTGGTCAGCAGGAAGCAGGAAGCCAAAGTTCTGAGATATTTGGGGGTTTGCCCCTGGCTATCTAGCAAGCCCTCATGGGCAAGGGTCTAGGTGGGCCTGGATGGGCCTGGGGATGATGGTTAGGGGCCCCCAGGCCATGGCAACCCCTCAGAACTCAGGAGAGGGGGCTCAAGACTGCGTACCTCTGACTAGAGCACCGGCCTCCTGTCCCTCTGGCCTCCCCTAATTCAGCCCTAGGCCCACCTAGGTCTCTAGGGCACTCTGAGACGCTGCCTGGTCCCTGCTACCTGTACCATGCAACCTGACCCCCAGCTGGGGTCTTCTTTTCAGTGTTTGACCAACACCCCCTCCCACCCAAGGCCACTGAGCCCACCCCCTCCTGGTCATCCACCCAGTTCTTTCTCTTCCCCCATGGCCGTCTTTCCCATCTTACACTCCCACACTGCAGACCTCCTCTGACCCCCGGAGTCCTGGCATCTTGCTCCTCTTCCCCCAAGCCCCGGGCTGAGCTCTGCTGTGGCCTCAGGCAGGACAGCTCTCTCCCTGTACCCTCTTCCTTCCCCAACAAAACTGCACTGTGACACGGGTCTATCTTGAGGATGGCGGCCAGCCTTAGAGCTCATTCCAGCCCAGAGCCCATGCCGCTTTGCTGAAGTCCTGCATGGCGTTTAGAATAGTAAAGGGGACATCTGCCTGCAGGAAGAGCCCCCGCCCTGCTCCACCGTCCCTCGGGAGGCAGATGACCCATCTTTGCCCAGACAAGCAAAATAAACAAAAACAGAAAACCGAAAGGATGTCCACAAAACTATGCAAAAGGCTTGAGCTCCAGCCGCGGCGGCCCGAGGTGCCCACGCCTGGCCACTCCCTGCTCAGAGGCCCCTGCCGGCCCTGACCACCCCTGCCCAGCTGCACTGCCTCACCTGCTCCAGGCTCTGGATGTCAGCCCGAAAGCCCGACAGCAGAGGCACCTCGAGCACAGCCATGTTGGAAGACCCTGTGTGCAGCCACCTTCCAAGGAGAGGAGAGAGTGGGGGTGGGACCTGAACTCAAGCCCCAAGGTGGAAGTCATGGTTCTGTCTGGTGACGCTGATATGTCACCAGAAACCCACAGCCGGTGTCCTGTTGAGGTCTGCACTGGGCCCAGGCAGCAGAGCCTTTGCGCAAGCACGGTGAACTCTGTCAGCCCATTTTATAGCCAGGACGTGGAAGCCACAAGGAAAGGGCCTCACCTAAGTCTGTCGATGGGGGACCATGGCCTGTCCCATGCCCCACCCTGTGCCCCAGCCTGGGAAGCGGCGGGGGCCCTACTCGGGATGTGTGGCATGGGGCAGCAAGAGCCCAGATGCTTGACCACCCCTTCTCAGAACAGAAACTGCAGGCCGTGAACCAGAGGAAACAGGGTGCCACATCCCCTGGGGAGGGGGTGAGGCCAGCCCTATACCCAGGTGGCGCGCAGTGAGATCTCACACACCCCACAGGGGAACCGAGGCACAGCTGAGGTGGCCAGGCTGTTGGGTCTGGTCCAGCTCCTCCCCCTGCCCTGCCTGCGTCCCGCGTCTCACAGTGGAACAGAAAAATGGAGCTGGGGGCCCGGGAAGCCTCTCAGCCCAGGACCCACTGCTTGGGAGCTTGAGCCACCAGTTCTTTATTCACCAGACAGCACTGCCTAAGACAGGGACCTTGAACACGGGAGAGTGACGGTCAGGGCAGGTGCTTGGACAGCTCTGGTGGGCCGCAGGCACCACGGCAGCCGCTCATCCATCCACCCTCCTCTGAGGATCCAGGGTGCCGGTGTCCCAGGCTCCGTCAGAAACCCAGGGCCCTGGAGCTGGTGTATTAGGCAGGGACCCGTGTGCTGGGCACACCTACTCTGGTCATCACTGGGGTCTGTCCTATCCCATCAAAACATCTCCTTTACTTACGTTCATGTCAACAACCATCACTGAGCACTCTCCTGGTGACAGACGGGAGCCAGAAGGTCCCTGGGGGCAGGCAGTCCTCCTCCCCTGGGGCAGCCCAGGCTGGGGGACCTGCCGGCCAGGCAAGTGGCCTCACCTGGCACACACCTCCAGCACCACCTTGTATTCCTGGTGATGCTGGTCAGCCGCCGGGTCATCATCGTCAGATAGGCGCCGCTCCCCACCGCGGGGGCCCTCCGCCGAGGAGGCGGGCACAGGGGATGGGTGCCCCTCGGCTTCAAGCTCCTTGAGGCTCACAAGCAACTGGAACGCAGGCTTGGTCACTGGGTCAGGCACGTTGTAGGTGACATCGATCTAGGGGGTATTATAGGACAAGCGTAGGGGACTCATCCCTGCCTCACAGGTGTGGGCTGGGGGAGGAGGAAATGGGGTGATTGGGAAGGTAGGGATGCCCCCAATTATGATGACACCAGTGACAGTTCCAAAGACAACCATTGTCCTGTTCGGTCTGGGAAGGGCTGACGTGGGTGTGGGCACAGCTGTCAGTCCAGCTTCTGCCTTTTGGATGCAGAGCTGGGCTCCCACATCAGTTGGGTTCTCCTCCTACCCACTTGGGAGTCTGGGCTCCCGTCTTAGAGCTGGGAAGGCTGAGGCCAGCGAGGGTCATGGGAGACGGCCACCAGCCAGACTCATGGACTCCTCTGCCCCAGCCCAGTTTGGGGCTAAATCCTAGGAGTGGTGGATGGTGAGGTGAGGGTCGAGGACCAGGTGGATTCCAGGCTGAGCGTCCCTGTTGAGGCCACTGCAGGGGGGAGAACCTGGGCAGCTCGAGTGGGACCTACTGTGGTCAGATCTACTGGAGTAAGGATCAAATGGACTTTCCTGAGGGGTCCCCAAAGACCCTCCATCTGAGGGGACCCATGGCTGCGGGTCTTGGTCAGGTGGCTGCAGTGTCACCGGGCTGACAGTTGCCCTGGAGTCTCCCGTGTCCATTCCACGCAGCCTGACCTGAGGCTGAGCTCGGAGCCCCAGAGTCCCCGCTCTCCCCAGAGCCTCACCTGCATCAGGCAGCAGCCGTCTCCCTTGGCACTCACAAAGAGCCCAGTGGGGAGGCTGGGGATCTGGAGAGAGAAGACCATGAGTCCCTGCAGCTCCTCTGCCAAGACGCACAAACCCCAGCCCCAGCAACACGCACCGCCGCCATCTGCAGAACCTTCTGGTTGGCCCTGTGCAGCTCGAAGGTTTCCTGGTAGTCCAGGTTGGTGGAGGCCAAGGAGACAGTGAGGTTGATGCTGCCAGCGTAGGACAGGATGGCATACTCTGCCAAGGCCTGCAGAGCCACGCAAGTGTCCTGGAAGAGACTGCTGTTAGCCCTCGGAGCGAGCTGGCTAGCTGCCCTGTCCAGGGAAGTCTCACCAAAGACGGGCCATCCGTGGGGCTGAACCAGGTACAGACCCATGGACCTGGGGATCCCAGGAGAGTTGAGTAGGTGCCCCTGTGGAGGCAGGGACTGGGCTCCCAGGGAGGGTCCAGGAACACCTGTCCCTTGGCCCCTACCCACTCTTGGGTTCTGTGATCCCCCAGGCTGCAGCCCTGCAGTGACCCTGCCCAGACCAAGTCCTTTCCCTGTGGCCCTGCCCTGCTCACCTGAGTGGAAGAGAAGCCCCCGAGTGCGTTCCGCTGCTGGGACAGCCACTTCACCACTGGCAGGGCGGCAGCCACGTCACCCAGCAGGGTGTAGGTCAGCAGGGCATAGGCGGTCGTTTCCACCTCTGCTGAGACCACTGCAATGGGAGAGGCCAGCTGGGCTCTTTCAACACC
>CM053413.1:11088494-11112227 GCA_028644305.1 Xerus rutilus
TTTTTTTTTTTTTTTTTGCAGGGGGATGCCCCAAGCTCATCTGATTCCAGGGCTGGTATAGTGGGTTGGCTGGTTCCCCTGTCCCCCAAAAGCTATGCCCCCTGGAGCCTGTAAATGTGATCTTACTTGGGTGGCCTCTATTTTCTTTTTGGCGGTGATGGGGATTAAACCCAGGACTTCACATATGCTAGGCAAGTGCTCTACCACTGAGCCACATCTCAGCCCAATGTGATCTTATTTGGAAAGGTCTTTGCAAATACAATTAAGAATCTTGAGATGAACTCATCCTGGATTAGAGTGACCCAAAATCCCAAGACAAGTATCCTTACAAGGGGAGAAGCAGACTTAAAATCAGCATACTATAGTGACATCAATAACTATACTATAGCCACATCAATGTGGGTCAATTCAGATGAGCTAAGCTATGGAACCAACCTAGGTGCTGTTCAACAGATGAATGGATAAAGAAAATGTGGTATATATACACAATGGAATATTACTCAGCCATAAAGAAAGATGAAATATGGCATTTGCTGAGTGGAACTGGAGAGTATCATGCTAAGTGAAATAAACCAATCCCAAGAAATCCAAGGCTGAGTGTTCTCTCTGATATGCAGATGCTAACACACAAAAGGGTGGAGTGAAGAGAAGAATAGAAATTCATTAGATTAGACAAAGTGGAATGAAGGGAAGGGAGCGGGGATGGGAATAGGAAAGACAGTGGAATGAATCAGACATCAGTTTCCCATGTTCATGTATGACCATGTGACCAGTGAAACTCCACCTTGCACACAAACACAGGAATGGGAAGTTATACCCAGGTCTGTGTAACATGTCAGAATACACTCTGCTGTCATGTATAGCTAAAAAGAACAAATAAAAAATAAAATGAGGGGCTGGGGTTGTGGCTCAGTGGCAGAGCGCTTGCCTTGCACGTGTGAGGCACTGGGTTCCATCCTCAGCACCACATTAAAAAAAACAATAAATAAAACAAAGATATTATATATACCTTTTTTTAATAAATAAAATGAAGTCATTAAGATTAAAAAAGAAGAAGAAGAAGGGGAGAAGGCATGGAGGAGGCGACCATGGAGGCAGACATTGGGATGACATGGCCACAAGCCAAGGCATATCCAGAGCCACCACAGACAGGGAGAAGCAAAGAAGACCACTCCCTGAGTGCCTGCAGAGTTGGGGTGGCTCTGCCAGCACCTTGACTTCAGACTTCTGGTCTCCAAAGCTGTTAGAATGAATTTCTGTCCCTTTAAGCCACCTCCTTTGCTATGGCAGCCCAAGGTAACTAAGACAGTAGGTTCTGCCTCCAAAGAGGAGCCACCTCAGAGACTCAGGGCCCAGAATACTGGGGAGAATTCACTCTATCCCCAGAGGGAACATCCTCAAGATCAGGGGGAAAATGGGGTTGGGAGGACCCGGAAAAGGCAGAGAAAGATTTTTGTGGGAAATGGGGTGTCCTGGGGATGGGAGGAGGTGGAGGGCTTGCAGAGAGTTCACCCAGGATCCAAGTGGCTCTGCATCTGAGAAGGGATGGTCCGGGGCACAGACAAGCGTCTGAGGAGACTCCCTGCAGAGCTGCTGCCTGTACCGTCCACGTCGGCGAACCACCTGAACGTCAGAGGGGGAAGCACGGTGACCTAGGCTAAGGCTGGTGCTAACACGGCCCATGGTGAACATCGGCCTCCCTCTCTGCAAGCTCCTCATCCCCAGATGTGACCAACCTTGCATCAAAAATATTCTATTAAAAAAATCGTGTCAATCCTGAACACGTATAGACTTGCTTCTTGTTACGATTCCTTAACCAAGACAGCACAACAATTCATAGGGCATGCACACCGTGTTTGGTGTTCTAAGTCATCTAGAGATCATTTAAAGTTTGTGTTCTCTGTAAATGCTATGCCATTTTGTAGAAAGGACTTAAGTATCTGCAGTTTGGGTACCTGCATGGGTCCTGGAACAGTCACTTGTGGACACCGAGTGGAGGACTTGTGAGACACAGCACCTGGAACAGAGCTTAGTGATCGATTCTCAGCCAAGAGCTGTGTGTGTATTAAAACCCCCTCCCCTCTCATGTAAGCAGATGTCATCTCTAGATAAGGACAGATAAAACCAATCCCCATGAACTGGGGAACTCAGGGTGGAAAGGAGGTATATCCAAAGGAGGTATATCCAAAGGGCACCTTTCTATACTATTTAAATGGGATGAGTAAAATCTCACCCCACATAGCATGCTCTATGCTAAGTCTAGAATAACCTCCAACTTCTCTATACCCCCCAGAAAGCCTGCTGTAATCAATCAGCCTGTTGTCCCTATGACCTCTTCTCCTCCCACTGTCCCTCTCACACCAGTCAGCCATCCTGGCCTTACTCTTCCTCAAATGTGCTAGGCCGCCTCAGGGCCTTTGCACTTGCAGTCCTTTGACAAGAGACAACCTTCTCCCACATTTCACATGGAGGCACCCTTCTCCTCATTCACTTCTCAAAACTTTTTCTTCCATTCCACAAATATTTATGGGACACATACTCTGTCCAAGGCAATATGCTAGCTGCTGAGTTTATATAGTAATAAGAGACAAAAACAGCAGCCCTCTGAAGGTTTATATTTTATCAAGAGTGGTGACATAGTCAGGCGCGGTGGCTCAAGCCTGTCATCCCAGCACTTAGGGAGGCTGGGACAGGAGGATCGAGAGTTCAAAGCCAGCCTCAGCAACGGTGAGGTGCTAAGCAACTCAGTGAGACCCTGTCTCTACATAAAACACAAAATAGGGCTGGGGATGTGGTTCAGGGGTCGAGCACCCCTGAGTTCAATTCCCAGTACCAAAAAAAAATGTAAAAAAAAAAAAGTGGTGACATTTTCAGAGAGCTCTTCTCTGACCATTGTATAGATATTTTCACAACATTTGTGAGAGTATTTGGGAAATGAACCCAGAGCCTCACCCACGCCAAGCAAGTGCTTGATCACTGAGCTACACCCTCAGTCCACAAGATCGTTTTTTATTTTCTTCACAGAACCTATTAGTATTTGAAAATTTCCTATAGAAAAGGGCTCCCTAAACACCCAGCGTAGAAAGTGAAAAAAAAAATCCTCACCTCACAGAATGTGTCATAAAAGCACAAATCACTATGGACAAAGAGAAGGCCTGATAACTTCCAGGAGAAAGAAAAATCCATATTCAAAGGAAAAGTACTCAGAACGACAACAGACTTCTCAATAGAACACTGGAAACTAGAAGATAATGGAATGTCATCCTGTATCCCAACAGAGAATTCTATACCCAGCCCAACTATCACCCAAATGTTGGAGCAGAATGAGAATATTTTCAGATATGCAAGACCTCAAAACTTTACTTCCTAATACTTTTTCTTGGTACAGCAGCCTCTCCGTATCTGCAGGTTTTCCATCCATGGATCTAATGAACCAGGAATAAAAAAATATTTCGAAAAAAATTCCCAAAAGCAAAACTTGAGTTTGCCATGCCTTGAAATATTCTGAATCCATGCAAAACAACTGATATGTAGGCATTGTATGAGGCATTATAAGTCATAAAGAGATCATTTAAAGTATACATAAGAATGTGCATAGGTTCTCTGCCAATGCAGTCTTATTTTGTGGAAAAGACTTGGATTTCACATCCATGGATTCTGGTATCCTGGAAACAATCCCCTTTGGTCACCAAGGCACAAGAGGAAATCACTAAAGGAAGAAGGAAGACAGAGGAAGGGGTCCAAGAAGCAGGGCAACTATGGTTCAGCCAGCATGCTGCTCACCTTAACTGGGGTGACAGTCAAAGGCACAGGCAGGGACATCAGGAGAACACACTTAAGATGACTTGATATTTGTTGAACTTCCATGGGAGATTTTTGGGGATGACATAAGGAATGTTATGGATTAAATATTTGTGTCCCCCACAATTCATATATTGAACCTCCAACTTCTAATAGGATGATAGGAGGAGGAGGGGTTTAGATGAGGTGGTGAGGGTGGGCCCCCACGATGGGATTAGTGTCTTTATAAGAAGAATTTTCAATCTATGTGCATACACTAAGGAAAGGTCATGTGAGGACACAGTGAGAAGGCAGACACGCCAGGTGGAGAACCCTCACCAAGAACTGAATCTGCCCGCACCTCCATGTTGGAATTCCCAGCCTTTAGAACTGTAGGCAATAAATGTCTCTTGTTTAATCCACTCAGCCAATCATGGACTGGAATCACCAAAACCACTAGCCAAAATAAACTTTTTCTCTTTATAACACTCTTCAGGTGTTTCATTATAGTGATGGAAAGCTAATATGCTTCCCAACATGTGCCAATTCTGCCCCCGTGGTTACTACAGTGATCTCTTCTCGGGCTGAGAGGTTGGATCTTCTGTGACCAAAGTCGATGAAAAGTTTCAAAGATCCTCATTCATGAGTAAAAGGAGAGCAATGAGGAAGAAATAAATCCCTCCATAGAGCTGGTAGTTCCCACTTGTTCCTCTGGCCCCACCCCTGGCCCCCAGTCTCCCAGGACTCCACCTGGGCTCACCTCTGACACTGTGCCAGTCTCCAGGAGAGCAGCTACCACGTAGGCCGTCAGCGGGACTGTGCCGTGGATCCCACCCTGCAAGAGGGCTCACAGGCCTCACCCCTGTCCCAAAGGGGACAACTCATCTCCCACCATAGCCCTGCCCCCGCCATGGCCCCTCCGCCCACTATAACCCTGCCCATCACCCAGCACTGATCCCCCCTGCCCCCAGGCTTAGCTCTGCTCCAGGCCGCACCCCCTCACATCTCCAGCACCCATCCCCAGGCCCCAGCTCTGCCCAGACCCCGCCCCTGCCCAGGCCCCGCCCCAGCAAGGCCCCGCCCCTGCCCACGCCCCCACACCTCCTGCATGCTGGCCACGCCTCCCACCATCTCAGTCCAGTGCTTCGTCCAGCTCTGCTCCAAGGAGCAGGAGCGCGCGGGCAGGCCGAGAGGTCACTCACCTGGATGTCCTTGTTTAGGATCCTGCCCACCGCGGGGAAGGCGCCGTCGGCTCCCTGCTGCTGGATGATCCAGCCCTTGGCGGCGGCCAGCTCCTGGGGGTCGATGAATATGAAGCTCTGCGCCTGCGCGAAGGACTTCAGGACAAAGGCTGTGAGCCTGCAAGAGGACGAGATGAGGGCTGGGGGTCGCAGAGCAGGGTCGCCTGTCCACGTGCTGGGCCAGGGACAGCAGCAGGCTCCCTGCACCATTCCAGGCTCTGTTTCCTCATCTGTGAGCCGGAAGGGCCCACTGCACCCCAGGGCCCCTGTGCACACTCCCTGGAAGAGGAGGGCCCCGTGCCAGCACCCAGAGGGCCCTCTCTGCCTGGACCCCGCAGCCCAGCCGCACCCAGGTCTGCTGGCCCAGCACTAAGGCTTCTCTGTGAGCTCGCCCAGCCCGTCTCCTCTGCCATGTGAGGACAAGCCTGTGGTTGCCTACTCAAAGACATCCCTTGTTTGTTCCTTGCCCAGAGACCCCTGGTCTTGTTCAGGAAGCCAAGTTATGAAACTTCTTTGGGGGCCTGGGTCCCTGAGGGCCCATGTGTGGCATTCTAAGCCCTAACCTGGGAATGTCTTTGACATGGGCACAATGCTGGGAGCAGGTGCAGCCATTTTGCCACCAGGAGGGAAGCAGCTGCTCTGCTACTTCTATGGGGACAGTGGAGCCTCCCCAACCCTGTGGAGTGCACTCTCTTTCACCATGGATTTCCATGTGATTTTCTGTTGCTTGCAGCTGAAAACATTACAGGGACCTACTAACATCTGTTACTCCCCGTTCCATTGGGGCCCTGGACACATGATGCTTCATAAGACGAGGTTCCTTTTGTCTTTCAAGGCCTCGAGCTCACGATCCTCCTGCCTCGGCCTCCTGAGTCACTAGGATGACAGGTATGCCCCTGTGTTCATTTTTACTTTTTCCTTTTTAAAGCACCAACAGGAGTAAACATATTGTACATCCATACCATGAAACGCTATTCAGGGATTAAAAAGAAAGGGACTCTCACACTAGGCAGAGGAATCTGGCACATGTTGCTGAGTGACAGAGGCCATCTGAAGAGGGCACACACTAAATCCAACCAGGTGACATTCCAGAAAAGGCAAAACTTATAAAGTCTATAAAGAGATCAGTGAGGGGCAGGGGTTCAGAGGAAAGGTGGAGAGGGGTGGATGGGCAGGGCTGGGGGATGTTTTTTTGGTGGGGGGTACCAGGGATTAAACCCAGGGGCACTTGACCACTGAGCCACACCCCCAGCCCTATTTTGTGTTTTATGTAGAGACAGGGTCTCACTGAGCTGCTTAGCGCCTCGCCGTTGCTGAGGCTGGCTTTGAACTCGTGATCCTCCTGCCTCAGCCTCCGGAGCGAGCCGCTGGGATTATAGGCGTGCGCCACTGCGCCTGGCAGGATGGGGGATCTTTAGAGCAGTGACAGTGTTCTGTAAGGGGCTGCAATGGTAGGTAGGTGACATTGTGCATTTGTCAAATCCATAGAATGTGCGGGGCCAATCTGGACCGTGGAACTTACTACTAGTGTATCCTCATCCATCCATCGGTGGTGACAAACACCCCGTTAACATCAGATTTAATAGAGGAAAGTGGATGGGGGAGAGGAAGTTTGTGGGAACTTCAATCTGCTTAAGTTTTTCTGTAAACTTAAGACTGTTCTAAAAAATTAAATTGTGTTAACTAAACACACACCTATACACACAGGCCACCAGAAGCTTGGATCTCTGGACGCTCTGCTCTGAGCCCCGTGTGGATGCCCCACTGTACCCCAAACCCAATCCAAACTCACTCTGCTGCATCTGTTCCTGAGACCCTTCCTCACTTGTACTGGACCACTCTCCTCCTGGCTCCTACGCCAGCCACTGCCTCGGTCCTACCTCAGGGCCTTTGCACCAGCTGTTCCCTCTGCCTTGGGTGCTTCCTTCCTTGGATTTCTGCACAGCTCCTCCTCACCTCCTTCACATAACCTCCTCCAGGACGCCTCTCCTCATGTGGGGTCTCCCTCGCTCACTGGGCAGTAAGCACTTGGAGGTGAGGGACAACACCTTGTCTCCTGGGACTAAGGACTGGGCCTGGCGCACAGTAGGTGCTGTGACTTGGATATGGTGTGTCACCAAAGGTTCATGTGCTGGAAGCTTGGTCCTCAGGGTGGTGATTCTGAGAGGTGGCGGGACCTTTAAGAGGTGGAGCCTAGTGGGAAGTCATTAGGCATGGAGGGCACCCTGGGAGGGAATTAATGCCCCTCTCCTGGGCCTGGTTAGGTCCTGAGGGACCAGACTGGATGCCACAAGAGCAGGTTGAGTGTGTGTCTCTGTCTCTCTGTCTCTCTCTCTCTTTCTCGTTCTCTTTCTTGTCATGTGACCTTTCTCTCAGGCCCGCCTGTCACGTGACGCCCTCCACCATGAGCTGGGGTGGCACGAGGCCCTTGCCAGAGGCCGATGCTGGCGTCCTGCACTTGAACTCCAGACTGAGCTAAATAAGCTTCTTGTCCTCCTAAGAAGCCAGCCTCAGGCATTTTGTTACAGAAACGAAGAAACAGACCAAGGCAGTCGGCCCTCGTCGGTGAACAGATCAATGGGTGTCCATTGGATCTGTGGGAAATGATTTGATAGGATCTGAGTTTTAAGGCTTCCAGGTTGGATTCTGGACCTCTCAGGTAAGTATCTAGGGCAGACACCACCAAGATGCCACTCATGCTGGGCACCAGTGCTGCACTGAGCGTGCCCATCAGTGTATTCCATCGCCTCCTGGATCCAGGGCCTGAGAGTGATACGTAGTGAGGAAACAGGCCCAGAGAGGTTGAGCATCAGGTCCAAGGTCACACAGCTCACAGGAAAGAGTCGAGGTTTGGCCGGCATCAGGGTGGGTGTTGCTCCCAGTGTTTATTGCAACCCCGTCCTACCTTGTTCCCAGGAAAACGCCCAAGTTCAGAGACCAGTGAGGCACAAGGCGAGACAGAAGCTCCTGGGTGTTACATTACACTGACGCTGTGGCGTGTGCTTTCTCGTGCTCTTGCTGTGCACTTAGCCCCAGAAGATGCTGGGTGTGCATGGGGGCGGGGTGCACACCGGTTCCGCCTGCTCTCCAGGGAAACGGGACCCCAGGCTGCTCCTCCGCTTACCCCTGGCTCCGGCTGGGTGGTAGCTGGCCCATGACCCGCCCCTGCCCATTGCTTCCTGCCCAGGGTCACACCCATTCCTGGATCTGTGGACTCAGGAAGGTCAGCACCCAGGGCCAGGGAGCAGGGCTCCGCGCCCATCACCATGGTAACAACAGTAGCAGAAAGAGTACCAGCGACAACCCCTGCCCTGCGCCCAGCCCGGGCCCAGCCCCGGCCACCCCGCCTCTCCTCAGAAACCCCCAGGGCGGGACCACATCTCCATTTCCCAGTTGTGTTTCCTGCCACCCCACCTGGGGGCCAGTGGGGGACTCACCACATGCTCCCCGATGTGTCCTGCTCCCCGAATGCACTGTAGGAACCGTCCTGATGCTTGTAGGTCAGCTGGCGCTGATAACCTACGGAATGAAGGGAGGGACCGTGCTCTGCTGAATAGCTGTGCCAGGCCTGCCTACAGGGTCCTATACCTGCCACCTCCCAACAATGTCACATCACATCTGGGGTTCTTGAAACTGTCCTACATCACCTCTGGTTTCCTTGAAACTGCCCCACCCCACACGTGGGGGTGGCTATAACCTCCATTTCATTCACCTCTTATTTCCCGACAGGCCTCTTTGTGACTCCTGGTCACACGCCAACCCTCAGTGGTGCCCAGGTGGCCAATGAAATGCACCGTCTCGAGGCAGCACCCTCTGTCCCCTGGGGTGCCCCAATGCTGGAGCCCCTGTGAACCCACAGAATGGAAGGTGCCAAGTGGCCAGGCAGCGAGCGAGGGGAGCAGAGGGGCTGCGTGGGCCACGGGGGCCTCCAAGGCTGGCAGGGGCTTGTGGGGGGCGGCTGGGGCGGGGGAGGCGCGAGCAGAGGGGGGTGGTGTGCTGGGGGCCACGGGGCGTGGCAGGAGAGACTCTACTGGGTGGACAGTGTCCCTCCCCTTTCACGTCCACCTGGAGCCTTTTGGAGGATAAGGATCTTGCAGATGTGTGAAGACAAGATCGTGGATGAGATCATCTTGGATATAGGGCCATGGCTGGTGTCCTCATAAAAGAAGAGGAACCAGACAGTGCAGATGGCCACGGCAACAGAGGCAGAAGACGGGGGGACGGGTCTTCAGCCAAGGAGCGGCCAGGGCCAGCAGGAGCCGGGACAGGCCTGAGACCGGGTCTCCCTCCTCAGAGGCCTGGAAGGGCCCTGCGGCCACCGCGATCTCCAAGACCGTGAGGGGTGAGTCCCGCGGTTCTGAGCTACTGTGCCTGGTGCCTGGTCCTGGCAGGCTCAGGACGTCCCAGTGGCAGGTGCCGGGGGAGGCGGGCTAAGTCAGGGTCAGTTAGTCTCCGTGGGTTGGAAGGATACCGCGTCTGGCTCAGGGAAGGTCAGGCTGCTGTTCATAAGCAGGGGTCATGGGCTGAGTGACATTTGAGGCCCTGGATGAGCTCACCAAGGTATACCTGGTCCCAGGTGGCCAGTGTCCACCCACCTCTCAGGCCCACGTAAGTGCCAGCCTGAGCCCTAGCACCTGGCCCTCCTGAGGTCCGTGGTCTGCCCTCCTGGAGCCACAGGCTCTGACCGTTTCCATCTGAGAGTGGAACACTGACCCTCACACCTGTTTCCTTTTCCTGTCCATGAGAATGGGTGATTCCAGGTCACCAGAGCCACGTGGAGGGCTTCGAATGCAGTAGAGCCACCGTCGGGCCTTATAGCCAGGGGTCAGGACCCCAGACTGGCCCCTGGAACCCAGGTGTCCATGTGCCTCCACTTCCTCCTCTGAGTGGGGCCCAGAAGGTCTGGGTGAGGCACCAGTGGGTCCTTCCTCCACCTAGGTCAGGCTCCCCTGTCATTCCAGCTCCAGCCCAAGGCCAGAAGCAAAGCCCAGGAGACCCAGGACCTTGGAATCAACTAACTTAACTCCCTGGTTACACAGACGGGAAACCGGGGCACTGAGGGGACCCGCCTCCACCTGAGCACACAGAGTGGGTGCCTGTGATGGGAGTAAGGTCCCAGCTTGTACCCAGCCCACCTTATGGGACCAACGTGTTTAGAGGGGACAGGCCAGACAATCAGAGTCCCTGCCCTCCACACACCCTAAGGGTCTGATTGGGGTAATGGAAGGTGTTCCGCTCTGCATGCTCTATTTCTGAAGATAATCAGTGCTGGACCATTTATTCCCAGCGATGCTCCCTATCGTAAGGCACGACAGCGGCACAGTTCATCGGTGCAGCCACTGGCAGACGGGGAAACGCAGAGCCAACGGTAATGAAGCTCATGCTGAATTTTTTTTCTTTCCAAAGTTTTAAAAATAATGTGGTTATATTACTTTTGTTGTTGTGAAATAAAGATCTCTATTTAAAAAAATAAAAAGACACTTGTTCTCCTGTGGCTAAGCCTCCGTATAAAGAGTTGCATCCTAACAGCCACGACACCAGGCCCTGTGGACAGGGACAGATTGAGGAAACCCTGAATGGCCTCTTTGGTCCACTGCACCCGGCACGTAGCCACCCCCAGAAGGCTGTACCCACCGCGGGCTGAGCTGTCTCCTTCCCCCTCCACCCAGGCAGCCTGCCCACCTACCCTGGACCAGGTAGTCAGTGGTGTCCCTTTCCACCTCGGGGCTGAGCTGCCGGGTTTTCTGAAGATATTTCAAGACGAAGACATTGGGAGCGAAGTGGATCATGTTCTGCTCTCCGCAGCCAAAGGGCAGGCGCAGGAGGTTGTTGAGGTGGTTCAGAGTCGGCCCCATGACGTCCCCTGGCAGGAGGGAGGAAAGGGTGGGGCCAGTCCATAGAGCACAGGAACGGCTTTCCCCAGGGATGAGGCCACCTGCTCCAACGCTGGACACCCACCTTTGACCACTGGTGCTGCCCTTAGGGGACAGCTGCACCCTTTGTCCCCCCAGTCTGTCTGGTGTTCCAGCTCTGGTGACCACCTGCCCCCTCTCTCCTACATGCTTTCCATGTTTTCTCGCTTTATCTTGGATGCACACTCTAGCTTTTCATTCCTTTCAATGCCTTCTTCTTCTAGGTTTTAAAATAGATGCATTTTAAGGCTATAAATTGTCTTCAAAGTGCAACTTTAGCTGCATCCCATAAATGTTGGGATGTCGGTAGAGCCATTCTTGTTACTTTCTAAATGCTTTCTTCTAACTTCCAGTATTAAATGTGATTTCTCTTTAACCATGAGTATTTGGATTTTTTTAAAGTTTCATGCACATGGGATATTATGGAGTATTAGGTGCATTATAATGTTCTCTCTCTCCCTCTCTCTCTCTCTCTCTAAATTTCTGGTCTTCTGTTCTCTTATCTCTTTGGCATTCTGACATCTTCT
Source organism: Xerus rutilus (assembly GCA_028644305.1). Taxonomy (NCBI): domain Eukaryota; kingdom Metazoa; phylum Chordata; class Mammalia; order Rodentia; family Sciuridae; genus Xerus; species Xerus rutilus. The sequence continues at coordinate 11,099,955 of CM053413.1, forward strand.
CCTTGACCTCTTTGTCCCAGACACTGCCAACAGGCCCCCTGGGATAAATACTGTTCCCTGAACCTACCTCCCTTTCTTCCTCAGCCTCCTCATGCCTCACTGAGGCTGCCATTGCCCCTGCAGCCCCTTCTGCTTCCTCACAATCCTCCTCTGGTTTCCTGTCTTCCTCTCCACTTTTCTGTCTCACCTGAGATGAAGGCCCTGGCACCTGGGTCTCCACTGCTTCCCATTTGCTTCCTCCCCTACACCTCTCGCCTCCATGTGGTTCACATGCCCCTTTGCCCCCTGCCCTCCCCAAGCCAGGCGGTGGACAGGTGTACCTGTGATGGAAGCAGCTGCCCGCTCAGACCCAGGGATGGCACCATGTGGGACCCCCAGGGTGAAGGCCTCGCCATAGCTCTCATCCACCTCCATCTTCCTCCAGATGCGGAACTCGCCCACAGAGCCCCAGCCAGTGGAGAAGCCAATGAACTGGACCTCTGGTGGCCTCAGGAGGGTCCAGGCCATGATGACAGACTCATTGGATAGCTCTGGACCGTGGCCAACCTGGAAAAAGAGACCAAGGCTGCTGGATGCCAGCAGGAAGCATGCAGTGACCTTCCATCACCTGTGGGGCCATTGCTAGGGGCCTCAGCCTCAGTGCAAGGTGAAGTCCTCAGGGAGTCAGCGGCGAGGGACACCAGAGGTCATCCTGCCAACTGTGGGTTCCAAAGTCATTGGGCTCCCAGGAACTTCTGGGCCACTACATATGCTGTTTCCTGTACATGGACTCTCCTCTGCCCGTTTTATCAGGTGAACTCCTATTCATACTTCAAAACCCAGTTTGGCTACGCCACTCCCCCAGAACATTGTTAGCTGTTCCTTTTCTAAGTTCTCTTTCCTTGGCCCAGAAAGTGCCCCTAGGCCTTTTTCACCTGCTCATGTCCAGGCTCCCTGACCACCCACCACCCTTACTGTTTCCCCTTCCCTCTACCCTTCCTTCCTTCCCTGCTTCTGTGAGCAACTCCAGACTGTGAGCCTTGAGGGCTCTGTATTTCCCCTCACCCCCCCATCCCCAGCAGAACCTGGCAGAGAACAGGAGGCAGCCAATACCAGAAGGACACGAGGTTCCTGTGCTCTCCAGCCAGTCCCTGGGTACCTGAATGAGCCCGTCGCGCCAGCTGATCCAGAACGTCCTGAACTCATCCCAGGAGAGGATCCTGGCCGTGTGGGCACTGGCCACGGGCTCACCCATCTTGCTGGTCGCGATCCATGACCTGGTGTTCTGGTGGCCCCCCAGGACGATCTCGATCATGCCTGCTGTGTCCTGGGGCCCCGAGGACAAGGCCACGCGGGCGTCGTTGTGGGCTCGCACGGCCACGTCGAAATGGGTGAGGCGCTGCGGCCGCTGCACGTACTGGAACTCGTATTTGTTGGGGGTGGAGATGTGGACTCTCTCTGGATGGAGGAAAGGAGGCCGGAAGTCAAGAGGGAGCCTGGAGGAATCTGCCACCCCTGCATGTGCCAGGAGGTGAGCATAGGAGGCGAGCTCAGGAGGTGAGCATAGGAGGCAAGAATAGGAGGCAGGGCTGGGATTGTAGCTCAGTGGTAGAGCGCTTGCCTCGCATGCGTGAGGCCCTGGGTTCGATCCTCAGCACCACATACAAAGCAATAAAATAAAGACATTGTGTCCATCTACAAATATAAAAAAAATCTTTAAAAAAAAAAGAATACGAGGCAAACTCAGGACGTCAGCACAAGAGGTGAGCTCAGGACATAAACACAGGAGGAGAGCTGAGGAGGAGAGCTGAGGAGGTGAGCTCAGGAGGTGAGCACAGGAGGTGAGTTCAGGAGGTGAGCTCAGGAGGAGAGCTCAAGACAAACACAAGAGGAGAGCTGAGGAGGTGAGCACAGGAGGTGAGTTCAGGAGGTGAGCTCAGGAGGAGAGCTCAAGACAAACACAAGAGGAGAGCTGAGGAGGTGAGCACAGGAGGCGAGCTCAGGAGGTGAGCTCAGGAGGCGAGCATAGGAGGCAAGAATAGAGGTGAGCTCAGGACATCAGCACAGGAGGTGAGCTCAGGAGGTTAGCTCAGGAGGCAGCACAGGAAGTGAGCACAGGAAGTGAGCTCAGGAGGTGAGCTCAGGGGGTAAGCTCAGTAGGCAGCACAGGAGGTGAGCTCAGGAGGAGAGCTCAGGAGGTGAGCACATGAGGTGAGCTCAGGAGGTGAGCATAGGAGGCAAGAATAGAAGGCAAGCTCAGGAGGTCAGCACAGGAGGTGAGCTCAGGAGGTGAGCTCAAGAGGCAAGCTCAGGAGGCCAGCACAGGAGGCCAGCACCAGACAGAATGGCAGTCTCCCAGGGCTCTGCACACAGCTGCAGGAGCCATGGCGGAAATGTGCTGGCTCAGCAGCAGCAACGATGGTGGCACCTGGGGAGATGCTCAGGGGTAAATCCCGCAAGGGACATGCAAGGTGCCAGAAATTGCACAGACTGCTGAAAGAAGCAAGAGAAAGCATCTAGAGAAGACCCAGATCCACGGAGAGCTAGACTCCATGAGGGGGGAGGAACACCACCAACACGCTGACGCTTCCCCAAGCTGATCTACACACTCAGTGCAAATCCAAGCAAAATCCCAGGGAAGTTGCTGTGCTGACTCTAGACCTTTATGGAAATGCAAAGGATCTAGGGGACCACAAATGGCTTCTGTAAAGAACAGAGTTGAAGGATTCACACCCTTGGGCATGGAGGCTTAGTGTACAGTTACAGTGGTCACCGCAAGGTAGATCACAGGAAAGGCAAACACGTCCAGGGAGCAGAAACAAGGAGTCCAGGAATGGACCCAGGCACATAAGGACAACTGATTTTCAACAAAGGTGCAAAGAAATTCCATACAGAGAGGAAAGTTGTGTGTGGGGGTGTGTATGCATGTATGTGTGTGTGTTGTGTGTCTGTGTGTGTGTGTGTGTGTGTAGCACTGAGGAGTGGAACCGGGGGCACTCTACTGCTGAGCCACAACCTCAGCCCTTTTTAGTTTTTTTTGAGACAGGGTCTCGCTAAGTTGCCCAGGCTGGCCTTGAACTTGTGATCCTCCTGACCCCTGAGCAGCTGGCATTAGAAAAGTCTTTCATATAAATGGTGTTGGAGCAATTGGTGACCCATGTGCAGAAACATGAACACTGGTTCATAACCTTGCAAGGTATCCAGAATCAACTCCAAATAGATCGTTGCCATTTTGTAAATGAAAAACTTAAAACCACAAAACTTTAAGGAAACATAAGGTTTGTGAAGATGTCTTAGACACAACAAAGGCATAATTCATAAAAGGAAATGATGATAAATTAGACTTCAGTAAAATTAAAAACTTCTGCTTCATGAAAACACTATTAAGCTGGTGTGGTGGTGTATGCCTATAATCACAGCGACTCAGAGGGCTGAGGCAGGAGGATCGCTAGTTTCAGGCCAGTGTTGGCAACTTAGTGAGAACGTTGCAAAATAAAAAATAAAAGGATGGATGTATAGCCATGAGTTCCATCCATGGGGATTGGGGAAGGGAGGAGAAGAAAATATTTCAGTGTAATTTATTATATGCCAATTATCCCTCAAAAACATCTTTAAAATGTTATTTTCTTTCTTTTAATACAAATCTAATCATAACAGTTCATTACAATAGTAAAAATAGAAATACTATGTGAAAGTACAATCATATGTTCCAAAATATTCCATAACTTTCAATTTATGGAGTCATTCTATGGAACATATTGAAGTCTTTTTGAAATGCTGTTCATGAAGACTGCAATACCAAAGAAAAATGGTCGGGATCTGTCACATGAAAAAGCCAAGACATAAAATTATATAGTGCACGAGTTCACAACTGTTTTATAACAAGCAATAATCAACCCTGCGGAAACAAATGCAACAATATGTCAGAGGTCTGCTTTGGGTGTGAACCGGTGCAAAGTTAAAGTTCTCCTTCTTTCAGTCTCTCCAAATTTCCTCTAATACATATATATTTATTGCTTTTCATCTTCCAATGTTTTTACTCTGGTAAGATATACATATCACCGCTTGTTAGTGTACACTTCAGTGGTGCCAAGTATACTCATATTGTGGAGCCGTCCCCAAACTGTCCATCTCTAAAACCCTTGCAAAACTGAAACCCTACACCCTTCCCTGAACCATGCTCTAATTTCTGCCTCTGTGATTTTGACTACTCAGGGGCCTCAGAGATGTGTGATCATATAGTATGTGGACCTATGTCTTGCTTTTAAACATGTTTTCAAGGTAAAATTGTATTGAGATATTCACAGGCAATTATAAGAAATAACACAAGAGAGATATCAGTGCACCTGTTCCCCTACCAGTCTTGCAGAATTCTAGTACAATGTCACAACTGGGATATTGACATTGATACAACACTCTGATCTTATTCAGATCTCTCCAATTTTATGTGTGTGTGTGTGTTCATGCAACTTTATCACATAGGTAAGGTTTTTCTTTTCTTTTCTTTAGTTTCCCCAGTACTGGGGATTGAACCCAGGGACTCTCTACCACTGAGCTACATCCCCAGCCCCTCAGTCCTTTTTACTTTTTATTTTGAGATCGGGTCTCGCTAAGTTGTCTAGGTTGTTTTCAAACACACACAAATGTAGCCTGCAAACAACCAACAGAGGAAGGGCTTGGCACCTGCTTATGCACTCAAGTATATGAACCCCTAGCATGGCGAGTGCCCAGCCCTCCCTGTGGCTTACGGCTGTCCCTGGTGGGGACATCTGACTGCCTGACTGCTGTGCCCTCTGTCCCCAGGGAGGGGGTGCTCACTTCACAGGGCAGGAGCTGTCGCCGTATGGTGGGACAGGGGCCAGGCGGCTCCTCTGTGGCTGAGTGGGTGCAGAGGACTCACCGTTGGGACAGAAGAAAGCGCCGTAGGTGTAAGATCGGGGCGCTCCTTCAGGCTGAAACAGAAATGGAGACGTTGAGTGCTGGGGGCTGGGGGGCAGGCAGCACAGAAGAGCTTCCGGAACTCCCAGGGGGGCGGCTCCAAGTCCAGACCATGCAAGTGTGCTGCCAGGGCCTGCGAGGAACCCAGGGGGTGACACCAGGGTTGCAGATGCACAGGAATGACCAGGTCACCCACCTGCGAGGTCCAGGTGGGGAAACAGAGGCCTCGCCATGCTGTGCTGTGGCCGAGTGACACTCGCCAGCTGCTGCCGGACTTGCCTGCTCCCTGCACCCTGCCCTGCCCTCCCCGGGGGCCCAGAACACCGTGCAGAGGGGCTGCAGGATCTGAGGCCCCATCCCTCCAGCACGGTTAACTGCAGGAGTCGCCTTGACTGGGTCATAGGAGGTCAGAGCTGGCTAGAGGTTATTTCTGGGGGTGAGTCAGGCCCTCCCCACTGTGGGTAGGCACCGTCCCACCTGCTGAGGCCCAAACAGCGCAACAGGGCAGAAGAAGGTTAAATGCCCCTCTGCTTGTGTGGCTGCTTGAGCTGGGACATTGGTCTTCTCCAGCCCCAGAGCTGTGGGTCCTCAGGCCTCCTGGCCTGGATCCCCGCCCTTGTCTCCATGGCTCTCAAGCCTTCAGCTGCACCCCTGGCTCCCTGGGTCTCCATCTTGCTGAGGACAGGTCATGAGACGGCTCAAACTCCGTGGTCTCGTGAGCCAGGCCTTATAATAGGTCTCATTCTCACTTGTACGTGTGTGTAACAAACCTCAGCCTGTGTATGGTCACACATCACTTCACGACAGGGGTATGTTCTAAAAAATGTGTCCTGGGGTGATTTTGTCATCGTGCAAATGTTACGGAGTGTACTTACATACAGACTACAGTGCTTTGACGTCACTAGGTGGCGTGATTTATGGGCCACCATGGTATATGTGGTCCATTGTTTATGAAACATGTGTCTGCCTGTGTGTCTCCTTTGGGTTCTGTTTCTCTAGAGAACTCTGACACGTCCACTCTGCTGGGTGACATGGGGCCACTCGCCTAACCTCTCTGGACTGGGAGCTGTCCGTGCACATTGTCTCTGGTTCCCAACCCTGGTAGTGGGGAGTAGGCCCCCCATGCGTGTTACACAGCAGGGTTGGAAAGCCAGGACACTTGCTGAGCCCCACAGGTGAGAGGCAGCTCCTGGGTTCACAGCTGGAGCTCTGCGAGGCCCCTGACCCTCAGGCTGCCCCGGCTGCAGGACTTGTGTCCTTCCCACGTAGGTATTCCAGGGACCAGTGCGCCACATGCCACTCACAGTCCCACAACTGCCTTTGAAAAAGTCAGAACTCGGAGACAAGCACGTGGCCCTCGAAAACGGTCAGGCTGCCGTCAGAAGTCACTCCCTCCAGCCCCTCCAGAGGGCCAGGCCACTTCACAAAGCCTGCTCCACTCTGTGAGCAGGGGCCAGGGGCCACTGTCCTCCAGCAAGAGGCTCCCCACCCCATCTGTCCCCAAGTCATCCATCCAGACCCGTGTGGCTACCGGGTGTGGGGCTCAGACCACACGCCCAGCTGCTCCTGCCTCAGGGTGAGGGAGCCCCTGGCCCCGGAGGGGAGGGCCTGGCCTTACCTCAACCGTGACACTGCGCCGGACGTGATCTGTCCCAGCGGGGACCCTCCTGTCGGGGGGCCCCTCCTCCGCGTGTTTGCTGGGCCTCCCGTCCTGGCAGCAGCCTGTGTCTCCATAAGCCAGGGCTTTGGCTGCAAGGATTCGGTGGCTCTAGAGCAGGTCCCAGCCAGGTGGGACTGTCCCTCCCCTGTCTGCGTCAGGCACACGCCTGTGCCCTGTGTGCCCATGTGCATGGGAAGGGCAGGTGTGCACACGTGTGCAGTGCCCGTGTGTGTGTGTGCAGGCACTTCCGTGTACCCGTGCTCACGGCGCCTCTGAGCACAGGTGCATGGACATGTGTGCACACCTGTGGGTGCTTGTGTGTGGCTTGCGTGTGCCTGTGCCGTGTGCATATGTCTATGTCCCATGTGGGCCTGGCACTGTGACAGGTGAGGCCCCTGGACCTCTCCCCAGAGCTGCTCCCCCTGTCCTGCTGCCCCAGCTGCTGTCCCGTCCTTCAGGATGGTCCTGACCTCGCCTGCCGGCCCCTCCGCCCTCAGTGCCTGGAGTCCTCGGTGCCCGCAGAGGGGAAGCAGGGGGTCCTCACCTGTGATGTTGCTGAGCCCCAGGCTGCCGAAGGACAGCACGACCCAGATGGGTTCCGTCTCCCCGGGGGCCATGCACGTCTTTTTGGTCAGGTGGCGTTTGCCGGGGTGCCCCACAAGCTGGACGCCCTTGGGCACGGAGATCTTCAGGTACACCTGCGGGGCGGCACATGCTCTCGGCACCTGAGTGCAGGCCGGCCTGCTGCCCCCACCGTGCCCCGCGGGTCACCAGCCCTATCCAAAGGCCACACGGTCCTCAGAAGTCCCCTTTCCATTTCCCATCAAGCAAACCATTGGTGCTGTCTGCCCGCCCTGCTGTGGGCCTGCCGGCGCCCCTGACTAGCTTGGTGCCGGCTCCTCCCCCAGCCCTACATGCCCAGTGGCCCCCAGGACCATGGTGGCTTCAAGGGCAGCCTCTCCCGTCACACCCACCCTGGGGCTCCTGAGGGACGCAACCGCTCCCACTGAGGCCTCCCACGGGGCCCTCCCTGACCGCCTCTCCAACCCCGGAGCTCAGGGCACAGTGTGGCTCCGTGTGCACACGTGTGTCTCTGTGCACACACTAGGACATAAACAAGCACAGGGTGCACACTGGCATGCGTGTGTGCATCTCGTGCTGTGTGCACGCAGGCGCTTCGGTGTGTCCCAGTGTGGGCAGCCTGCGTGTTTCACCGGGTGCTGTGTGTGTGCAGCTCTCCCCAGACCGAGGAGCTCCAGCTCCATGTCCATCAACACACTGGAAGCACCTGGTGGGTGCGAGCACCTGCCTGGAGTAAAGACGCAGCTGAGCAAGACACGAGCCACCCCTGGCCTCGGAGAGCTGGCTCACCTGGCTTTTTGAAACTGGGATTCTGTTTCCGCTGAGCAGAATTATTTTAAAAGAATGGCAAAGGGGGCTGGGATGTGGCTCAGTGGCTCAGTGGCAGAGGGCTTGCCCAGCAGGCACAAGACCCTGGGTTCAACTCCCAGCTCTGCCCCCCCCAAAAAAATGGACCATAAGGTGAGGGTGGAAGCTGAATTTGGGGACACACACGCAATGAGGTGTGACATGGAGGGAAGGACACAGGAGAAGCCAAGGTGGAGAGTGTGACCAAGCCTGGATCCTGCCACAGGAAAGGCCAGCTGGACCCAAGCCTCAGTGCCCACAGGTTGAAGGGTGCTCAGGAATTCACATATCCCTCTTCTAGAAAGTTCTTTGATGGAGGAAAATGGAAACTCAGCAAACGTCAGTGTTGAATGTAGCCCCACTGTGAGGTATTGCAGGGTAGAAACAACCCAGCTATGGGGTTCAGAGGTGGGGCCTTCGGTGGGTGATGAGCTTAGATTAGGTCACCAGGACAGGTCCCAATGACTGAGTACTGGTGGCTTTCTAGGAAGAGGCAGACACGGGAGGAGCCACACAGACCTCCTTGTCTCTCAGCATGTGATGCTCCACACCACCATCCCCAGATGCAAGCTATTGACCTTGGATCTCCAGAACCATAAGCCAAAATAAACCTCCCGAGGCTGGAGGTATAGCTCAGAGGTAGAGCGTGTGCTCAGCATGTGAGAGGGTCTGGGTTCAATCCTCAGCACCAAAATAAAAAAAGAAAGAAACAAAAAACCCCTCTTTTCTTTTAAAAGTTATGTAGCCTCAGATATTTTGCTATAGTAATGCAAAACAGCCTAAGACACTATCTCACCCCTGTCTCCTGATAACAAACATGTCGTGACATCCCACTTCCACCTCTGCCACCCTGATAGCAACAAGGTCCACCCCTGTTCCACCAGAAAAATGAGAGAAGCCATGCATTTGGGGGGTTGGTACCTCAGCACAGGTGCCCAAGTAGTTGTAGACACTGAATGGGATCTTGACCTGCTCGCCGCGGATGACAAGAAGGGGCAGCGTAAAGTCCAGAAAGAAGGGCTTGAAGGTCTTCAGCAGGGCGGGCTCTGCAATTCCCAGGCCGCGGGAGGCAGAGAGGCCCACAGCCTCCCCCACCCAGCTGGTGACGGAGTCAGGCACCTGCAGCCTGAGGGTCTCCTCCCCTGACGGGTCACTGTGGAGAGACCAGAGGGACCAGGGTCAGGTGGGGATGGATTCAGGCCACACGGCTTGGGGGTCCTAGGGAGGGGCCCTGGGAGCTCAGAAACAACTACTTAAGGCACCACAGGAACGTGTGACCAGAGAAGGCCACCTCTCAGCCCTAATTTGCCCACAGAAAGCATGGCCGGCTCTCAGGGCAACAGTGAACACAGCACCCAGCAAAACACAGGTTTTGAGACAAGAACTTTGGCCCTGCCTGGTTTGGGAGAGAAAGCCACTGAACGGATGGGACCATTCACTTAGCAGGGCTGGGCAAGTTCAGGGGATGCACATTTACGGATGTGTTGACGATCATGCTGTGCCCCACGAATAAGTGCCATCACTGTGTCAATTAAGAAAATAATAAGCTGGGCGCGGTGGCACACGCCCGTAATCCCAGCACTCTGGGAGGCTGAGGCAGGAGGATCACAAGTCCAAAGCCAGTCTCAGCAAGGGCAAGGTGCTAAGCAACTCAGTGAGGCCCTGTCTCTACATAAAACACAAAATAGGGCTGGGGATGTGGCTCAGTGTTCGAGTGCCCCTGAGTTCAATCTCCAGTGCTAAAAAAAGAGAAAAGAATAAAAAAGAAAAAACCTGAAAATAATACAACAAATTTGTCATTATTTGCCTTAACTGTGTTCTGTGAAGTCACCGTGAACTCTGAATTGGCCAAAAATGGCCCACGGCTCCTACAAGAAATGGAGAGTCAGCCTCCGGCCACCTTTTGGTCCACCAATCAATGCACGATTTTGTTTTATGTGTATTTTTGGCGGGGAGAACCAGGCATTGAACTCAAGGGCATTCAACCACTGAGCCACATCCCCAGCCCTGTTTTGTGTTTCATGTAGAGACAGGGTCTCACTGAGTTGCTTAGCACCTCGCCACCGTTGCTGAGGCTGGCTTTGAACTCGCGATCCTCCTGCCTCAGCCTCCCGAGCTGCTGGGATGACAGGCGTGCACCACTGCACCTGGGCTTTGTGTAGTTTCATTCCCAGACACCTGATTTATTATATGTGGTATGTTCACTCACATCAGCTCATGGCCAACAGCACTGAGAGACTCAGAGGAAGAGACGGTGAGAGATTTCACTGTGCCTCTCAGAAGGCCATGCAACTTGAAACTTAGGATTTCTTTGTTTCTGGAATTTTCCATTTAATATTTTTGGATGTGGTGACTGTGGGTCACAAAGTACAGATAAGAGGGACTCTCTGGCAGGCCTGAGGGGGGAAGCCGTCCCCCCAATATCAGGCCAGGGAGCGCACTGCGGCATTACAGGAGAGCCGGGAAGCCTCAGCCCAGCCAGCTGTGTTGTGCCCCGTCTCTGTGCCCAGGCCATGGGGTTCCCCAGGAGGGGCCTCTCCAGGTCCTCCTGTCCAGGCTGCCTTGTCAGAGGAGGGAGGTCATACGCTAATTGTCATAGATGCCATGTGGTTCCACTATTCCACAGTTCCCAGGGTCATCGCGATCATAGTCAGAAAGTGGAACGGTGGACGCCAGCAGCTGGGGGAGGAGGCACAGGGGGTGAGTGTTTAATGGGGACAGAGTTTGAGTTTTGCCAGAGTCCTGGGGACGATGGCGGTGATGGTCACACGATGATGTGACAGCTTAGTCGGCTGAACTGTGCACTGACGCACGGCTCCGATGGTCAGCTTTACGCTTTGCATATCTTTCCACAATTTCAAAACACAGGAAAGAAAAAGAGAGAGGGTTGTCCAACCCCTCCCTGGCCCCAGACCTGCCCCTCTGATTCATCCTCGCTGGGCCAACAGCAGGGAGGATGGTCCCAAGGCCCAAACCCCTGGCTCTGGTCCCTGGGGCTGCCTCTGCTCCCCCCAGCACAGCCCGGCACCTCCCCTGCCAGGAACCCGTCAGGCTCCGGGGCTGCCCGGCCATGGCTGGTCCTGCCCACACACTCTTCCTTCTCTGCATCTCAGCATGGGCCCCACCTCCCTGCCTTCTCTAGAGGTCCCCCCAGCCTCTGGAACTCCCAGGCCTGTGTCCCACATCCATGAAAGATGGACGCCACCACTGCACCAAGGCTCTTGGGGCACCTGCCGACTCTGTGACATGCAAATCTCAGGAGCACGGGGACCCCATCTGTCTTGTTCCAGGGACCATCCTTGGCACCCCAAACATCACCCAGCACCCACAAAACAGAAACTTTTTTTTTTGCAATGCCAGGGCTGGAAACCAGGGCCTCGGGCATGCTGGGCAAGCGCCCCACACGGGGCTACATCCCAGCCCAAGCAGAAACATCTGAATGATTTTGTAACTGGGCCTCCAGAACAAAACCCAATGACCAGGATCTGCTCTGACCAGGAGTTCCACCTTCCCATCACGAGTGCTGCAGAGCCCCAGCCTCCCCAGGTCCCTTGTGCTGAGAATGGAAAGGGAAAACCTCTCCCACCGGCCCAGGGGAGAAACCAGAATCGTGACCTATCTGGCGGGCACGGCCTGGCTCACGCTGATGTGTGCATGTCCTGGCTATTGTTCCTGCAGTCGTACTGTCCCTGCAGGGCGAGCAGAGGGAGCCACTGCCCCTGTTTTTGCCAAACTGCCATTAAATGCTTGTGTCCCCATTGGCTCATTTCCCATGCAGGCGGGTGGCTGAGTGCAGTCCTTTGGAATCCCACAGGGCCCCTGGTCCAGGGGACTGTGACATGAGGGCACACACATCCATGCAGGCAGCCTGGGGGACCCCCAGCTGTGCTCCTGGTCCTGCTGAGCATGTGACACAGCACCAGGTGCTTAGAAGGACCTGGTCCAGCAGTTCGCTCACCCTAGACCTGGGGTCCAAACTTTCCTGCCAGGCTGGTTTGTCACGGCCAGGCACGGTCACCTTCGCTAGATGCTCGGACACCAAGCATTGAAAGAAAAAAGGCCCCTGCGTCAGGAAACTAAAGCGGGGAAGAGGGAAAGAGCAGCCTGCTACGCGGCAGGAGCCTGAGTCCCTGAGGAGCCAGGGGGAGGAGAGTGGGTTCAAGTTCACGTTCCGGGAAACTGTAATCTTCTTAATGAGCTCATTACTCAAACAGAGCAGATAGAGTTACCCCCGAGGGAGCTGTGAGCAGCCTGGAGCCCTGAACTTC
>CM053413.1:11112727-11137341 GCA_028644305.1 Xerus rutilus
TGGGACATGCTGATCTGGGTCAGGTGGGGGGCGGTGACACTCTGAGAGCAGAATCCCAGGGCCAAGCCAAGTCCTCACCTAATCAGGATAACAGGACAGGAAGCAAGAGCACAGGCTCCGTCCTGCCCCCGAGAGGGAGGTCACCAGCAGCGTCCTCACCCGGCACCACCGTTTAACAGCATTACAGTAAGAACAGCGTGTCCCGCCAAGTGGGCACAGTCCCATCTGAGTCTCCCTACCACCCCTGCAGGGGCCATTAGCCCCTGGGAACGGGCGGCCGTGGCGCCATGACTCCTGCGAGCTGCGCCCCATGGGTCTTTCCACCCTCCAAAGAGGAGCGAGGGAGTTTGTGGACCGCCTGGCCTGGCAGCCACGGAGGCAACTGGTTTCCATCAGGAGCAGCGCCTCGGCCAAGGCCAGGGCTGCTGCTCCAGCTGGAGGCCCGCCAGGGACGCAGCCCGTGCAATGCCAGCCGGTGGCTCCTGTGGCCACAAGTTGACAGGAGCCGCAACTAAACGTACGTTTGTGTGAATGTGCACACATCTGCGTGAGTGTGTACTCAGCACGAATATACATATGTGCACACATACAGGGATGCACGTGTGTACAGGTATATCCCTTCACCTCCTGAGGGACGCGTGACTACACACAGACATGGACGTGCACACAAACACACACATGTGCACATATATGAATACACGCTTTTCACTCTTCCATGGAAGGGTGTGTATCTATATACGCAGATTTGTCCCTCAGTATCCTTGGGGACCGCCCCATAACTAAGGCTCAGATGTTCCCATGCCTTGTATACAATGGCATTTGATTGGCTCAGAATCTACTCACATCCTTTGGGGGGCCTTAATTACCTCTAGATGACTCAGAAAATCCCATCAAATTAAATCCTGTGCACAGTGGCCATGCTGAATTGCTCAGGGAATGGCGACAAGGAAAAAATGTTTGTACGTGGTTAGCGTGGACGCGCCCTCTCCTCCAAATATTTTAAAAAATATTTTTAGTTGTATATGGACACAAAACCTTTATTTTGTTTATTTATTTTTATGTGGTGCTGAGGATGGAACCCAGTGCCTCATACGTGCTAGGCAAGCGCTCTGCCACAACCCAGCCCTCCCCCACATATATATATCCTTTTTTTTTTGGTACCTGGGATTGAACTCAGGGGCACTCGGCCACTGAGCCACATCCCCAGCCCTATTTTGTGTTTTATGTAGAGACAGGGTCTCACTGAATTGCTTAGCACCTCGCCATTGCTGAGGCTGGCTTTGAACTCGCGATTCTCCTATCTCAGCCTCCCTAAGTGCTGGGATTACAGGCTTGAGCCACCGTGCCTGGTCAGCACACATTTTTGATCTGAAGTTTGCTGAATCTGTAAAACCCCTGGATACAGAATTCATGGCTACAGGGGGCCTGCTGTGTATGCACACACACACATACACACACACACTTTTACACATGTACACACAAATGTATCTGTCCTACTTTCCATTGTGGGTTAAAGGGAAGTGTACATATCCTTCCACAGGCGAGTGGAGCTGTGTGCATACAGAAATAAGCACATATGTGCATATGCATGTGCAGACACTAATACATGTGTGCACATACGTGGTTACATGCATGCATGCCCACGTGCACACCCACACGTGTACACGTATTCCTCAACAGGTGAGTGACGACCAACTGCACAGCATCCACACAAGGATCAGAATTTCACAACAGGAAGAAAGGAGCTCTGAAGCCACAAAAGACACAGAGAAGCCACCAATGCACCTGCTAAGCGGGAGAAGCCGATCTGGAGAGGCCACACACTGCAAACACAACTCTATGCCACCCTGGAAAAAGGTCAGACAAACAAGGGGTGGGAGTGGTGGGCAGGGGTGGATCGGTGCAGCCCTGGGGACTCCAGGGCAGGGCAGCTCTCTGCATGATTCTGCAGTGGTGAGGACAGGGCGTCACGCATTCACCAAGGTCCATAGAATGTCCAACCAGAGTGACTGTAGTGTAGACTGCAGACGGGAGTCAATGGTGTGTCCATGCCCGTCTACCCACTGTGATGTGCAGCCCGTCCATGCAGGATGCCAATAACGGGGACGCGGAAGGTCGGGTGGAGGGGTGCATGGGAACTCTTGGTGCTATTCATTCAATATCTTTTAAACCTGAAACTCCTTTTAAAATTAAGTCTGTTGATTTAATTGAGTTTATGAAGACTATCCACACACCCTGCACTGACTCGGGACTGCATAACAACGGACTCAGGAAGTAGCATAAGACATGGCTCTAAGCTCATCTTACCTCTGCACTTCGCATGTCTGGAAGTTTCTGGGTAAAGAAAGTTCCAAGGCCTTTGCACAAGGAGGCTCCAGCAGTGGAGCCGTCTGAGGCACCGCAAGTGGTGTCCCTTAGCAGTAAGCACTGGGTCACAACCTAGGGTTAAGTGTCCATCCAGAATAAAAGACGGTGGCCCCATTCCATTGGAATCTCCCCTTGCTGGAGGGGTAGAGGCCCCTGCCCCATGGGCCTCAGGGTTAAGTCCCCTGGGAGCTCACGTGTGCTGTTACCAGGAAGGGAGGCTCCTGGAGACCTTACCTGCAGGGGACGCAAGGGCAGCTGTAACTGCAGGTGGCACTGACTGGGGGAGTACCAGCTGCCGAGGGCGAGGTAACTGGGCAGGTACTGGGCCCCCACAGGCTTCCCGTTCAGCGCCGTCACCTTGGTCTGAAGAACAGAGGACACGCTTGGTCAAGGTCAGGGAGGGGAAGGGGGTCTTGGGAGTGCTGCCACCTGCCCTGCCCAGGAGCAAGACTCTCTCGTGCTCCAATTTCCCTTTGGGGTCCAGTGTGGCCAGCCCATTTCCCCCCAGTTCCCAGAAGCAAGTGCCCAAGGCTGGCCAAAGGGTTCTGGGTATCAGCTGGGGCAGGGGCATGAAGCCCTGGATTCCCAAAGACAGCTCCATCGTGGGACCTGCTGGGAAAGCCTCTCCTCCTCCTGAGCTCGCCAGTCGCCCTCGTGGCTTCTTGGAGGGAAAAACCCACTTGGTGAATCAACACAGGGGAGCAGCTATGTTGGACGACACCCTCAGGCTGGGACCCAGGCCCGTGTCCCTGCTCCTGCACGCCACCAGCCCAGGTAACTGACTTTTGCTCCTTTTTCTGGGATCACAGGCGTATGCTACTGAGCCTGGCTTCTGGAATATTCATGATCTGTGGCTGATTGAATCTGCAGATGCAGGACCTGCAGACACGTGGGGCCAACTGCACTCTGTCCCAGCTCCCCACAGAGAGCACAGCAAGCCTCACATCTGGGGTCCTCCCAGACCTCCTCCCGTGTGTCTCTCCCCTGGTTGGTCCTGATTTGTATGGTTTTGCCACCATAAAGCTGTATTTATAAGGTGGTGGGGCAGTAGAAACCCCTGAATTTGCAATCAGCTCAAAGTGAGAGTGGCCTGGGGACTCCAGGCCCTATGGCTGGTGTCTGGACCGAGGGCATCTGTGGAGGGCTGTGCCCATGACCTGAGACGTGAGCCCCGATTCTGGAGAGCTGATGTCAGAGGTCACTGCTATCTCCCACCTGTTGGACAGGGTTGAGGGGTGTCTCTGGAGGGTCCCCAGGCTCTGGTCACTGTCTCACTGCCACAGGACAGTGGTTCCGGTGACCAGGCTGCTGTGCTCTGCACTGAGTGGCCATGAAACACGGACACACCTTGCTGAGGATGTCACTAGGTAAATGCTGTGACTTCAGTGGCGAAAGTCTTTAAGGATGTGTTGCTCACAAGAGTATGAAGTGACCACAAGAGTCCCCACCTTCATGTTTATCAGCTGCTCGCCGCCCCCCTCCATGCCAGGCTGGAGGGACAGTCCCGCCCACAGAGCCCGGGCTGGGGCGTCTTCCTCTATTGCTCCCGTCTTCTCTCCCCTGCCAGTACCACCTCCTCAACAGCTCCAGTTTGGTGGCCACTGTACCCTGGCCTCCAGCCTGCATGTGCCTTCCCTATTACAGGCTCTTGAGTGACAGCTGTCTATCAAAAATCAGCTCCTCTGTCCACGTGACAGCACCCTTGTGAGGTAGGGGCATTCCACTGGGCCCCTTTCCATCTCTTTCTGAAATGGCTCATCGGGCCGAGCATTTGCAGGACCCAGTGACAGTATGAGCACAGGCCACCTCTGAGCACCCCCCACGTGCTGTTCCACTCCCTGGAAGCAGCCTGACTAACCCTGCCCGTGACCAGGAATCCACCTGGAGGGACACCCTTGCCCGTGTGACTGAGCCAAGCACCTCCCCCTCTCCCTTCCCCCTGCATTGCCCTGGGATGGCAGGGTCCTCTGTCCCCATTCAGCTTGCAGAGTCCCTCCAGCCCAGCTCAGAGGAGCCCAAGGCCCATGGTTGGAGGACAAGGGTCTGGGGACTCACCCACCTCTAGCCACACATGCTGGGCTGACATGGGGATGGAGGGGATTTCAAACCGCACGAGCCCACCCTTGGACACGAATTCACTGGTGTAGATGTTGTCCTTCGGCATCAGCTCTGCCCTGACCTGCACCGTCACACTCTCGGCTGGGCTGCCGTCTGGGTAGGAGAGCTCCACCTAGAAGGGGTCATCAAACACGGTCATGGCGGCTCTGGACAAACGATCTACACACTCGGCAGACCAATGCGATCTCAGGGTGATGCTGGCTTCCTTGCAGAAATTGACAAGCAGATACTGAAATTCACAGGAAATTACAAGGGTTCCTGAACAGCCAAAACAATCCCGAGCCGGGAACTGTGGCACACATCTGTAATCCCAGCAGCTCAGGAGGCAGGAGGATCATGAGTTCAAAGCCAGCCTCAGCAACTCTGCAAGGTGTTAGGCAATTTAGGAAGACCCTGTCTCTAAATGAAATGTTAAAAGGATTGAAGATGAAGCCGGGCGCGGTGGCTCAAGCCTGTAATCCCAGCACTTAGGGAGGCTGAGACAGGAGAATCACGAGTTCAAAGCCAGCCTCAGCAATGGTGAGGCGCTAAGCAACTCAGTGAGACCCTGTCTCTACATAAAACACAAAATAGGGCTGGGGATGTGGCTCAGTGGTCGAGGACCCATGAGTTCAATCCCCAGTACCAAAAAAAAAAAAACAAAAAGGGCTGAAGATGTGGCTCAGTGGTGGAGCACCCTTGGGTTCAATTCCTGGTACAAAAGAAAAAGAAAAAAGAAAAAAAATCCTGGACAAAAAAATTGAGCCAGGGTCGTGGCTCAGCGGTAGAGCACTTGCCTAGCATGGGTGAGGCACTGGGTTCAATCCTCAGCACCACATAAAAATAAATGAATAAAATAAAGTAATTGTGTCTATCTACAACTAAAAAATATTACACACACAAAAAAAGTTAAAGGCCCCATAGGTCCTGATTTCAAAACTTACTACAAAGCTACAGTAATCAAGGTACTGGGTCGAGGGGTGTAGCTCGGTGCTAGAGCTCTTCCCTAGCATGTGCAAGGCCCTGGGTCCCGACGCCAGCACCGCACATACACGCACAGATTAGCGTAAAGATAGACATGGAAATCTATGAAATAGAATCAAGAGTCCAAAAATAAGCCCCTGCATCTCTGGCCGATTGATCTTCCACAAGCATGACAGGAGCACTCGACCGGCCAAGAATAGCCTTTCTGACAAATAATGTTGTGACAACTAGATAGTCACACGCAAGAGAGTGAACCTGGACCCCTACCTCACACCATATACAAAATTAACTAAAAAATGGATCGTGGGGGCTGGGGTTGTGGCTCAGTGGTAGAGCACTTGCCTGGCACATGTGAGGCACTGGGTTCCATCCTCAGCACCACATATAAATAAAGAATTAAAATAAAGGTCCATTGCCAACTAAAAAATATATATATTTTAAAAAATGGATCATGGATATAAATGTAGCAGCTAAAACTGTAAAACACTCTTAGAAGAAAACACAAGGGTGAACCCTCATGTCCTTGGATTTCACAAAGAGGTCACAAAGTTCATTTGCCATGAGTGGCCATCAGCGTGATGCCACGCAGGGACAGTGGGGGGCAGTGCTGTGGACAGTTCTGTGTGACCCTGAGACTTCACTCACTCAGACTGGTAGGAAATGGTTAGAATAAAGAAAGGAATGAGAAAGTCGTGGGTGTTTCAAATGAAGCATGGATTGTGGCCCCTAAACAGAGTAGGAAAAGACCTCCAGCTGAGCAGGCATCTGGTGGCAGCAACCCAGGGGTCAGCCTGCGTGGTCCTCACTGGCCACTTCATTCTTCTGTTGTCTTCTGATTTTTTTTTTCATTGCTGTTGCTTTGTCTTTTGCATCCAAGCTGGCCCTGAACTGCTGGCCTCAGCCTCACAATCCTCCAGCCTCAGCCTCACAATCCTCCAGCCTCAGCCTTCCGAGGAGCCGAGACTCCGTGTGCACCAGGGCAGCTGGCCCATTTCATGGTTCAGATACTGTTTGAGTTTGAACCGCGGTGGCTTTAGTTCATATGCTGGAAGGACCCCAGCATGCTGAGTTATGAGGTGGTGGAAGCTTTTCTCTGACCTGGTGGAATGGTCAGATCACTGGGGGTGGGCTCTCTGCTCTCAGAGGGATTGAGGTGATTCTCCTGGGACCCAGAGTTAGTTCTCCAAAGAGGGTTATAATTGAAAGGGCAAGCTCAATAGGGGCAGGACACATGCCTGTGAGCCCAGCTATTTGGGAGGCTGAGGCAGGAGCACTGCAAATTCAAAGCCAGCCTCAGCAATGAACCCACATATTCTAGGCAAGTACTTCTACACTGAACCACCTCTCCAGTCCCAACCACAATGATGGGGCACAGCCCAGGGGACCCTTATTGAATGGATGAGACCAGCTGATCTTGAGCTTTCAGCCTCCAAAATTTGATGCTAAAAAAAAAACAAAAAACAAAATAAAACCTTTCTTCTTTATGTACCCAGCCTCAGGTATTTCATTATAACAACAGAAAACTGTTGCATTCTCTTGGTCACGTGTGAGGTGCTCCCTTTCACTGAAGCTGCATTCTCTGAGCTCCTTATTCATACACATTCTGAGTCCACCAGAGTATTCCTACTCTTCCAAGTGGAGAGGAGCCCATGAACTTGTCTCTATGTGAGACATTGTGGGCTCAGATGGCAGGGAGAAGGGGGACCTCAGAGCAAGGGGTGGGCCTCACGGTGAGGGCACATCGCTGGCACCATGTGGGGGACCCACAGACAGCGAGAGGAGATGGCGTGTGGGTGAGGCAGGCTGCAGAGCATGGCAGGCTTTCCCCAGGTGACACTGGACTCCACTGACCTTGCCCTGCCCCCACAGCTTTAATGGGGACACAGACCCACATTAGCCGTTAGAATGAGCGCCACGGTTTCTGGCCTCAAACTGGCCTGTGCAAACGGATCACATGGTGGGTGGAGGGAAGGAACTCTTTCAAAATGCTGCTTCCCCACTGGATCTGCATCAATCTGTCTGAGGAACAGAAGGGACTTGTCTTTTGGGGACTCTGACGTTAGGTCATCAGGGGACAAAATGAACCTAATTAAGAAATTGCACTGCTCTGGAGGGAGAAAATAAACACTCAACGAGCGAGTTAATGCCATAGGTTCAAGAACGACTGTCTATGGGGAATAAAGCACAGTCACACGCTGCCTAAGGCCGGGGTCACTGATAGACCACATGTATGCCATGATCCCACAAGACTGCAGGGGAGCTGCAAATCCCTGTGCCTGGTGGTGTCGTAGCCATGGTAACATCGTGATGGATCGCTTTCCTTACATTTATGGGGGCACTGGTGTCAGCAAACCTACTGAGCTGCCAGGCCTATAAAAGCCGAGTGTATCAGCCAGACACAGTGGGCACACTGGGGTCCCAGCCCTTGGAGGCTGAGGCAGGAGGGTAACAAGTTCAAGGCCAGCCTGGGCAGCTTAGTAGGACCCTGGCTCCAAAACAAAAAGAAAGCCCAGCACATACAATATGTGCATCGTGCTAGATAAGGATGCTAAGTGATGACGTCACTGGTTTGTAGATTCACTACACGACACCTCCATTGCTGTTTCAGAGGGTGGTCTTGCTACTTATAAAAAGTTTACTCTAAAAGCAGCCTCAGGAGGGATTCCAGAAAGCGTTATCATAGGGCAGGATGGCTCCATGTGTTCCTGCCCTCAAAGACCTTCCAGTAGCAGATGCGGGGGGAGAAGATGGCATCTTAGTTTTTATCATTTTATTTATTTATTTGCATTCTGGGGATGGAACCCACAAGTGCTCTACCACTGAGCTACACCCCCAGCTCTTTTTAAGTTTTTGAATTTTGAGACAGGCTTAAAAAGTTGCTGAGGCTGGCCTCAACTTTGCAATCCTTCTGCCTCAGCCTCCCAAGTTGCTGGGATGTGCCATCATGCCCAGCACATCTTAGCTTTGAACAAAAATGTTTAAAAAGTAAAAACCAAATGAAGGAAAGCAAAGCATCCCAATGTCAAAAGGCAAAGCATGCCAGTGTAACCAGAAGACTTGTTTTTAGCTCAGTCTTCACTGTAGGGTGGGTGGGAACAGGGGCGGGAGGGAGCCAGGGCATGTTCCCCAAAGGTACCTTCCCCATGTAGGCCAGGCCTGGCTTGAACTGTTTCCTCGTGTCCTTGGAGTAGCGGACGTCCACCAGCTGCCTTTGGACAGGGGTGGAGTCATCAAAGGCCACCTGCTGGCTCCCGTCCATGCTGGTCACAGTGGCCCAGATGCTGACCCTGCCCCGGAAGTGCTCGGGAACATCTGCTGGGATCATGTCCCTCACGCAGATGTCAAAGTCCTGGGAGCCGAGGATCTAGAAGGAGGAGAAGCGCGGGTGTGTTGGGTGGACGTGGAGGACGGCACGCACAGTCACTCCCTGGATGCTCAGCTGCTTGGGAGACACTGGTGGCACTGACACTTTGCACTGGGCTGAGAAACCTGTTCTAGCTTGACGTCAGGGCCTTCCTTTGGAGGACAAGCTGCTCGGCTGTTTTCACGTGTTGCCCAGGCAGACAGAATCGTCTCTGTGTGCCCAGCGCATTCACAGCTGGCAGTGGGACACGGGGCCCCAGTCCACACAACCAGGCGCCCACACACGTATGGGCGCGCCATACACAGGGAGGCCTGGGCGTGTGCGTGTCATCTCCTCACACGGAGGGCCTCGCGAGCCCACCACAAGCCAAACACCACCCGGCGTGTAGCCCACAGCACACAGCCGCGTCCCTGCCCTGGGGATCACGGCCGACTGAGTGCGGTGCCCTCTGCATCACGGGACACTGACTGGATCACACACATGCACAGCCTGGGGCAAGACCCAAGTTCACAGTGCCAAGTGTGGTTTCCACAGAATGCACGTCACTTTGGCACCGCTGTGAGGTCCCAACCTAAGTGGGACTGTGGTAGGTGGGGACCACCTGTGCGAGCATCTGCCCGTGGCTTCACTCCAAACACCCCGGGGCCTCCACGGCTGCAAAACGTCCAAAACAGGCGAGTCTCGAGGCAGGAAGCAGATCGGTGGTGGCCAGGGGCTGGGTAAGGACATGTGAGGGGCTGCCGAGGGGACAGGTCTCCTCTGGGGGGATGGGAATGTTCTGGAACCAGATGGAGGTTGTGGCTCCCAGGACTGAGAATGTACCACCAAGTCCTGTGCTGAAGGTGGTCGCCACGGCAACACGGCCCCCTGACCCCCACTCAGAGCCCAGTGTTCCCCCTTCAGCCCTGTGCCGGGCCCCCCGGAGCCTGGCAGCCATCCACATCCAGAAATAGCTGGGGATCAAATCACTCAGGACGCTAGAGAGCCAGGACCGGGGCAGCCTCTGGGGAGAATGGCCACACTGGGCAGGGAAGGGGTAGCCTCTGTGCTCACCCCACAGAAAAGAGGCTGCTGGGAGAGGGCGGCTGTTGTGTCCTGAGGACGAAGCTTTCGGTGGGGTAGGGAGGAGCCAGCACTGAAGGGGCTAACCCACCACATCCTGTGTACCAGAGTGGTGTCCTGTGTATGGGACCCGGGACACAGGGGCTTTCTCCACGTCAGAGGCACCTTCAGAGGCGGGAGTGACCAGGAAGGTGGGTGCCTGGCGTGTGTGGCCTACTCACGACACAACACTATGTTGAAAAACAAAACGGCTCACAAAGGTTCACACGCGGGGGGATGTAAGACAGTGCCCGCTTTGGCGGTTCCTCAAAGACTAGGCCCAGCGAGACCCTGTAACTGGGCCATTGACTCCTAAGTATGCACCCAGGACAAGCAGAGGCATGTCCACATGAAAACTGGCCCATGGACAATCATCACATCAGGATTTATATTAGTCAAAAAGGGGAAACAGGGTTTGGGAACGCAGCTCAGTGGTGGAGCACTTGCCTAGCATGTGTGAACACCCTGTGACTGCAGGTGCCCTTTGATGTACGCTGGGGCTGTGTCCAGTAAGCCCATCCTGAATGGAAACCATCACAGGTGAGCAGTGCACCTGAACCCACCTAATCTATGGAACCTGAGCGCAGCCTGGCTGCCTCAGAGCCCTCACAGGCACCGTTGAACAAAGTCCCCTGACCCAAAGCCTGTGTGGAATAATTAAGTGTGGAAAATCTCATGCACCTTATCAAATTCAGCGTGCAATTTAAAACATACAAATTGTTGGGGCTGGGATTATGGCGCAGTGGTAGCGTGCTCGCCTAGCACGCATAAGGCACTGGGTTCGATCCTCAGCACCACATAAAAGTAAAATAAAGATATTCTGTCACCTACAACTAAAAAAATAAAACATTTAAAAAAAAATACAAATTGTTTATTTCTGAGAGTGAAGAACATAATGGTTGCAAGGGGTGTTGATTTCACACACCCAAAATGTCAAAAAAGAACCACAACTCGAACCATCATAAATCGGGGACCAACTGTGCGCAGAAAAATCCTTGAACCGTATGCTCTGTGGATGAATTGTACGGCATGAGAATTATACTATCTCAATAAAGTAATCACTTTTAAAATCGTATCTACAATATTCCAGGGAGAAGCACATTGAAGTGTCAACAGAGAGATCACCTGCCTGTCAGAGAAGTCTTTATTTTCTTCCTTTTTCTATGTTTTTAAAGCCTCTGGTGAATTATATCATCAGGAAAATCCCCACCCTGGAACTTTTTTAGACAAATAAAATTTGTGATCACAAAATCGAAGCCGTGGGAAGGGACCAACCGAGGCAGCCCCCTGGGTTCCGGGCTCCTCACCTTTGTGGTTCTGAGGACGGGGCGTCCCACCTCGTGGCTGTAATACCCTACTCCGTTCACGGTCATGTTTATTGTTAAGGTCCCAGACACAGGTTTCCCAAAGGTATACCTGGAATGAAAGGACAAAGGGTACTCAGCTTCACAAGTGACCCCAGATAGGGCAGAGGGAAGGGTCCTGTCTCAGGAAGCTCAGCCTCGCAGGGTACAGCCACTAGCAGTGTCTGATACAATGCCCTCCCTCATTCTGCATTTGGACCCTCCAGCCCTCGCTGCAACCTGGAGTCAGGACAGATGATGGCAGAGCCCTGTAATCCTCTGCACCAGCTTTGCTTTTGATGGAAAAAGAGGCAGACGGTCAGAGAGGAACTCTGCCCCTGGGAGCAGCAGGTCGGTGGCTCTGTTGGAGCAGGATCATGCAGAGGTGCCAGCAACCACGAGGACCAGCAGGACTGGGCTCTGTAATGGGTTCCAACTCAAGCGAAGGGCCTGACCTTCCTGAGCCTCTAGTTCCTCATGCAGGGAAGGGGAATAAGCCATTGGCTTGTGATACTGGTGAGACTTAAAGGTAACTTGTCATGATGACCCAGAAGGGACACCTGCTCACAGGAGCAGGACCATAATGGGAGCCAGCAGTGAATGGAACCCTGCCAGACATCCTAGGAGCATTTTGCGACTGTAAACGGGGGTGCACTTGGGCTGTCATCGGATGGGGACACACAGCTGGAGGCGCTGCAGGCTGGGAGGGCCTCAGCCGCAGCCTCTGAGCAGGTGGCAGAGGTGGCTGAGCAGGGCTGGGAGGGGAGCTTCCTCAGCACCCCGGACAGAGCGCACGCTCAGCGCCCTTCAGGTGAGCTTGGGCTGCGAGCTTGTCACAGCTGTGGGGGGAGGGGCATTACTGCTGATGGTGCCAGGGGCCTCGGGGGAGGGGACACGCGGAGGAACCCTGGTAGAGGAGGTGGGAGTGGACAGGAGATTCCTTCCTCCACGGGGGTGGGGACACCTGCAGGGTCGGGGGTCCTACGGGGGAGGCACATGAGGCAATGGGGGGCTATGGAAGGAAGATGCTCGAAGGGAAGATGCCCCCACGTAGCAGAGGGGGCAGCATCAGGGTGGGCACTCCAGCGAGGGACACAGCCAGGGCCCCTCTTCCTCACCTGGCCTGCACGGTGGCCCTCTCACAGGCATCCAGGTCTCGGATGTACCGGGGAGGGTCGATCAGCAGCTCAAACTTGGGTAGCACTGAACAGAGGGAGCAGAGAGGACAGGGGATGGCCTCTGCGCCTGCGGGAGCCTCGGGAGCCCAGGAGAGGTGACAATGTCCACACCACCCTCTGAGGAGCGAGCGTCCTGCTGGGGACTTGGATGACCTCTGCCCGCTTCCTATGCTGGAGAGATCAGGGGCCCCTTTCCTGGGTGGGGGGCCCTCCCATCACTTCCAGAGCATGGGCTTTGCATGTGGCTGACCCCAGCCCTTCCCAGGGGAGGCCAAGTGGCCGTGTGGGGCCTCCCTGTCCCTGGGACTCCTGGGAACCATTGAGAGAAGTCTTTAGGATGACTGCCACTGGGACCCAGCTCTCTCTCCACTGCTGAACGCAGCCCCGGGACTAGGAAGCCATCTTGTCACCTTGCATGCAGCCAGGGGAGGGGCCGCCACCTGGGACCAGCACCTAAGATACTCGACAAAGGGACGACCCACATCCCAGGGGATGCCATCACTACTCAGAGTGGCATGCAATTTAAAACATATGAGTGGCTTATTTCCGAAATTTTCCATATAATATTTTCATTCTGTGGCTGACCATGGGTGACTGACCTGTAGGTGGAACTGTGGATAATGGGGAGGCCTCATCAGCTCCTTCCTGTTGCCGATGGGCATTTGCACTAGGCTCCTGGTGCCTGCAGCCTATAGCCAGGCAGCCAAGACTGCTCCTCCCTGGACTTGGCCTCCTTCTGTTTTTTTAAATTTAATTTTTCTTTCTTTCTTTCTTTTTTTTAGTTGTAGATGGACACAATGCCTTTATTTTATTTTTCTATTTTTGGGGGTGCTGAGGATGGACTCCAGTGCCTCCCACATGCTAGGCAAGCACTGTACCCCTGGGCCACACCCTGGGCCCCAGAGGAGAAGGCCAGCGAGGAGAAAGCCCAGTGGCCTGGGCTGCGCCCTCTGCTTGGCTCCTCCTCTCACAGAGTGTCTCCTTAAGGGAATCCCAACTCCCGCTGTGGCCAGGACAGACCTCGAGGACACTGAGCTGAGCGAAAATAAGCAGCTGCAAAAGGACCAAAGGCACCAGTCCTCCACACTGGGGGGACCCGCATCCTTGGGTTCAGACCCAACCACAGACTGAAAATATTCAAGAAAACATTGCACCCGTATTGAACGTAGAACTTTCTTTCCCTCGTCATGAATCCCTAAATAATTCAGTATGAGAACCATTTTTACAACACGTACAACCCATCAGGTGTCGCTGGTCATCGAGAGAGGGCTCGGGTCTACAGGAGGGTGTGTGAGGTTCTAGGCGAACACCACCCGGGTTTCCACACGGGCTTGAGATCGTGGATCTGGGCATCCCCAGGGGATCCTGAGACTGCTCCCCACACCGCACTGTCTGATTCCACTTATGTGAGGTCCCTAGAGTTGTCACATTCATAGGGACCCAAAGTAGAAGGGTGGTGGGCAGGGACCAGGGGAGAGGTGGGCTCAAGGGTCCAGAGGGGACATTCTCACCAGGGAAGACGGGACAGCTCCGGGGTTGGAAGCAGGTCAGAGCTGAGAACACTAGGTATGTGTTTAATGTCCCTGCACTGGACACTGAGAAATGGTGACGGTGGCCAATTTCATGTTATGCATCTTTATCAGTCACACTCAATTTTTTTTTTTTTGGGTACTGGGGATTGAACTCAGGGGCACTCGACCACTGAGCCACATCCCCAGCCCTATTTTGTGTTTTAGGGTCTCACTGAGTTGCTTAGGGCCTCGCCGTTGCTGAGGCTGGCTTTGAATTGCAATCCTCCTGCCTCAGCCTCTCAAGCTGCTGGGATGACAGGCGTGTGCCACCGCACCCAGCTCAAATAATTTTTAACAGGACCAGCACCCTGATCAGTGGCCAATGAACTCTCGGTGACCGGGGACAGCAGCCCCTCCACCCCGGCTGCTTCCTCCCTGCGTCTGGAGAGTCCGCACTTACCGTACTTCTGAACTTCAAAGGACGTGTTGTACACGTGGCCGTGCATCTGCACAAAAACGAACCACTCCCCCAACACGGGCTGGTCGGACAACGGGAAGCTCATGTTGGTGACGCCTGCAAGGAGAAAGACGCCCTTCGTGCTCTGGAGGGGCCTTGGCAGAGAGCCACCGAGGAGCCCTGTCACGGAGCCAAGTGGTAATGCCCAGTAAGAGGGACCTGGGGACCCTGCTCCTCCTCTGCCCTGGCAGCCCTCGGGGGAGCTGGAGAACACCAAGAGCCCAGGGGGCCTGTGCAGGGCAGGACATTGCAGGGCGGCCAGCAGGAGCAGGTCTTCAGCCCCGGCAGGGTGACGCCGTACCTCAGGTTCCCAGAGGCGCCCTGCAGCCACAGCCAGGCCCTAGTGAGGGAGATGGCTGGTTCTGCTCACCAGCCAGGCCCTACCTGTCATTCTCAGCCTCGGCCGAGACACCAGATCGTCCTCGGCACTGTGGGGTGTCGAGCAGCACCCCCCAGTTGCCAGGTCCCAACCCCCAACACACAGCGTGACAAACAAAGAAGTCACCAGGCATTGCCAACATCCCTGGGGAGGGAAGTCAGTCCTGGTGAGAATCACTGAGATACACGGAGAGAATGGTAAACATGACGGACAGACAGACAGACAGAACGCTGGGTGGGCAGAAGAATGACAGATGAACGCAGGCGAGAGGAAGACGAGAGACCACAGGTTACAGGTAGAGGATAGACGGATGGACAGACAGACAGACAGGGAGATGGCACAGAGAGGGGGCAGACAGGGTCTCCCACTCTCCAGCCGGGGCACTCCCACTACTGGGGACCAGGGCACCTGAGGTGGTGGAGCTGTTCTGTGCACTGTAAGGCACTGAGCAGCGTCCTTGGCCTCCACCTGCTAGAGGCCAGTAGCATGTCCCGCCCCCCAACAAGTCATCACGACCTAAAGTGTCTCCAGACAGGACCAATGTCCCCTGGTGCAGAATCCCCTCCAGTTGAGAATCGCACCCCTAAATGAATCAGGGCTACACACAGGTTTCAGAGCTGAGCAGTGCACCCCCAGCTGGGCAGCGTCCAGCTTTGCGCTCTCTGGGCCTGGACTTCCTTTCAGTACTCGTTGCAGCTAATGTCATCTGGACAGTTAGGTCACTGCTTGTGTCCCCCTAGGCTGAGGGCTCAGCCTCTGTCGTGGCAGTATGTACTGAGGTGGCCAGAAATGTGTGCCGTAGAAATGAGTGGGTGGGGGGAGGAGGGGCAGAGTGGAGGGGAGACCAGAGGAAAGGAGGCCGAGGGCCGGGACAGACAGGAGGAGGGATCCCCAGGAGGCCCCCGTGAGTCCCACTCTTGGATCGCCGGCCACCCCATTTCTGGACAGCCTCAGCGCGTGCATGGCTGTGTTCTGACCCTCCACATCCCACCTATCTCCTGCCCCACTGGGGCCCCTCACCTCTCAGCATGTCAATTACGTGGACCTTACTGTCACAGAGAAAGTAAAGGGCTCCCTCGGCCTGGCCCGAGCAAAGGCTTTCCTAACTGCCTGCAGGAAAGAAAATGCACAGCAGGGCCCTCAGCAACCTGCACCAGGAGGAAGGTGAAAGCTGTGCCCACCAACGAGGCACAGTGTTCCAGAAAGATCTGGATTCATGGGCCAAACCCCTGGGTGGATCCTGGCCACCAAGAAACATGGGTGGAGCCGGGTGTCGTGGTGCACACCTATAATCCCAGAGGCTCGGGAGGCCGAGGCAGGAGGATTGCGAGCTCAAAGCCAGCCTCAGCAATGGCGAGGCACTAAGCAACTCAGTGAGACCCTGTCTCTACATAAAACACAAAACAGGGCTGGGGATGTGGCTCAGTGGTCGAGTGCCCCTGAGTTCAACCCCCAGTACCCTCCAAAATAAAGAAACGTGGGTGGGGGGTCCAGCACGGCAGAGTAGTGAAGGGCTGTGCTGAGACTCTGGGACCTGAACCCATGGTGTCACTGGCCACGCGGTGGGTAAAGCCTACCCCTGCGCCCCCTCAGTCCCTCCCAGCTGGGGCAGCAGTGTGGGTACATCAAGGAGGGTCTTTAGCGTGCTGCAAACTACAGGGAAGAGAGGGGCAGGGCCGGCACTCACCACAGCACAGCCACGTCAGGTGCCGCCACTCCATCATCCGAGAGCCGCGGGGGTCCTGCACCAGGGCACATGGGGAGCTCAGGGCGGAGGGACCTTCCCCAGCCCTCCTAGGCACGACTGCAGGAAGGGCAGGCCCCAAGGATGCTAATGGACGCTCTGGACAGGGAAGGGGCTCTTTGAGGACTGAGGACCCCAGGGGCAGGTGGGGAGCCGCCCACAGAGGGCTGGTGAGTGAAACAGACCCGATCCTGCAGAGGGCAGGCCGCAGGCCCCAGATCAGAATGGAGGAGGGTCATGGCCACTCACCAGGATGTACGCTTCCACCTGCAACACAGACACACGGCCAGTGAGCACACCTTCCAGAAGGTTCCCAGACCCTCAGGGTGTGATGTGTCTGCAGGCACAGTTGCTGTTACAGGCTGAATTTTGTCCCCCCACAATGCTGAAGTCCGCTACGGTTGTCTGTGGCTTGTCACCCCCAAACACTTATATTGAAATTTAAGGCCCAACATAATGGTGTTAAGTCGTGGGACTTTAAAGGGTGGTGAGGTGTGAGTGTTCCACCTTCCTTTCTCATGGGAGTGGGTTAGTTCCAGAGAGACTGGGTTATTCTAAAAGGCAAACCCGGACCCTCCTCAATTTCTTGCTTCTTGTGTCACCACATGACCCGTCTCTTGAACTCTGCCCCCATGTGATGCACCTGCCCTGCTGTGACACAGCCAGGAGGCCTCCCCAGAGGCCAGATTTTGGACTTGAAGCTTTCAAAACTATAAGCTAAATAGATGAGTTTTTTAAAAAAATAAAGTACCCAGCCTCAGGTGTTTTGTTATAAGAAACACAAAATAGACTAAGACAGTAAGATTGCATCAGAAATCAGGGCAAGGCAGCACTTAGGGAGGCTGAGACAGGAGGATCGTGAGTTCAAAGCCAGCCTCAGCAATGTCAAGGCGCTAAGCAACTCAGTGAGACCCTGTCTCTACATAAAACACAAAATAGGGCTGGGGATGTGGCTCAGTGGTTGAGTGCCCCTGAGTTCAATCCCCAGTACCAAAAAACAAAACAAAACAAAAATCAGGGCAAGGGCTGGGAGTGTAGCTCAGTTGGTAGAGCACTTGCCTCACATGCACTAAGGCCTTGGGTTCAATCCCCAGCACCACAAAAATAAAAATAAAAAAATGAGGGCAAGTGCCTAAGGGTATCCAGTGAAGCTGGTGCAATGGCCACCTGTTTTCCCAGCAACTCTGGAGGCTAAGGCAGGAGGACCACAAGGGCAAAGTCAGCCTCAGCAACTCAACCAGATTCTGTCTCAAGATAAAAAGGGGCTGGGGATGTGGCTCAGGGGTCGAGTGCTTGCTGAACACACTCACAGCCCTGAGTGCAATCCCTAGCACCGTAGGCGGGGGAGTATTCAGGACCGTGACAGATAAGAAAAAGCAGAACGTGCCCATAGAGTTGTGATTCTTGGCTGGTAACCCACCCACCAGGGAAAATGCTGGGTCTGAGTCCCACAGGCAGGATCCGATCCTGCCCAAGCTGTAGAGCCAGCCTGGCCCACCGCAGGCACCTCTCCCGAGTCCCCTCAGGTTTCCTGGGCCGCAGGTGCTGCCGGGCACCTTCCGTCTTGGCCATGTCTATGCACACGTCCCTTAAATCCCCTTCTGTACACACGGTGCTGTTTTCAAAGCTCCTCGAAGCAGAATGCCAGCTAGTGACCGCAGACAGGGCACGAGACTCAGAAACATCTCCACTGTGCAACTATGGCCACGAGATCTGTGACCTGTGGGTGCCGGAACTGTGGGTGAGGCTGAGGAGGGCCAGGGTGTCCACAGGGTCTCAAGCGTCCTTTCAGAACACTGACTGATGACAAAGGACTCTGCAGAGGAGAAGCCAAGCAGAGGCCCCGGAGCTGCAGGGCACACCCCAGCAGCGTGAGGGGCCGCCTCAGTCTCCTGACCGGACCGGCGCCCAGGAACCTCCAGCGCTGTTTCTCACCAAGAACCAGCAGGCCAGTCTCCTGAGGGACAGGCTGCAAAACAGGTGCCTGGACGCTCCAAGAACATCAGTGTCGTGATGGGCACAGGGGGGCCGTGGGCACTGACTCAGACTACAGAACAAAAAACTGAAACGCAACACGAGATCCAGGATTGGAGTCTCGGCCAGCAAAGAAACACATCAGAAAGGAGATTATCGGGCAACGCGGGTTTTATTTTACTATTATTGTACCAATGTCAAAATTTTTAAAAGGGACAATTGTTCCTTTTTTTTTTTTTTTTGGACTGGGGATTGAGCCCAGGGCATTTTACTACTAAACTCCATCCCTAGCCCTTTCTTATTTTTTTTTTTTTATTTTGAGACAAGGACTTGATAAGTTTCTTAGGACCTCACTAAGTGGCTGAGGCTGGCCTCAAACTTGGGATCCTCCTGCCTCGGCCTCCTGGGTTGCTGCGATGATAGGCATGTGCCACTGTGCTAGTGTGTTCTTTGATTCTTAAAGGATACAGGCAGCGGCATTCAGGGGTAAGAAGAAACTAGAGGGAAATGTCAATTGTGTATGGTGACGCTGGCCAGGTGTCCCAGGCAGGTGTGCTCAGGTACACTTTTAGAAACCAACCTCACCTTCTCATTGACAGGTCTCAGGTCTGGAGAGACGGTGAAGACGCTGATATGCACTAAATGAAAGAGGAGAGACTCGTGGCAGCTCCAGGCCGCCACCCAGCCCTCCCTGCCCTCCTCGCCACCACGCCGGCCACCCACCTCGGTGCTGAGGCCTGTACACCGGCTTGTCAGTCTGGATGAACACAGAGGCCCCTCGGCCGTCCACCGTCACCGAGGTCTGGTTGTGGAAGAGGGTGCCCTCTTCCACCTGCGGGCTGTGGCCCTGCACCTTCAGGAGCGCTTGGCCCCAGAGGCCCATGGGGACCTACAAGCAGAGCACGTAGCTGCAGGATTAGGGGTCCCCCGGACCAGGACTGGGACGTCAGGAAAGCAGTTTGGAGGTCTAGAAAGGGGGCGCTCACCTGGACTGACTGCTCCCCAGGGGACACCTGGCAGTTTCTGGAGATGTTTGGGGGTCTCATGGCCCCCCATGGCAAAGAAGAACCCCAAATGTCAGCAGCTCCGCGGCTGAGCAACGCTGGCCTGGCCCAGAGTCACAGTGTCCTCTATGACACTGCACAGTCCATAGTTCTTCTGACTCACTCCCGGGAGAGTTAGAACCGTTGCCCATTCTCCCCAAGTATGTTCACCGTGGGGGACAGGGGACAGACAGCCCTGCCTCCCATACATACAGACACATGTGTGTTACATGTGTATGTGTGTACGTCACCCCTGGTGTCTAAAGGCCTTCGGTTCCAGGATTCCCCGGGGGACCCAAATCCATAGGTGATCAAGTTCCTTACATAGTGGAGCATAATATCTGCATGGAATCTGCCCACTTTCTCCCTAGACTTCGAATCCTCTCTAGATGACTTACAGTTCCTCATACAATGTAAATGCTATGGACATGGTTGATATACTGAATTGTTTAGGAAATAATGCCCCCCCCAAAAAAAATCTGCACATTATTTGGTGCAGAAGCAATTTTTTGTTCAAATATTTTTTATCTGCTGTTCGTAGAAGCCGCAGATCTGGAGCCCATGATACAGAGGACCGCTGTAGCCATCCAATATACTACAGATGATGATATGTAGGCTTCTCTGATTCCCCTCCCTCTAAAAACACCGCAGGCACAGTCTGTGCTTATGTTTATATGAAACAATCTGAACAGACAAATCCACAGAGACGGGAAGCAGATGGGCAGCTGCAGGGGCTGGGGGAGGGGAGGGGTGTGCTGATGGGGACAGGGTCTCCCTTAGAGGGATGGGATGTTCTGGAACTAGATAGAGGTGGCTGTAAAGCTGTATGGATGTATCCGATGCTGTTTTTAAATGGTAAAAAATAAGAGAAAATGTTTTGCCACATAGATGGCAACATTCCTGGCTGAAGCTTTGCTGGGACATACTTTCCATTCCTCAGGGGACAGAAACTTCTCCAGTCCTCCTGTTCTTTCTAAGCCATGAGCAGAACACCCCCGGGTGTCTGTGAGTCACGCCCATAAAGGATCCTTTTCAGCCAAAACCAAACAGAACTCACACTTCCCTGGATGTGACCCACAGGCTGGGCACCCAGCTGGAGGCCACCATCTCCCAACAGCTGGTGTGGGAGCTCCTGGGGCCTCGCAAATGCAGGGTGCTCCCTTCTAGGGACCCGTCATGGCATCCACTGGGTGGTCCCCGGGCGGCAGGACACCGACCTCGCACCACGCACCAAGCTCTGCCCAGGCTCTGCAGCTGGCCCTCGAGTGGTCTGCACTGGGGTACCCACTCCCATCCCTGGCACCACAGGTGGGCCAGTCCCTGCCCCTCCCAGCCCCTCCCTCCTGTCTGCTCTGGGCAGCATCAGGAAGAGCCACCCTGCGTGGCCACGGGGCCTGGGAGCCTCTGGACTGCGGTTTCCTTTTAGGACCAATCATGGGGATAAACTTCACCCTGGACTCCAATCCAAAAATCCTTCCTGTCCTGTTTCTGGAAACTTCTCCACTTTGGCCAAAGGCTAAAGGCAGAGGAAAAGGTTCCAAACCCCTGGGAATCATGCATGGAAAGATGGGGGGCTACAGCACCCTCCAGAAGAGCCCCGCTCCCTTCTCAGGGGGGGTGTCCCCCGGGAGGGAAGACAGCAGGGCCCCCATGAGCGTCCCCCTGCTGTCCTTTGTGTACAGTGACCCACCTCACGCAAGGAAGTGGGGGCTCAGCGGCTGGGGCTTGGCGGGCTGCCCTGCCTCCTCCCAGTGGGTGAGGCCACCCAGGCTGGGAGGGGTGACGGGCGCCCCCGCACAGGGTGCTGTGAGTGCTGAGCCCCATCACACGTGGCCCTGGGAGACACGAAGTGACTTGACCAGGTCACAAAGTCTGTTCTACAGCTCAAAACAGTGTCCTCCTAGTCCTGCACCTGCCGACCCTCAAAGGTCTTTCCAGAATGTTCTAGACTGAGCAGATGCCCTTGCTGTGATTTAGATATAGTTTGACAATGTCCTCCAAAGGCTCATGTACTAAAAGTTTGGTCCCCAGAGCAGAGATGTGGAGCCATGTGGGACCCTGGGAGATGGGGCCTGATGTAAGGTCAGGGAGGACATTGTGCCTGGAAGGGCTTAATACAGGTTTCCTGGGCCTCGAATTAGTTTCCACAAGAAGAAGTTGTAAAGTGAGCCTGGCCCCTGACTCTCTGGCTTCCTGTCTCACCATGTGATCTCTCCGTTTCCTACATGCTCCCACCATGATGTCATCTGCATGGTGGAATCCAACCAAGGGGGTCTTCACCAGAGCCTGAACAGGTGGGGCCCTCAATCTTGGACTTCCAGTCTCAAAAACTGTGCGTGAAATAACCTTGTTTTCTTGATAAAGTACCCAGCCCCGGGTACTTTGTTATAGCAACAAGAAATAGACAGATAGACCCCTCCATTCCTAACATCAGTAATCCAAGTTCACTCATTGAACACTGGTGACACCCAAGGGCTTGGGGACTGAGATACAAGCACAGGAGATATGGAAGATTCATCAAGGAGGTGGCCAGGACAAGTTAGTACCACTGAAGACAAAGAGCAAAGATGGACATCCCAGGAACCAAGTAAGGGAAGAGGCTCCTGGGGCCAGCTCCCCTTTGGGACCGCTGGATTGGTTGTCAGCTCACCCCAACTCCAACAAACATCCAGAGGTAGCTGACTTTACTTGGGCCCAGCCCTCTCCCCTGACAGGCCAGGGAGACTCTCTCAGGTCCAGGAGTGGGTCTTGGACTAAAGGACTCTGTTCTGCCCCCCTCGGGGGTTTGCAGCCTAGGCATGTGGCCCTGGGTGACCAGAGAGCTGGAAGCCCAGCCTCAGACACCACCCAGGTCCCAGAAGACCTGAAACTCCCCCCTAAAGACCCAGGGCTATGGCGGGGGGTGGAGGTCAGAGCACTGTACACATCCCAGCATGGCCAGAAGGATCAGCCTGACTCTCTTGACCTGCTGAGCATCCATCTGCTCTTCTGGGAAGTGGATGTAATGCTGACCTTGAGGCACTGTGATCACATATGAAGTACTTGGCACACGGTAGACACAGAGGTGGTGGCCATAAGGATCCCTCTTGCTCTTCCAACTACCCAGTCTATCAACTAGCCAAAGGAATTCAGGTGAGGCCAGAGGTTAGAAAGCTCCCTCACACTCTTTACAGGAGCTCTTGTGGCTTTCTCTGCTCCAGGCCAAGGGCTGCCTCTCTTTTTCTCCTTCCTGCCTCAGGACCTTTGCACTGGTCATTTCTTCTTCCCAGAATGCCTTTCTCCTTCTGATCTCTGCCTAAATGTCACTCTCCCTGTCATGGAAAGAGCAGCTCTCCTCCACTATCCCCTCAGCATTCTCTCCCTGCCTCTGATATACTTCAAGATCACATTTCTTCTATTATGTTCTGACCTGCTCCTTTGCCTGCCACCAGGTAAGGTGGTGGCACAGAAAGCAGGAAGTGTTCAACTTACGAGGAGAGCTCAGTGGACAATTGAGAGACAAATGTCACTCATTGCATGGATATTTCAAAAAAATCAGAATGAAGCAAGCATCACTGGGTTTTAGGTATGCTTTCTAGAAAGTTCCGCCGAGAGCCTCTAAGCAGCATCCTTGCTGCACAGTGAGAGGCCAAGACTCAGTCTGGGCAGGGCCTGACCACAGTGCCCAACGCAGGTGGTGGGTCCCCACAGCACTGGCTTCCAAACCACATACCCTGAATCTCCTGTGTGCCCGGAGGAGTGCCCTGGACAGCTGCTCCGGTTTGGACAAGTGTCCCCCAAGGCCCATGTGTTAAAGAGCTGGCTCCCAGGAGGTGCTTTTAGGACGTGCAGAGGAACCTTTGGGAGATGAAGCTTCATGGGAGGTTTTTAGGTCATTGGGAGTGTGACCTCAAAGGGGCTTGGGGACTCAGGCCTCTGCCTCCTCCTGCTCGCTCCCTAGACCATGCTCTAAGTGGCTTTGCTCTGCCAGGCACGACTGCCATGAGGGGATGACTGGACAAGCCCAGGGCAACAGGGCCATCTGATCATGGACTGAAACTTCCAGAACCATAGCCAGAATAAACCTTTTCTCCTTATAAGTTAATTATCTCAAGTGTTTTATTATAGTGAGGGAAAACTAACTGATAGAAATGGAACAAAGAGGGGATCTTGCACCCACCAGAGCAGTGTGGCTGTCCTCTGACATCCAAACCCTCGTTCCACCAGGCAGGAGTCTCACCCTGTTGACATTGGGGCTGGATCTTTCTCTGCCATGGGGCCGTTCTGAGCACTGCAGAAAGTTTCTCAGCATCCTGGGCCTCCACCCACTTGGTGCTGATAGCAGCACCCCTTGTCCAATTGTGACAACCACAGATGTCCCTGGACATTGCCAGAGGAGGAGAATCCCCTCCTCTCAAGTTGAGAAATGCTCACCCAAAGCTATGCTGAGTGCTACATTTTAAGCCCCTTTCTTGGAAGTCTCTAGAAGTCTCCAGTCCAGTCCTAAGATCTGCTGGACGCCTTTCAGAATCACATAGCCCCTCCTCAATGTCTCATGCAAATCCTCAGCACATATGATGCAGGCGTGCCCTCTTAGGTAGGGTGGCTGGGGACAGACAGCACATGGCCTAGGCATCTGTCCGGCCCATCTGTGTGATCACGAGACAGCTGACCTAACCGCAGGAAGCTCTGGGTTTCTATTCAGGGTTTCCCAGCTGTGGAAAACCTTTGGGCCTTGTCTTTCTCTGGGTGGGGGCTGTCCTGTGCACTGCAGGAGGCCCAGCAGCCCTGGCCTAGACCCAGTAGATGCCAGGAGTGCCCTTCCCCATTGACATCCCCAGGCATCACCAAAAGCTCCCTTGGGGTGGGGAGTGGGGAGCAAAACCACCCACTGGGTGAGGACCAGGGTCCTGGAGGAAAGGTCACTGCAAACAGGCTGGAGGGGTCTGGGTGGAGCCGGGTGATGCAGGCTCGCCTAGCACCTAGCGCAGGGCCCTGGGCTCCATCCTGGCTGTGCAATAAAAAGGCGGGGG
>CM053413.1:11143940-11298990 GCA_028644305.1 Xerus rutilus
GGTACTGGGGATTGAACTCAGGGGCACTCGACCACTGAGCCACATCCCCAGCCCTATTTTGTGTTTTTATGTAGAGACAAGGTCTCACTGAGTTGCTTAGTGCCTCGCCATTGCTGAGGCTGGCTTTGAACTCGCGATTCTCCTGTCTCAGCCTCCCTAAGTGCTGGGATTACAAGCGTGAGCCACCGCGCCCGGCTTGCATTCACTTTTTTTAAAAAAAAATATTTTTTAGTTGTCAATGGACCTTTATTTTATTTATTTATATGTGGTGCTGAGGATCGAACCCAGGGCCTCACACATGCCAGGTAGGTGCCCCACCACTGAGCCACAGCCCAGAACCTACAGTCACTTCTGAAAGGTGTTTTCACCCATGCTGTGCCTGGGTGGCACCCCTCCATGTGGCCACGTTGGGGGAGGACAGCACGCCTGAAGGCCACTGATTGGCCGGGTCTTCAAGGAGGGGACAGGGAAGAAGGCCCCGTAGAGACTGGTACACTGCACGGAGGCTGCTTTAAAGAAGCCGCATCTTGCAGACCTGGTGCTGGGGAAGCAGCTGCTGCTCCTTTCAGGTGGAGATTCTTCAGATGGCCCCTGGGGGGCAGCAAATCCCCAACAGGCTGGCATCCACCACACCAGAGGCTGGAGCCCTGCGGCCAACTTACCAGATCTATCTGCAGATGCAACTGTTGCCTCTCTGCCTCTCTCTCTTTCCCTCCCTCCTTCCCTCTCTTTCCTCTTGCTGGAGATAGAACGAACCCAGGGCCTGTGCACACTAGGCAAGTGCTCTACCACTGAGCCACACCCCCAGCCCTGTCTTGTAAAAAATTAACTATGCCCACAGATCAGAAAGGTATTTTAGCATTTTTTTTTATCAGACTTCTTTTGACAGGGTCATGATGGGTAAAAGAGCAGAGTAAAAATCATTCAGAATTGTGCCCCCTAAAAGATGGGCATGATTCAAATTTGAAGCACAGAACCTCAATCAAATTTCAGACATGAATAGGGAGGAGAGATGCCTTCTTTCCCCCTCTCTCTTATCTGTCATATGATGGACTTTTTGGGTTTTGAGCTAGGGTCTCACTAAGTTGCCAAGGCTAGCCTCAAACTCCTAGCCGGCCTCCTGCCTCAACCTCGGCAGCCAGGACTACAGGTGTGCCCCAGTTCCATGGGCTCTTTTCACGTCAAGCATCCTAAAAGATGATCATTCTGCATGGTGTAGCAAGACTTGGTTCACATTTTAGTTATTTCCAATTATTTGCTATTATATTTAATGATCCAATGAACATCTAGAAGACAAACATTATCAAGATTTTGACATTGCTTCAGTAGATAAGAGACTCAAGCCAGTTGTGGTGGCATGTGTCATAGTCCCGACTACTGGGAAGGCTGAGGCAGGAGGATGATGAGCACAGGAGTTTGAGACCAGCCTGGGCAACACAGTGCGACTCTGTCTCAAAAAAAAACAACAAAATAAGCCAGGTGCGATCGGTGCACACCAGTAATCCTAGCAGCTTGGGAGGGTGAAGCGGGAGGATCACAGAGTTCAAAACCAGCCTCAGCAACTTAGTGAGGTGCTAAACAACTCAGTGAGACCCTGTCTCAAAAAGAAAAATGCAATAAAAAAGGGCTGGGGATGTGGCTCAGTGGTTGAGCACTCCTGAGTTCAATCCCTGGTACCAAAAACAAAACAATGAGCCGGGGCGGTGGCGCAAGCCTGTAATCCCAGCACTTTGGGAGGCTGAGACAGGAGAATCGCGAGTTCAAAGCCAGCCTCAGCAACGGCGAGGCGCTAAGCAACTCAGTGAGACCCTGTCTCTACATAAAACACAAAATAGGGCTGGGGAGGTGGCTCAGTGGTCGAGTGCCCCTGAGTTCAATTTCCAGTACCAAAAAAAACAAAACAAAACAATACCCCCAGAGCCTAGAAAGGATAAACTGGGTCAATGATGTAAAAGCCCTGGTGATACCAGTTGACAGGTGTTGAGCTCTTTCTCTGGCCCAGAATTGCTGAGCGTCTCCATAAGTTCCCTAAGACATGGTTATTATCTTGGCTTTAAAATCAAGAGACTGTGCCTTAGAGAAGTGAATCTTTTTTTCCCATTGAGGCAAAATTGAAATATCACACTGAGCACTTTAAAGTACACGATTGCACCCAAGTCCAGTACCCTCGCCATGCTGTGCAGCCCTCTCCTCGGGCAGTTCCAGAATATTTTCCTCCCCACAGAAAGAGACCCCATCCCCACAGGTGGTCACTCCCCTCTCCCTGGCCCCTGGCAGCCACGGATCTGCCTTCTGTCCCTGTGGATCCGCCTGACAGTTCCTATCAGTGGGATTGCACGCTACGCTATGTGGCCTTCGTGTGGCTTCCGTCACTCAGCACACGTTCTCCAGGTTCCCGTGACATGCGTCGGCTTTCTTCTTTTTGATAACAGAGTGACAGTCCACAGTGGATGGACCCAGTGTTGATCTGTCACTAATTCATGGACGTTTGGAGTATGTCTACCTTTCAGCTGTTAGAAAGTGTTGCTAAGAATGTTCACGTGCAAGCTTTTGTTGGAGTCTTGTCTTCAATCCACTCAGGTCTATACTTAGTGTAGAACTGCTGGACCATTGGCGAGGAATCAAAAGTCAAACACAGAAGGTTTGACTGTTTGAGGAACAGAGATGTGAATCTTTCACAAATACCCAACAGGAGCAGGTAGGACTTAAAAGCAGATTGTGGAGCAAGACCTGGAGCCTCCACCAGGGCAGAGCATGAGCCCCAATCCTCTCCAGGACCCTCAGCTCGGCCCTGTGCACCACTGCCTGGCCTGGTCTGCTCAGTCTGACTTTGATGTTAACATGCAAGCATTGGTTATCTGGTGATTTCAATGCCTGGGTTCTTGTCTTCAAAGAGAACTCTGTGCCATGAGACAGCTGGGTGTGATTGGACCAGCAACAGGAAAAGAGATAAAGGAATAAGAGTTGCCCAAAGAACTGGTAAGGCTCAGGTAGATGCCCAGTCCTATACATGGAGCATGTTGAGGGGCTGTTGTGGGGTGAATATTGAAGGGGCTTTATGTTTACTTGATTGTGGTATTGGGGATTGAACCCAGGGGTGCTCTAATACTGAGCTACTTCCCCAGCCCTTTAAAAATTAAAAAAAATTTTTTTTGAAACAGCATCTTGCCAAATTGCCGAGGCTGGCCTCGAACATGCAATCCTCCCGCCTCAGCCTCCTAAATACATGGGAATGCAGTTGTGCCCCTGCAAAAGTTTTTGCAGATATAATTAAGAGATGGATCTCAAGATGAGATCATCGTATTTGGGTAGGTCCTAGAT
This sequence comes from Xerus rutilus, assembly GCA_028644305.1. Classification (NCBI taxonomy): domain Eukaryota; kingdom Metazoa; phylum Chordata; class Mammalia; order Rodentia; family Sciuridae; genus Xerus; species Xerus rutilus. Next base: position 11,147,262 of record CM053413.1, read on the forward strand.
CCAATGACACTCATTCATCATCATCAGGGAAATGAAAATCAGAACCACAGAAGTATCCTGTCACCAGTTAGAATGGCTATCACCTCAACGACAAACACCCAGGAAGTAAGGAAGGAGAATTCTTATTCACTGTGGGTGGGAGTGTATCCATGTGGAGAGTCTTCAAAAATTAAAAATAGAACAACCATATGAGCCACCAATGCCACCACTGGGTTTAAATATTTATACCAAAGGGGTCTTTGCACCTTCATGTTTATTATATCTCTATTTACAACAGCTAAAATACAGAATCAACCTAGATGTCCACCGGTGGATGAATGGATAAAGAAAATGTGGTATATGTGTACAAGGGGTCATTATTCAGCCATAAAAAATAAATCATTTGCAGCAACGTGGATGGAACTGGAGGTAATTGTGTTAAGCAGAATAGGAAAAGAGGCAGAAAGCTGATCTCATAGAACCGAGTGGAATAGCGCCCCCTAGACATCAGGAAGAAAAGGGAACAGGAAGATGTTTAAGGGCTACTCAGCCCAGAGAAGAGGGATTTAGTCCTGGTTTTTCTATAGCTCAGAAGGATAACGATTTGTTAAAATAATCTATGATCATTTAAAATGGCTAAAAAAGAAGAGTCCAAATTTCCAACACATAAAAATCATTTAATGCTTGAAGAGACAGGGAGGTGCGTATGCCTCTAACTTGATTATCACACATCATGTACAGGCATTGCGGTAATGTAATGTACTCCATAAAGATATATGGATAGTATGTCTCAATTTAAAAACATTCAATGTGGGGCTGGGGTTGTGGCTCAGTGGTAGAGCACTTGCCTAGCATGTGTGAGGCACTGGGTTCGATTCTCAGCACCACATATAAATAAATAAAATAAAGGTGCATCAACAACTAATAAAAAATATTTTAAAAAAAATTCAATGACAGTTTCCTGATAAGAGAAAAGCAGAAGGAAATTTGAAACATGGGCAGATGGGGGGGGGGAAGGTGGCCACGTGGAGACCCCAAGCTGAGGAACACCTAGAGCCCCCAAAAGCTGGAAAGGCACAGGATCATTCCTAGAGCCTCTGCAGGGACCATGGCCCTGCAGACACCTTGATGTGGGACCTCTGGCCTCCAGAACCATGACAAGGACCGCGGTGTCTCTGTGGTCAAGGTCAGAGTCCCTTTGGAACAGAATCCCTTCTCGTCCCATTCAGTTTTGAGAGGGAGCTTTCTTGGTTTTATGTTCCATTTGCTAAGCATTTACCTCAACTTAAGCATCTTTCCCCAAATATTACCCATCACATCACAGGACCATCGTGCCCGATGCACACTTCGTGAATCAGATTCCTCAAATGGGCAAGTGTTGGCTGCAAACTTGGTGCAGGTGGTTTGTATTTGCTGGTGATAAAATACATGCTTTTTCACTTTAGCACCTTTAGCGCAGGTGGACTGCACAGACGCAGGAATCATATGCAGTTGCTGTGCAGCCCCCACCCAACATGCTCATGGGATGCTCAGACAGCACCCCAACACGGACGCACTGAGGCAAAGCTGCCCGTGGCCCCTCTGCCCAGCCCCGCTGACCTCGCTCCGCTTCCTGTCCCTACCAGTCACGCACTCTGTCCTCCACGCGCAGAACTTGAGGTCACCCAGGCAGCAGTGCCTCTCTAGACCCCAGGCCCTGCAGCTACCAGACCGCGCGGACCACAAGCCCTGTCCTCCCCTCCTGTCCCAGACGTGGCCCTTGCCTGGGGCCTGTTTCCGTGAGCGACATTGGGCCTGGGCCAGTTCCCTGCCTGCTGCCCAGGAGCCCTGCTGCGGCGCCAGCCCACATTCCCGCCTCACTGGCTAATTGGACCTGACTGGGCCCGGGGAGTTCCGGAAGCTTCCCTGGCCACGGCGGAGACGAGCCCCCACTCCCATGTGGCCCAGAGGATTAGCTCGGTGACCCCGTGCCCCCGAGCAATTAGGAGCACTTGGGGGACTGTGAGCTGCCCTCGCTGGACCCCCGTCAGCCCGGGTGCCCCTGGCTGCGGAGCTCGGCGGGCTCGGCGGGTGGCTGCGTCCTGGGTCTGGCCAGGCCGGCCCGTCTTCCTGTCCTTTGTGAAAGCCCCATTTATTTTCTTCTTGCTTTTAACTTCCGAGCAAAGCCTCCCTAACAAGCCGCGCCTTCCCTCGGCGAGCCTGCGCCACGTGCGGTGTCTGCGCATGCTCAGGAGCGGGCGCCAGGAGCCCGCCCTGAATTTGAGTTCGGCTTCTCCCGCTTTGTGGCGGAGCGCTTTGCAGCCAGGGGCTTAAGCCCTCTGTGCCTCCGCTGCGACCCGGAGCTGAGGACGCCTTTCAGCGTCAGAGGCGTGCTGCGAGGCGCACAGGCGGGCGCCACAGTGCCCCTTCTTACCTATGACCCGTGCTGAGCCCCGAAAGCAGCTCCTTCAGTCCTGCCACCGCGGGTCTTACGTTGCCCGTTTACAGAGGATACGATGGGGGCTCAGGGAGGGAAAGTCCTTTGCCCAGGGTGGCACAGCAGACACCAAGGGCAAAGACATCCAGCACCCACACCGGGTGCCGCACACGGTTCTGAGGCCGTTTGCTCATTGGGCTCACGTTTGCTGTGCTGGGTACAAACTGAAGCCAAGTGGGCCAGCGGGAGGGATCCATCGTGTTTCCTCCGCGCCCCTTGCCCTGGGAGCTTGCGGAGTGACACCGGGTAACAGGTCCCTGCTGGTCTGGCCTGAAGCCCGTTTGCTCTGTCTCCCATTTGCTCTCAGATCTCTGGCTGCGACCCCAGAGGAAACCAGTGCTCTGTGCCTTACATTGGCAGAGTCCCCAGGGTGGCCCGTGGAAACCCCGGATCCCCGTCTGGAAATGGAACAGGTAGGACCTGTGGGGTTGGGAGCGGCCCGGGAGCAGGCAGAGCTGCTGGACTTGCGAGCATTTAAGGAAACTGGAGATGCCCCAGCATGGCCATGGGCTCACGTTGGGGTCCTGAGAGCCCACTACAGAGGTGCTACAGCGACAGGTGGTGCCAGCCCAGGGGCGGCAGCAGGGGTTCCAGTGCCCAGGTCTCGTCCCTGCCCTCCACGCACCCCTCCTGTCCTGCTGGTCCCTGTCCCCAGCCCCCCATCCTGCTTCGCAGAGGTACAGTGGAGCATCACCCTGGAACCCCAACCCCCACAGCTGATGAGTGGGCAACTGCCATCCCCCTGCCCCTCCCTCCATCATGCCAGGTTCCTCATTCCGTTTTTAAGCTGAGGTGGAACGTAGGTGAACGGAATGAACCACTTCGAAGTCTACACTGCAGAGGCAGCTAGGACGTTCAGTGTTGGGCACCATTACTTGGTTCTCCCCAGAGAGGGACCTGTCCCCACTCCCGGTCACTCCCTGTCCCCTCCTGCAGCTCCTGACAACCCCGTCTGCTTCCATCTCTGGACGTGCCCGTCCTGGACTTTCCCACGACCACAGCACATCCTGCGTGACTTGTGCCTGGCTTCTTCTGCTCAGTGTCCCCAGGCTCGTCCGGGTCAGTGTTTCATTCCTTCCTTGCCAGGGCTGAGCACCATCCCAGGTTTCTGATCTGGTCTCCTAGTGCGAGGGGTGGAACCCAGGGCCTCCTTCTGCACCCTGGCGTGGGCTTCGTGCTTTTTGACAGGAGTTTGGCAGCAACTTCTAAGTTCTGTCTTCACAGACCATGTGACAGGATGGACCCGTCCTGCACGTCCTAGGGTACTGAGCACCATCCCTTCCTGGCCACTGCCCCCCACCCCATGCCAACAGCACCCTGCTGACCAACGTGTAGCTCTCCGGCCTGCTTCCAACTGGAGACAGCAGCTGGGTCCAGGAAGGCCATCGCCAAGGTCCCTGCAGGCCTGGTTACACTGGAGGTGTCCCTGCCAGCCGACGTCTCCTGATTCCTCTTTCACTCTTCCTATGATCTAATACCTACCTACATTCTCACCTCCTACCTCATAAACCCCACATCCCACACCCAAGCCCTCTGTCCACCGTCAGAGCCTGCAGACCCGTATGCAAACCTCCTGTTCACAGTGTGGATACTAATCACACACATCATTTCTATTTATTGTGACACAACTGTAATTGTCTAAATGCGAGTTGTTTGGTTTAAGGCTGCATATTGTTTGCATTGGATGCTGTAAATATTGATCTTCCCCTTACAGGCGAGGTATTGGTAACCTGCAGGGAAACTACAAGATTATAGGGTAGAAACTGTAATACCTCAGACCTGCACTGCTAGAGGGGAAGACACATGGACAACATGGAAAAACAAGGGAGAAAATGCCCCAAACCAAGATGCTACAATAGTAGAATCCATTGACAACACGGTAGATGAAATGTCAGAGGAGTTCAGAACATACATAATTAAAATGATCTGTGAAGCACAGAACAAGATTAGAGCAATTACGGGCAACAATTGGTCACTCCAACAAAGAGATGAGAACAAACACAGGCAGCCAAAGATTACTCCAAGAAAGAGAAAGACTGAAAAAACAAAACAAAACAAAAAAGAAACAGAAATCCTCTAAGTGAAGGAAATGAAATAATGGCACCCTGCTCTAGTTCCCACATTGTAAAGGTGCCCCAGGGAAGTGGGGTTAGAGGCAGGGGCTCTGAGGTGCTCCGAGGTGGTTGGGTCCTGGAGGTTCTGACCTCGAGAATGCATTGATCCATTTATGGGTTAATGAGTTATCCAGGGAGTGGCTCTTTTTTTTTTTTTTTTTTTGGTACTGGGGATTGAACTCAGGGGTACTCAACCACTGAGCCACATCCCCAGCCCTGCTTTGTGTTTATTTAGAGACAAGGTCTCACTGAGTTGCTTAGCAACTCAAAGTTGCTGAGGCTGGCTTTGAACTTGCGATCCTCCTGTCTCAGCCTCCCAAAGTACTGGGATTACAGGCATGCATCACCGTGCCTGGCTCTCAGGGAGTGGGCTTTTTAAAATACAAAGTGGCACACTTGCTGCCTTACCACAGGATGCCCTCACCAGATCCCAGTGCCATGCTGTGGACCTCCCCCTCCAGAACTGCGAACTAGACAAACCTCTTCCTTTATGAACTTCACAGTCTCGAGTGTTCTGTTATAGCATCAGAAAATGGACTAAGATGATGTCCTCTTTGGGTGTAATAAAAAATATATTTGGTCCTTGGCCACAGTCCCTGGCATAGTGTTGCTAACACTCGTGGTATGGAGGTTCACAAGCTGAAACAAAGACCTTATGAGAGCATTGCAGAAGGCTGGATGTTCCAGAGGACTGCCCGGGGGTCCCCGAATATTATATTCATATTTAATATTAAGGACCAGATCAATGTTATATTCATATTTGTAGAGATTTTAAAAATCATAAAGCAGAGACTGCAGTGGGAAACCTTACTGGGCTCACTGGGAGCAAGTCAGGTAGATCAGTCAAAATAAAGATCGACAGAGGGCCGGGGCCGGGGCCGGGGCCGGGGCTCGTCCTGCTGCTGCACTCAGGGCCTGCAGGAAGGTCAGGGGTGGAGAAGGTCCAGGGCCTCTTGCCGCATCCGGGCTTCAGCTAGCCCAGGAGAAGAGATGGAGCGCTGGAGGCGAGGCTAGAGCTCAGGGCAGGGCACTTGAGACCCTTGTTACACCCCAGCCCCAGGAGGGGAGAACGTTTATTAGAAATGTAAGGCTGACTGCCAGGTGCCCCGGTCTGAATATCTCCTACCCACATTCTTATGTTGAAATCCTGGTCCTAATAGGAAGTAATTGGTGGGGCCTCTGGGAGGTGAGCAGGTCTTAAGGGTGGAGGCCCAGTGAACAGGGTCACTTGTGAGAGGCCCAAGGGAACTCATTTGACCTTTCCACCACGTGGGGACAGGGCAAAACAGCCTTCACCAGACGCTGAACTTGCTGACACGGCGATCTTGGATATTCAGCCTCCAGAACTATGAGAAAGAAAACTGTTTTGTTGTTTATAAGCCACCTGGTCTATGGTCTTTTGTTACAGCCACCCATATACCTTAAGACTAAAGAAAGAGGCCAGGTCTCCTTTAGGCTGAATGCTTTACGGACGTGGGTGCTATGATTGATGGGGGAACACTTCTGTAGTCTACTATTATAAAACCAGGACCTAGGGCCGAGGGTGACCTTGGTGGCAGAGAACTTGCCTAGCATACACAAGGCCCTGAATTCCACCTCCAGCATCAAAAGCATCAACAAAACCACGACCTGCTGCAGTCTTTGTGGAGGCCGTGAGGCAGCACGGCACACTCGTGTGAATATGCTAAGACCCGAGATCCAAAGCACTCTGGTCTCAAGCATTCCATAGAGGAGAGAGTCAACTTGTCCCATTTTGGAGGTCCCAAGGCTCAGTAGAAACTGAGACAACACAAACCTTCCAATTGTCCATTTTCATAGAAAACAAAAGCTCCGAATGCAAACGTTTTATTTTCTGAACATCAAATGAGGTTATCCCACCAAAACGGTTGTGCTGCTGGAGCAGCATGTAAAGTGCTCGAGTGTCCTGACTGCCACCTGTGTCACCACGGATCCCACCCCGAGAGAGACACAAGAATGGGGCTTCTTCCCAACTGCTGGGAGGAAGGGCTTGCTTGGGTTAGGGGACAGGCCTGTGTGTGGCTCACTGGGCATGTGGCTTGTCATCCCGAGCTGTGTTCCTCAGCTCTCTCTGAGGGTCCCCAAAGGCACCATCTGCATTGAAATACCACTGGCTGGGGGTTTCCAGGCCTTGGGCCTCTTCCCAGACTTCCTGGTTTATCAGTGCCGCCTCTTTACTCGCCTCAGCAGAAAGTTCCAGCACCTGGGAGAAGATCCTGTGAACACAAGAGAATAAATGAAGCGTTTTCCCCTCCATGGCCAAGAGCTGGAAGAAACTAGCACCTTGGAGAGGAACAAGGGGTGGCAGTGCCGCAGGACCCTGAGCAGCACCAGGCAGGTGGGAGAGGGGAGCCACCGCCCAGCAAAACAAAAGAGCCACAGAACATCCGCAGGGAGCCAGCTCCAGGGACTCTGGGCACCAGAAACCCACTCTGCCCTCTGTAAAATGGGACAGCACTTGCGAAGAAGCTGCACACGCCCGCCACAGACCTGGAACCCTCTCGAGATGATGCGCAATACCTGGTACAATGTACGAGCCACGAAGCAAGTTGTTCCACTGTGTTATTTAGGACACCGTGACTGAAGTCTGTATGCGTTCAGTACACACAGACACCGTTATGTAAAGAATGTTTTGATCTGTGGTTGGTTAAGTTGGCAGATGTGGAACTCAAGGGCACAGAGGACCACCTGTACTTAGGAAGTGCCAGCACTGTGTGAGGCAGTCCTAGGAGTGGGTGGCACAGCCACAAACAGAACCAAGTCCCGGCCCTCGGGCCACTCATGTGACGGTGGAGAAGCGTGTGCTAGACCCGCACGTTCAACCACTCCAACCTGCGACCCTCATCCTCTACTGGTCTTTGGTGTCCTGATTTTATCCTAGGGCCACACATGGAAGACAGAAGTGCCACAGAAGGCGACAGCGGTTTCTCACGAGTCCTTTCAATATTTTAGGCATCTCAGGAACTGTATGTAATATTGTAAAGGAAGAGGAAACAAGATTCTTTCTTGTTTTGTTTTGTGGTACTGAGGATGGAACCCGTGCTAGGGTTCCACTCACACATGCTGGGCAAGTGTTCTGCCACTGAGCCACATTCCCAACCCTTTCTATTTTATTGAGTCAGTGTCTCACTAAGTTGCCCAGGCCGGCCTTGAACCTGTGACCCTCCTGCTTCAACCTCCTGAGTACCTGAGATTATAGGTATGTGCCTCTGTGCCCAGGGGAAACAAGGTTCTTTTCTGGAAGAACCCATGGCTGGAAAGGTGACCGTAGGTCCTTAGGGAGGCTGGTGGCACACTGGGATGAGGGCCTGGCCCACTAGGCCACGTGCTCTGCCAAGGCCAGCCAGCTGCTCCACCAGGACCTGGGCCTTTTCTGTGTGTATTTATAGTTCAACAGGAAGTTCAAGACACGCCTTCCCAAAGCTGCGGTGCAGCCCAGGGTGGCACCTGGCGCAGCACACTAGGCCCTGTCCTTCCCCAGCTCGGCACAGAACCAAAAACCAAAACTACAAAAAAAGTAAGCAGGGCTGACCCGAGGTCACTGAGTGCTGCACGTGAATGTGACCCCTCCCATCTGGCTCCTTGGGACTTACTCTTCAGAGGTGGGTCTCAGTTCTTCTGTGGTCCCCACCCCACCTTGCTGGTCTCTGGTGCTGTCACTCTCTCTCCTGTCTTGCAACGTCTCTGACCCCTTTGCACCCAGCATCCCGTTATCTCAGAACTGACTTGAAAGTGAGCAAGAAAATGAAGTAACACCAGAGGCCTCCTGGATGGAGACGCTGCCCACAAACAGACAGCGATGACACCTGCTGGCCGCTCCCTGCCTGGAGCACAGCTGCTTGCTAGGCAAGCGCTGCTCCCCTGGGCCCCCAGAGCTGCCCTACACCCCACCAGCGCACAAGAGGCTCAGTCTGCTCTGCTCCTCCCTGGATACCTGCGGAGCTCCAGGTCCTTGTTGGTGGTGGCATCCTTGAGCTCGCTCAGCAAGGCCAGGGCCTGCTCGTTTTCTTCTGCACTGCCGATGCCGAGCTCCCCCAGGAGACGGTGGGTGGTCTCCAGGTCACGCTGCAGAGCATCTGGAGGGGAAAGGGGTGGTTAGCAGTGGATCGAGGGGCCCGATGCGAGGGACAGGCGTGTGAAGCGTGAATGGCCTTTCCTCGGTGCATTGCGATGCTGGCGCTGTCACCGCGACAAGCTGCAGGGCAGCAGCAAAGTGAGGAAGACGGCTGAGCTGGAACCTGCTCCGCCCGGGCCTGGGCTACGGCTCGGACGCGTCCCGCACATGCACGTGCTGGAAACTGGATCCCCAGGAAGAGGGTGCTGCACGGTGATGAGGCCGGGGGGGCCCGTAGTGATGCCCAGTGCCAACAGCAGCAGGGCTCGAGGGTGGCGGCCAGGCTCACCCTGGCTCCCTCCCCCCTCCCTGCTCCTCTACCATGAGGCAACAGCTAGAAATCCCTCGCCAGATGTGCCCCTCGGTACTGGACGTCCCTGTCCCCAGAACCAGGAACCAGTAAGTATCTGTTCATCCTCAATAGCCAGCACTCTTACAGCAGAAGCAATGGGGTAAGCCAGCCTGGGATGGTGTGGCCGGGGGTCATGGGACAGGCATGTCCACCGTCCAGGCAGTCACTGCAACGTCACTATGGTGCCTCTGCAGACTGTGACAAAGCTGTGCCGTGAGACCCCTGTGCCTAGCGTCTTCTGACCAGACCAAAGCAACTTAATATCAGCCCACTGCCCTGTTCCCTGTTCCCTGTACCTCTGCAGGCCTGAGCGAGGGACACCTGTGGCTGTGCTGCACATGCCACCAGTACTAAGGTGGCACGGCACGGGCAGGCCAAGTTCACCTTGGGGACACATCCTGGGAAGCTCAGGAGGGCCTTACAACTGCACATCCTCTTCCACTTCCTGTTATGAATTGAACCGTGTCCTCCCAAACAGGATGCTCAAGTCCTAAGCTCAGGGACTGTGAATGTGACCTTAACTGGACACAGGATCCTTGTGAATGTAGCTGAGTAGACATGAGGTCAGCGGTGTGGGCTCCAGTCCATCTGGTGTATTCCAGGAGGAGGAGGGCCAGTCAGAGACACAGGGAGACGGCCACGCGAAGCCAGAGGCAGAGGCTGTAGTGTCACGGCCACGGGAAGGGGGCGCCAGGGTTGCCAGCAACTGCGGAAGCCAGCAGAGGCCAGGGACTGATTCTCCCTGAGTCTCTGGAAGGAACCAACCCTGCCAACACCTGGATTTCAGACTTCTGGCCTCCAGGGATGTGAGGGGATACATTTCTGTTGTTTTAAGCTACCCAGTCTGTGGTCATTTGGTCCGGCAACTACAGAAAACTCACAGTCCCTGGTAAAATGCCCAGCGACCACTTAAAGAACTTGTCACAGATGGAGCCCAAGAATTACAGATGTAGGGTGTCTACTCGTCATAGAATCAGAAACCCAGGCCCTGAATATCAACCAACAAGGGCAGGGCTGAATGATATGCATCCGCAGAACAGATGTGTGATCATCATGTGCTTCCAACAAAGAGACTGCTCCTAAGAGCTGGGCACGGGGGCACACCTGTAATCCCACTGGCTCAGGAGGCTGAGGCAGGAAGATCACAAGTTTGAGGCCAGCCCCAGTAACTCAGCAAGCCCTAAGCAACTTAATGAGACCCTGTCTCAAAATAAAAAAATGAAAAGGTCTGGGGATGTGTCTCAGTGATTAAGCACCACTGAGGTTCAATCCCTGGTACCAAAAATAAGAATAATTAAAAAATAAAAAGGGCTGGGAATGTAGCTCAGTAGTAAAGTGCCTCTGGATTCAATCCCCAGTAACCCCTTCCCAAAGAAAAAAAAAAGAAAAAGAAACGCTCATAAAATAGGTAGAAACCTAAAATACAAGGCAGTATGTATATGTGTAAAAACAGAGCACAATCGTATCTGTTGAAGTACATATGATATAACCAGATACCACAGTGGTACCTAGATTCCAGTTACTCCAGAGGCTGAGGAGGGAGGATTGCTTGAGCTCTAGGGTGAGGCCAGCCTGGCAGTGTAGCCTAGCGAGAACCCATTTCAAAAAATAAACAGGCTGGGGTGGAGCTCAAAGGTAGAGCACTTAACCAGCACGCACCCTGGGTCCCGTCCCTGGCACCAACCAGCATCCCATGGCAGCAAAGGCTGGAGGAGCATGCCAACAGGCAGGGTGCTCCCGAGCCCTGGGAAGCCTCCACCTTGACTTTCGCTGGTTGAGAGGACAAGTCTTAGAAATAACCAAGCCCGAAGGCTCCTGCACCATGCCTGCAGAAACACCTGTCCCACAGCGGATTAAAGACCCAGCTTGGCAGTTTCCAGACTTGCCAAGGCCTGTAGGCAGAGGACAGCGACTTCCTGGCCCTGCATAGAGGGAAAACTGGGAACGGTGACTTTGTCCCTCTCCCCTTCCACCACCAAGGGACCCAGGCTCAGGGGACTGCAGCTGCCCTGTGGACACCTTTCACAAGGATAGGCAGTAACTACGGATCCCACAGCCCTGGCTTCCAGTCCCAGCATAGTGGCCTATGCAGGCCAAGACCCTGGAGGAACTGCAGCCCGGTGGCCCCCAAGGCCCTGTCATTCTATGAAGAGAGGATGCCTGGCACACTGCCCCCAGAGGGCAAGGGTGCCGGGCACGCAGGACGCACTGACATGTCTGGGTGCCCCATGTGCTGCGCAGCTGGGCGCCGTTCCCTACCTAGGAGCTGGTGCCCGTCTCCTTCCAGGTGGATGGACCTCAGGGGCAGCTCGTGCCTCGTGGTGTCCAGGGCTGTGGCGAACATCTTGTACTGCTCCTTAAAGCTCTCACACACCGCCTCGAAGGGGCTGAGCAGCTCCATCTGCAAGCAGGAGGGAAGGGGACTGTGAGATCCCGGGACACTGGGTGGAGTGGTTTTCCTTTCTTTACTGCAGTGCTGGATGGAACCCAGGGCCTCAGGCAGCTAAGCACCTGCTCCAGCAAGGAGCCACATCTCCCGCCCTCGGGCACCAGGAGTGTAGCAGCAGCAGCCGCTCAAGGCTAAGCCTGAGACAAGCACTGTTCTCCCACCATCCCTCTGGGGTCCCCCACAGAGGGGCACGTGGCCCGGTGCTCAGAAAGCCTCTGAGGGTGCAGCAGGCTCCCCTCACTCTCTGCTGCCCAGGCTCTTCACCACAAACCCACGTCTACCTTCCACTGTGTCCCAGGCTGAAGCCTTGACTGGGATCACGACACACTCAGGGAGTCTGGGTCCCCCTGCTGTAGAGCACTCAGCCTAAAACACCCGCCCCAAGACCACCCCCAGCACCGTCCCTCAACCCCACTTCCAGGTGCTCGCTGGGGTGCGTGATGGTATATTTGTCTACTGGGTCATCGTTTCCTTGCACTAAGGCTTCATAAGGACAGGGACTGGGTGCACTCAGCCCCAGGACCTGGTTGCAGGGTGCTCACAGGCACACACTAGGTGTTATGGGCTGAAAAACGTGGCCCCCAAATTTGTACCTAATGTCCTAACTCCCAGGATCTCCAGATGTGACCTTGTTTGGAGAAAAGATCTTTATAAAAGTGATCAGGTTAGAAGAAAGCCAGCTAAGTGGGCCCCAATCCAGTTTGACTGGGGTCCTCAAAAAGGGGAAATCTGGACACGGGGAGAAAGATGCATGAAAAGACAACTCACAGCTAGAGAGAGGGGCCCGGCACAGACCCTCCCTCACAGTCCTTGGGCAGAGCCACCCCGCTGGCACCTTGTTCCCAGACTCTTAAGTCTCCAGACCAGGAAAGAACGGACCTCGGCTGTTTGGTAGCCCTTTGTCAGGGCAACCTCAGGAGACACACACGAGTGAGGTCTCCTGTCCCCTGGTCTGGCTCTGAGCTCCTGGGGTTGGCTGTGTTCTTCCCTGTCACAGACACCTTTTTCCCAGTGCCTACCACACAGCACGGAGACGAGTGTCTCCTGCCAGCACCTTGACCCTGTAGGGTGGGCCAGCGCATGTCCTCCTGTCATCTCACAAGGCTGGCATGTGCCTAAGGACTGTCTGCCTAGAGTGTGGAAGGGACGGGCCCTCACTGGCCCTCACTTCATGTTATAACCTCGTCCTCTGTACAGCCCTGTACCTCAGCGTGCCCGGCATCAGAGGCCAGCGCTGTCAGAGTGAGCAGGTAGGGCCGTGTCCGCGAACGCTCCCTCCCGCGATGCACCAATGTTCCCAGTGAGATGACCCCTTGGGCAACCCTCTGCTCAGAGCCGTGGTCAGCACCGTCACGCACACCTGACCTGGGCGTTGAGGATCTCGGCCAGCTCCCGGGTCCTCTGCCAGAGGAGGAGCCTGCGTTTCAGCTCGTAGGCCTTCTCCTGCAGCGCCTCCTTCTCTCTGCACATGATCAACAAGTTCCTCTCTGCCTCCTCCTCAAACTCAGCAAGACTGTTCTCCATCTGTTAAATGGAAACAGGAGTTCAGGCCAGAGGGACCCCTGCCTGCAGTGCATAGAGGGACCCTGGCCCACGTCACATGGGAACGGGGTGCTGTGGTCACCTTCACGGTCAGCAGGCTCAGCAGTAACGTCTGGGATTCCATCATCTCCATCACTTCCGACAGCTCCTTAAGAAAAAAATCAAGACCCTTTTTGTTCCCAAGAAATTAGTGTAAACCCAGCTCTCTTTCCCAGGGCAGAACCCAAACCTACATGTACTTTCTGCATTAAAAAAATATTTTTATTTTGTGCTGCTGGGGATGGAATCCAGGGCCTCACACATGCCCAACAAGTACTCTACCACTGAGCCACGTCCCCAGACTACTTTAAAATTTTGAGGCAGGGTCTTGCTAGTTGCTGAGGCTGGCTTTGAACCTGGGATCCTCCTGCCTCAGCCTCCCAAGTAGCTGGGATGACAGGCATGTGCCACTGCACTTGGCCTCTTTATTCATTTGTTTAGTCTTTTCCTGTGCTCTGGGAGAAGGGGGAGAGGTCTGGTGTCACCCGAATCCAGCAAAGAGGGTGCAGCCAGGCATTCCAGGGTGCACCGTGGACTAGGCGCTGAACCACAACTCCTGCCCGACTCCCCTGCAGCCGCAGAGACCACAGCCCAGCCATCCTCCCACCAGGGATGGTGCCTGGCCTTGACCTTTGCCCAGCATGGCACTAGCACAAGAGCCAATTTTGTGTGTTGGGGGCGGGGGGAGCTGGGGATGGAACCCAGGGCCCTGCATGTCAGGCAAGCGTTCTACCCTGAGCTGCACCCCTGGCCCCATCTCCTTTCCCACACCATCCCATATCGGTGTCAACTAATGTATGTATTTGGGGAAATGCAACCTCTGCAATCGACCTAAGAACGCCTGTGGTCTTGACTTTCATCCTGAAGGGCAGGGCTGTCTAGTTTCACTCTTGTAGCCCTGGGGCCTCAGGCAGCAGCTGGCACAGGGCAGGCACTAAGTCAGGAGGGTGTGACCCTTTCACCACAGATACTTACTGGGCTTTTTTTCCGTGGGGCAGTAAATGATGTTGACTCGGTTTTCTTTGCCATGGTCTTTTCTAATTGTGGAGTCTTCCTGACCATGCTTCTGTCTGGGATAAAGAAGAGCACTCTGAAGCCGAGCAGCACAGCTCATCCGCCACGCCCTCTGTAAGGTGGAAAGGCACCGAATCCACCTTGCCCCCCACTCCCCGCAACCCCCAGCTGAGCCACGCAGCTGTGTCCTGCTGCCCAGCATCACGGGGGAAGACTGGACTGCACATTACATATCCCAAGAAAAGATCCAAATTCACAAATCACAGTGCAGTTTCTATTAAATGTGTACTGGTACCATCACAAACTTGAAAAATCCTAAACTGAACCATAATTCGGGGGCCATCTCTGCTTTGGAAGTCTGCTGAGATCGACTACAACCCAACAGGGACAGAGGAGGTGAAACGAACCATTTACCATTAATGGCGGAGAGATCCAGGTCCGGTGGGGCCGTGCCGTGCCCTTCCAGCAGCGTGGACTGCAGGTCTCCCTTCCCGGTCCCGCTGCCATCTGCTGTCCAAACGGGAATCCCCAAGTCAGCACAAGCAGGCAGCCAGACACTCAACGTTTAGGTCAGGGAACGCTGGCGACCTTTTGTCTGATACCACTGACTTCCAAATACCCAGCTTCTCCATAGGTAGTAAGAAAGGCCGACGTGCCAGCAGAAATGCCCCGCCCAGCTGCGTATGTGTTTTAAATTCAGGCTGAGTATCCCCTATCTGAAATGGCTGGGACCGGAAGTGTTTAGGATTTGGGATTTTGGAATATTTGCATAGAGGCAATGAGACATCTTGGGGATGGGACCCAAGCCTAAACACAAAATTCATTGGTGTTTCCTATGCACCTTAGACACATAGGCTGAAGGTAATTTCACAATATCTAAAAAATAATTTTGTGCATGGAAGAGTTTCACAGTGCAGAATTTTCCCATTGTGGGGTCAGGCTGGTACACAACAAGTGCTGGCTTTGGAGCATTTCAGATCTCAGATTAGAGAATGCTCGACCTGTAATCCAGGAAAGAGACGCTCTTTAAGACCAGAAGGGGCAAAGACGCCTTTGCACTCGGTGGACACAGGCTGCAAGCGCTAGTGTCGTGGCTCCCTGCCTTCCGCTGTCTCTACCCGGCCCTGCAGCCTCTGACCACACATTTTCCTGGGAGTTCCTTTCATCTTTTAGACTGTATTTAAAACAGTTAAATTATGCTTCACACAGGCTGAAAGCAGCAAAGGTATTCAGCAGGCTGCAATTACCCAGGGCTCTGGACACTGCAAGCGTCAACAGACAATGCGTGCTCACACCGCCGCGCTAGGGACTAAGCACAAGGCTATTCAATGAGCCACACAGCTAAGAAAACGAGACATGGCAGTGAGAAGAGCAGCCCCAGGGACACGCGGGTTGGGCTGCTGCGCCTGGGCTTGTGGTGAGGCCTGGCTCCGCGGGCAGCGCTGGGGCGGTGGGGCTCTAGCAGGGCGGGCTTCTTTCTCGAGACACTGGGTCTGTTCCGTGAGAAGGGCTGACGTTCGCAGCTCAGTGCCCTGTCCTCTCCCTCCTCCACTCCCTGCCGTGCATGGAGCAGTGCGTGGACCTCACCTGGAGCAGTGGGTGCCAGTGCCATGCTCTTGGATTTCTGGAACTAAGTCAACCTCTTTTTAAAAAAATAATAAATTACCCAGACTCAGGTATTCTGTTATAGCAACAAAAAATGGACTAGCAGCACCCAACCTGATCCCTGTTTTCCCTTTTTTATAATGAATACATGTCTTGTCCACAATTAGAACAACTAGAAATTCCTCTTTTCGTTTGGTGGCAGCTTCTAGGAGAGGTTAGGAGAGTCCCTCACGGCTTCCAGTATGGGAGATGGGGAAGGCCAGCCGGGGCGGCGAGGCTGCAAGAGATGAGGCTTCATATCCTGAGTCCCCCTCAGAGTGCTGGTGGGGACACAGACGTGTGCACAGGAGCCAGTGCTGCAGGAAGAGCCACCATGGCAAACAGCTGTTTTTTGGGGCCACACAGGAAGGAAGTGGCCTCCTGGCCCCTTTGCCATCCTTTCTCACCTCCCATGTCCCCTTAACCTGTCCTTGATTCAAACGCTGCCTGGCTGCCTGGCTCCTTCTTTGGACACTCCTCAGAAAGAGCAGGGAGCCCCCACACTGTGCACTTGCGAAGAAATTCCTGACTGCCCCCCATCCTGAGGCCCAGAGTGTGCCCCACCTTTGCTTTTCTGGAGCACGCTGGCTTTCCTTCCACCTTCAGGCACTTTCCCACCGGCTTTTAATGCATCTGCTGCAGGAACCTGTTCCAAGAACATGTGACATTCAGAGGACAAGACGTGGGCTAGAGATGTGGCTCAGAGGCAGAGCACTCACGTACCTGGCGTTCATGAGGCCCGGGGTTTGATCCCCAGCACCACAAAACCCAAAAGAAACAAATGAACAAAACAATAATAATAATTTAAAAAAGGACAAGACACCTTTCCCTCATAAAAAGGAGCCCTGAAAAGGCCTGCACTGGTTGTACCTGCTCTTATTTTGAGGCAAAAGAGAGATTTAGGGGTTTTGAAATTTTATCTTGTATATACAGGACAAACAAATTTTGTCATAATGGGGATGCTCACATGCACAGCACGTAGTTTGCACATTATATCTTTGACGTGGTAGGTGACAGATGACTGATTTTTCTATATACTTTTCAGTATTTGCTTGTTTTCTAGTGAGAACATATTACTTTGGTCTTCAATGAAAAAGTTTTTAAGCAGGTATTAGTTTTCAAAATTACTCCCCCTCAAAAAAGCAAGCAATAACTAAAAAACAAAACAAAACACAAACCTTCCAAAGGGCTAGAATAAGCCAGGTGTGGCAGCGCATGCCTATAATCCCAGCTACTAGGGAGGATTGCAAACAAACTCACGACCAGACTGGGCAACTTAGTGGGACTCTGTCTCAAAATGAAAACTAAAGGGCAAGGATGCAGGTCAGTGTGAAACACCACTGGGCTCAATCCCAGTACCTCCTAAGACAAAAAACCACAAGCAACAAAGAAATCCAAAGCAATCCCTCCCCCCAATTAAAGGCAAAGAGGCTGGAAAAGAAAAAATAAGACTCACTTCTTAAAGACATGATTCTTCACATAGAAAGCCCAAACTTTCTCAAAATCATGACGAAAATTAAGAAGGAAAGTTACCAAGTGTGATGGTTCATTTTGTGTGTCCACTTGAATGGCCACGAGGTGCCCAGGTTAAACATCACATTTGAGTGTATTTTGGGTGTGGCCCTCCCCAACATGGATGGGCACCAGCCAGCCATCCTGAGGGCCTGAGCAGGAGAAGGTCAAAGAAAAGAGGAATCCAATCCTTCTGCTTCCTGCCTGTCTGGCTGAGCTGGGACACCTCATCTCATTTCCTCGTGGCCCTGGACTGGGATCATACCATCCACAACCTTGGTCCTCAGGCCTTTCCTCCCATACTAGGTGACACCACCAGTTTTCTTGAGTCTTGTGCTTGCAGACAGCAGCTGACCCTGGGACTTCTTAGCCTTTATAATTGCATGAGAGATTTCTTTCTTTCTTATAATAGATCTCTATGTAATAAATATAAATAAAATGTACATTATATACACATTATACACACATATGTAAATATAAAATAAATCTCCTGATTCTGTTTCTCTGGAGAACTCTAATACAGTAGGGTTGCAGAATACAGAGTCAATGTGAAAACATCGACCCCATTTCTAGCAATGAACAAGTTTGGAATCTGAAATTAAAGTACCACATATCCATTTATGCATGTGTCAAAATGCATTCTACTGTCATGTATAACTATTTAGAACAACAACAGAAAAAAAAAACCCATGTATAATAGCACTAAACACCAACAAATGTTTACATACAAAGCCAATAAAAATGTGTAAGATCTAAACACCTGAAAGCACAAAGCATTAGTGAAAAAAATTCAAGAAGAGCTAAGTAGATGGAGAAGTCTGCCATGTTCGGTTTGGAAGACTCCGTGCTATTAAGATGGCCTTTTCCCAACAATGATTCGAGGAGATACAGTCAAAATTCCGGCAAAAGTTTTGCTATGAAAATGAAGAACTAATTTTAAATTTTCCATGAAAAGGCAAAGAGAGTAAACCATTTTGGAAAGAACAGAACAGAATGGGAGGTATCATTCTACCTGATTTTGGCTAATGACAGCTACTAAGCAGCCTTGCAGTGGGGAACTGCTGTAAAGGAAAAACCATGGACTAACGAAAAGAATGGAGTCCAGAAATGACACAGACATGTATGGCCAACTGGTCACTCAAGAGATAACAAGAGCCTTGCGCACGCCTGTAATCCCAGCAGCTTGGGAGGCTGAGGCAGGAGGACTGCAAGTTCAAAGCTAGCCTCAGCAACTTAGTGAAGCCCTAAGCAATTTAGCGAGACCAGTCTCAAAATAAAAACCAGAAAGGGCTGGGATTGTGGTTCAGTGGTAAGCACCCCTGGATTCAACCTCTAGCACAAAAAAACAAAAACAAAAAGAGGTAATGAGACAATGGGGAAAGGAATGTGATTTCCTCAGCTGTGGCTTGAACTGGACATCCACACACTGACAACTGAACTTTGATTCCAACATAGCACCATATGCAAAAACTTAAAGTGTATGAGACCTACTGTAAAACCTAAAACCATCAACACCTGCAAGAAGACACAGGGGAAAATCTTTGGGTTAGGCAGAGACTTCTTAATAAGACACAAAGTACGATCTACAAGAGCAGAAACCAAGAACTGCTCCTCTTCCCAACCAGCACTTCATTCCTCAAGACGCTTAGGAGAGTGAAAGCCAGCCACAGAGAACGATTTGCGCACTGTGCACAGGGCTGATTATACACAGAACCCTCAACACTTACAGCCCAACTTTGAAAATGGACAAGAGATTTGAAGAGCCAAGTCACCAAAGATATAAGAATGACCAATAAGCACATGAAAAAATGCTCCACATCCACTGCTATGGAAATACAAATTAAAACCACAGGGAGGTGCCACTTCACATCCAGCAGGACTAAGATTTAAAAGAAAATGTGACGTGTCTCCTGTGTGCCTGGTGGGATGTAAAATGGTGCAGCTTTTGTAAAGTTAAACATCCACGCCATCGATGAGCCAGCCATCTTGCTCCTGGGAAAAATATTCACCCACACGCACAGAAATGTTTACAGAGGCCGGACATGACTAACCCGAAAATTGAAAATCCGAAACAAGTGCCCGAGCGATGCTCAAATGCTTCAGATTTCAGAGCATTTTTGATTTCATATTTTCTGATCACGGGTGTTCAACCCATAAAGCCCATCCAAATATTCCGAAATCTGAAAAACTCCAAAATATGAAATACTTATGATCCCAAGTACTTGAGACAAGGATACTCGACCAGTGGTGGGTTTGTTCATAATCACCAAAATGGAAAACTAGTGCCTTTGGACCAGTGAAAGTAGTCCCCCCATACAAAGGCACAGGGCTCAGCCCCAGGAAGGAAGCGACGTGGGGCTGGGGTGGTGGCTCGGCGGCAGAGTACCTGCCTGGCATGTGTGAGGCACTGGGTTCCGTCCTCAGCACTGCATGTAAACAAATAAACAAACAAACAAATAAATAATCTTAAAAAAAAAAAGGAAGCGATAACCATCACACACGATACAGAGTGCTGGCAGGGGCACCTGGGCATTAGAAGCTGGATGCCAGAGGCTGCCCACCACGCTCACCACTGACACGGCCTTCTGGAAATGGGGAACTGTAGGGCCAGAAAGCAGATCTGTGGCTGCCTGGAGCAGGAGAGGGACGGCTCCCCAAAGGGGGAGGTTGGGGTGAATTGCTTCCTTTCAACCACGAAGGAGGTTCTGTGACTGTGTTATCAAAACCTGCAGAGCCTCATGCTGAACAGGGTGAGGTGACTGTTAATTAAACTTTGCTTTTTTAAAAATATGTGTATTTTAGTTGTAGATGGACATAATACCTTTACTTTATTTATTTTTATTTTTTTGGTACCGGGGATTGAACTCAGGGGCACTTGACCACTGAGCCACATCCCCAGCCCTATTTTGTGTTTTATGTAGAGACAGGGTCTCACTGAGTTGCTTAGCGCCTTGCCGTTGCTGAGGCTGGCTTTGAACTAGTGATTCTCCTGTCTCAGCCTCCCAAATTGCTGGGATTACAGGCTTGCGCCACCGCGCCCGGCTACTTTATTTATTTTTATATGGTGCTGAGGATCAAACCCAGTGCCTCCTGTGTGCTAGGCAAGTGCTCTACCACTAAGCCACAACCCCAGCCCTAAACTGACTTTAAAAATGGGGGAAAAAAAAAGTTCTTAAAGCTCTAAATCGATACAGCCTACAGACACACGGGGGCGCTGTAACAAAGTGTTCAAGGCAAGGGTAAACTTGTGACTGTGGACTGTTGGCCTTTGTTGAAAATCACTCCAAGGAGGGGACCCATCAGTGCCAAAGTCTCCTTTTTCCTGAAGCTACATTCTAGGTCACATTCCTAGGAACCTGCCATCCACCTGCACTGAGCATGAGGCAGGCGGCAGGAATGAATCTTTAGCTCAATTTTGTGCATCACAAACTGAGATTTAGAAGGCAGAGGAACAACCCAACTCGCCTTTCACATGTTCCTCAGCAGGTTCTCACTGAAGCGGAATATGCAATTAGGTAATCTGCTGACTTTTCACTAACCCTCACACAGAGCATGTTCATATGTGGTTAAGTATCTCCCACACCCTCACTTGTGAAGGCCTCACTGAGTGGCTACACAGTGGTTTACTAAACTCCCCTCTAATAATGGGTAAGTCAAGCATGTCGTTCCTCCCATAGTATTTCTCTAAAACACTGCAGGCCTTTTTAAAAAAATGCTTAGCTATGAGCCTAGGACTGCTTCAAAATCCTGAAAGTGAATTATAATGGCTCCCCTTATCCACAGTGAAAATAATAAATGGAAAATCCAGAAATAATTCATAAGTTTTAAAAATTTTATGCTGTTCCAAGTAGCATAATAAAACCTCACACCATCCACTTGGGATACGAATCATCTGTCTGCTGTATCCACATAGCATACACTGTCCACTTGTTACTTACTTTTCACTTACTAATAATTTTAGTCATCAGATTGACTGCGGCAATATCACAGTGCTTTTGTTCAAATAACGCTTATGTTACTTAATAACAGCCCCAACGTGCACAAGTAATGATGTAAAGGAGGCACTGGGGAAGAAAGCAAGAAAGGATAGATTGATGCTGGTACCCCTGCAAACCACTGGTGGTCTTGAAACAAGGGGGCACTAATGTACTGGATAGCAAAGCAAGAAAAATTTTGTTTCAATAGAGATTGTGGTTTTACAAAAAGGAGTCTTAAAGCAACTGGCCACTCACAACAAACATTCACAATCGTGTATGAAGGGGTGGAGATCTCAAAGGCACCTGGACAAGACCTCAGAATGCTTCCGTAAGGACCAGGTTGAGACTGGCTCACATGACTTGACTCCCAATTCCAAGTGACTCAGAACTATAGTCAGAATGGTTTCAGATGTAAATTGAATATTTTATTACCTTTTTACTTGTTTTTTTCTCATACTGCAAATATCGAGACTCGATTACTCTTCCGCCTGTAGAGGACACACTGCTGGTTTATAACAAAATCAACAAAGGACTGCGTAAACCCAACACATATCCAGTCTCCTACATGATCGGCCCTCCTAGCTCAACAACAGGAAGAAGAGGAAGTACTCCCTCTGCTCCTCTCAGATCATGTCCTGCAATATCCTCAGGCATAAATGGGACACCAACCACATGCAAGAACATTGACAGGACACCTACTGTATGCAGGTCCTTGGGCTGTGGACGTGACCCTAGAGCCCCTTCCCCTCTCTGGGTGAGTCAACAACCCACTCACGGTACCTCTGCTCACTCTCTCATCCACCAAGCTCAGGACCCCTTCCCTGAGACCCACTCAGAGCCCAGGTCCTCTTCAGACATGGCGGAATCCCCTGGGGATGGCCAAACCCTAGGCCCTGTGCCACAGGTCCCCTGTCTCAGACCTTGTCACTTTCTCACTAGGTCTGCTCCTGCCTCCCTGATCTAGCAGGCTCACTCCTTCCAGGCTGTGCTCAACTTAGACCACCCCCTGGGACAACCATCACA
The DNA here is from genome assembly GCA_028644305.1 of Xerus rutilus. Lineage (NCBI taxonomy): Eukaryota > Metazoa > Chordata > Mammalia > Rodentia > Sciuridae > Xerus > Xerus rutilus. The sequence continues at coordinate 11,169,515 of CM053413.1, forward strand.
CATGTCACAGAGGGCTGGCAGGGCACCTGGGTGTTAGAAGCTGGATGCCAGAGGTGGCCCACCACGCTCACCACTGACACGGCCTTCTGGAAATGGGGAACAGTAGGGCCAGAAAGCAGATCTGTGGCTGCCTGGAGCAGGAGAGGGACGGCTCCCAAAGGGGGAGGTTGGGGTGAACTGCTTCCTTTCAACTGTGGAGAAGGTTCTGCGACTACTCATGCTGAACAGGGTGAGGTGACTGTTAAACTTTGATTATATATATATATATGTATGTGTGTGTGTATATATATGTATATATTTTCTTTTGGGGGGGGGGACCAAGGATTGAACTCAGGGGCACTCAACCACTGAGCCACATCCTCAGCCCTATTTTGTGTTTTATGTAGAGACACGGTCTCACTGAGTTGCTTAGTGCCTCGCTGTTGCTGAGGCTGGCTTTGAGCTCGTGATTCTCCTGTCTCAGCCTCCCAAAGTGCTGGGATTATAGGTGTGCGCCACCACGCCCAGCTTAAATATATATTTTTTAGTTGTAGATGGACACAATACCTTTATTTTATTTATTTACTTTTATATGGTGCCCCATTTGGGTGCACCCAATGCCTGTGCATGCTAGGCAAGTGCTCTACCACGTTTTCAAGCGGTGTATCTTGGATAAATCCCCTGATGTTCATGGTTAAAGGGTCCCCCAATACCCAGTGACCACTGCGGTGATTTCCCAAACATCCCGGCTGTAGTGTGAAGATAACTGGACTCAGAATCTCCTAAGTGTAACTATGAGGAAGTAAAGACACAGCACCCTTTTTCCAGCCAGCTCCCCTCCCCCCACAAAAACACTTGATGAAACAAAATAGTCACTTATTTGAACAGGCCCTACCGATGCTCACCCTGTATTCTTTTTCCTCTTGGCTTGGCACCACTAGAGGGGTTGGGACCAGCTGCGGAAGGCTTCCTGTAAGAAAGGGGAAAGGTCTTATTCATCTTGTGGCCCAAGAAGCAGAGAAGCCAGCAAGGACCTTGCACCAGCTGGCTGCTAGGGGTTTCCTGGGGACAGCCCAGTCCCAGTGCTGCCCAAGGACAATCTTAGTGAGGCTGCGCCACCTCAACAGGAAGGGAGGCAGCCTCAGTCACATGGGCCTCGTGGTGGAGCCAAATTCCTGGGCTGGGTAAAGAATGATAGGAGCTTTGTGGAAGAGAATGAATTTTTGTTAAGTGTGAAGATCTCAAATTAGCCAAGGGTTTATTCATTCTTCAAATGTTTATGTGCCTGCTGTATGCTTCCGAGGATACTGTGCTGAACAAAATACAGAGTTCCTTCCTGGAGAGGGACGATCTGTACATTCCTCATCAGGCTGGTACAGAGTGGGCAGAAGGGTACAAAGAGCAAAGAGGGTTCAGGTTTGACAGGACAATCCAAGATGAGGACTCAGTGAGGCCTGGGACAGGAAAGGGAGAAGATGGACAGGAGGTGGAGTTGGGGAGGCCGGAGGGTAGGGCCAGGCTGGAAGAGTTCTCCATGTGAAACTTAGGGTCTTGGACCTGTTCCTATAGCTCTAGGAGGGCAGCCTTTCTCTATCAAGGGCCACACAGTAAACACATGCCTCTTTGCAGGCCACATGGTTGCTGGGGCAACCTGCAACTCCTCAGCCTGGCCATTCCTGGCTGCACATGGTCATGGATGACAAAATGGAATAGGTGAGCTATTTTCCACGGTGACATTAGGATGCCATGCAATCTTCATGTGTCCCAAAATATTCTTTTGATTACAAACAACTGTTTAAAAATGCACAAATCATTCTTAGTTCACCAGCTATACAAAAAAAGGGATGCTCTGGCTTCCACCTGCGGGGAACAGGGAATTGGGAAAGAGTCTGAAGCAGGAGCTGGACAATGGCACAGGGATGTTTCCTGAAGACCCCTGGCAAGTGGTAGGAAAATGGTCTCTGAGGTTCCAGAAAGGACAGGGACCTCTCTTGCCATCGCCCTTCACTGTGCCCCAAGGCCAGTGTATTAGTCAGCCTGGGCTGTAAAACACCACAAACTGGTGGCTTATAAACAGACTTTTATTTCTCTCAGAAGCCTGAGATCCAGGTGCTGGTGAGGGTGGTTTCCTCCACAGGGCCCTTGGTCCACAGGTGGCTGCGTGTCTGGGTGCTCGCGAGGCCTCTCCTGCACGGGTGTGTGGACAGTGTGAGTGACAGGAAGCACTCCAGAGCCTCTTCCTATAAACACACTAGCCCTACAGGATCTGATGACATGGACTATCGCAGCAGAGGGGGAGCTGCTGGCATAGTGGGAGGAGGCCAGCGATGCTGCTTAGCACCTTACGATGCCCAGCATGGGCCCTGTCAGAAGAGATCTGGCACTAGGTGTCCACAGTGCCCAAGTCCAGGGTTCCTGGAGTGACGACTGGAAGCATGAGACTGAACACAGAAGGAAATCTTAGAAAGTGCTACAAAACTCCTTTTAAGAAATAAGAAAGCCCCAGCATTATTCAGCCCTAGAAAGAAAGGATACATTTTAATAAGGATGAAACTTGGAAATATACTAAGTAAAAGAAACTAGACACAAAGACCATAGAGGATATGATCCAATTATACGACATGTCCGGAACTGGTAAAGCTCCAGCATCTGGGGAGGGGCAGGGAGAGTGACTGCTCACGGGGACATTTCCTTTTGAAGTAATCAAGATTTTCTGAAACTATAATACAGGAGATGGTTTCACAAATTGTGAACGTATGCTATAAGATGGTTCACTTCCTGCTACCGCACTGCATCTTAACTTAAAAATAGAGTGAATGAAGATGCCTGATGTAATAGGAAAGAAGGGACCTTGGGACAGGAGTAGCTGACGAATCAGCTGTGGGGGTGCAGGAGAGTCTGGGATGACTCCTGGGTTTCAGTCTGCGCCAGAAGCCAGGAACCAAAACCACCAACACTGGAGGAATCAGAAGGGACAGAGCACAGATTCCCTCCGGGGTCTAATCCAAGGCTCTAGATTGTGGTCAACCTTTAATTAACCTTTACAACTAATTAGGGCAAGGGGAGGTGGAGGAAACATACATGATTCCTCCCGCTGGTCTATTTCATTTCAATTTGCACCTAGCACCATAAACAGCCAGTGAACAAATTAGATAAGTACTGCCTCAGAAATTCACCCATCACCTATTCAATGTTTGATTTCTTTCTCGTTTCTGCTGGGGGACCCTGGACAAATGACCTGTCCTCTCTGAGCCTCTGTTATATCCTGAATATAACGGGGAGCACAGAATAAAGCGGTTGGAAGGAATAAAGGAGATGCTTTAGTGGCTGAGCAACTCAATGAAGAGCCAGACTGTCCTACAGGCGTTTAAGCCTTACAGCACGCCTTGAAGGCTCAATGGCGTCGGCCGCTCCATTGCGCAGCGCAGGAAAGTAAGGCACAGAGAGGGTAAGCCGCTTGCCCCAGGTCACCGTGCACCAAAGCGGAGGAGGCGGGCCTCGAACTCGTGACTCTGTCCAAGGCCGAGCTCCCGACCGTGCGCAGAGCCCGCACGTCGCCGGGGCCTCGAGAGACCAGGGCGGTTCCCACGGGTCGGATCTGGACTCGTTCCAAGGGTCCCAGCTCCCCAGCCCCGCTGCCCGTTAGCCCTGGCCCTAGGCCACGGCCGTCCCTCTGACTGCACAGATCCAGACCCGCGGCGCCTCAACTCACCCGGCGCCGCGCCCCGAAGAATCCGCCATTTTCCCGCCTTCTACTCAAAGGCCGGCTCTTGAAGGCCGGGCCCGCCCCCGCGCCACGGGTTGGACCATTTTGCGGAGTTACAGGAGGGGTGACCACGGGCCCGGGACCAGCCAGCCGAGAGCTCAGCCGACGTTCCCTGCGCGAGCCTCCCTCTCTTTTCCTCAAATAGTCTCACCCACCCCCTCTGGGGGGGCGGGGGCCGAGGCTGGAGGAAGGGGCGTGGCCTCATGGCACCCCGCCCCCGTAGCGAGCTGGCGTCACGCCCCCACGCCACGCCCCTCCGGAACCCGGAAGTGGGAGCGCGCGGGGGAGCGGCGGGCGCGGCGGGGCGGAGCGGCTGGAGAAGCAGCGGGCGGGCTGGCGGGTGTTCGGGCGGAGAGCCGGCCCGGGACCGGCGGCGCGCAGCGGCCGAGGCCCAGGTGAGTTCCAGGCGGCTGTGGGTTGGGTGCTCAAGTTCGGAGAGTGCGCTGGGGGCAGCCGCCGAGAAAAGAGACGGAGTTGAAGGCTAATGAGGGACGCGACGGCAGGGGTCGAGGGGGCGGGAAGGAGCCTGGGGGTCGTGGAGAGGCTGCGGGGATGGGTGGAAGCGGGAAAAAGGAGGAAAAAGTTGATAGGGACGGAGCTGGTGAGGCAGCTTGTGGGCGTGTGGGGGGGTGAGTCTTGTGGCTTTGAGCAGCTTCTCGAAGAGGACGTGGCTTAAGTGGTAATTGGGGGGTCGCAGGAAACGGGGCTGGGAGCGGGGGAAGACGAGGAGGCGGAGTTGAGAGGCCCAGACTGGGCGAGGGGGCAAGGCCGGTGGGGGAACAGCTGGGGTGCGGTCGGGGGGAAGGGGTACGGGCCGGTCCTGGGGGTTTCTGCTCGTGATCCAAGCGCTAGAGGAAGGGTGTCTGAGACGGCGGCGCCTGGCACCCAGTGGGCGCTCAGTAAGTGTGAGAGGTTCAGAATCCACTGATGTGGTGGGCTGGCTGTTGGGAAGGGAAAAGAAGTGAGGACTGTATGGAAAGCGAAAAGGACAGAAGCCACATCAAGAACGCAGGGTAGGTCGAAGGAGGGCCTGGGGAGGAGGGGAAGGAGAGGAGAAAAGGGCTAGACTGGTACCGTGTAGATGTTGGGGTGCAGCCTCTGGAGGTTTGCTCCACCTTCCCTTCTTGATTCATCCCCTTCCTGACTTCACACCCAGCCAGCTGGGTGATCTGGAGGGTAGTCCCAGCGCCCTCTGGGCCTGTCTCCCAATCTTGGAAACTATACCACTCTCTTCTGAAGACAGGATTGGCCAGAGAGAGAGCAAAGAAGGTGCCTTGGGGACCCAAAATGTGTTTCAGAAGTGAAGGTGCTTTTATGCAGGGGTATAGGCACCTCCTCGAAGCTGCATCTTTGGACTTAAATGGGTAAAATGACATACAGGAAATCTTTCCCCCGGAGGCTATGAGCTCAGGGGTAGAGGCACAGTAGCTGTGCACCCTTCCTTTTTTCCTGGGTGCCCTGTAGGCCAAGGTTCTTTAAGAGAAGGTCTCTCCATGCCTCTTTGGTTGGGTGGGAGCTGGTGGAGACATTTAGCTTGCAGCCTGAGTCCCAGAGGCATTTTCTGGCCTTGGAGTCTCCAGAATCAAGGTGTCCAGAAGCAGCTGGAGGTGACCTGGGCAACTGGAAAAGTTGTGTGCTGGGCCTGTCTCCGTCTGCTGCTCTGGCAAGGGCCTCCAGCTTTTTAGTTCTGATTGGCATCATCTGTGATCTAACACAAGAGGGGCCAGGTTTGCAGCTTATTTAAGAGATACATCTGCATAGTTTGAATATAAAGAAAACCTTAGATAATCACTCATTCCAGAATGTTTTGGCCTTTAGGGAAAAAGGCTTTTAGCCTTGCTTGCCCTGGGATGCACAATTACAGCCTATAGTCTTGCCTCCTGCAGACAGTGACTATGGCTTTCTTTGGCCAAGACACCCCAGTGAACAGGGCTGGTATCTTCCTATCCCATGGCCATACCATCATCTCTTCCCTGCACCCCTGCATCCAGGAGCGTGGCCCAGTGGGGTCTCATGGAGAAGCACTGTTATGGGTCTGGCCTTAGGCAAGTCTCTTTGCCTATTTTTTCACCTGCAAAGTGAATGGATGGGCCTCCATCAGCATTTTTTCAAAACCCAGCCCCTGTTATTAACTGTGGTGTCTCCTGTACACACCCTCCCTCGGATTTTATGCAGCCCCCATCTCTCAAAACTCCCATTACAGTGATCCTACTATTGTTCAGCTCTCCACTCTGCACTTCCAAATGATTTTTAACTGTTTTTTTCATCTTTTTTTATTGTTTGTCTATGTGTGCTGGAGGAGCACTCTACCACTGAGCCACACCCCCAGCCCTTATCTTCCAAATAGAAAATCAGTGTATTTTTGCATAGTGCACCCATTCCCAGAGTTTTGAACCCAACTATCTATTGGAAATCCTGAGGCAAGACCCTCCCTCAAGTCCAACTTGGTGACTCTATGAATCAAGTGGGGGCTTGGGAGTCTTCCCTTCTGTCTGCAGGATCTATTTTCTTTCCCCAATAGGGACTTATTAACTCGTTGCTTCCCTTTGCTCATCTTTCCCAGGTTGTGTGTGTTGGACCCAGAATTCAATTAAGCAAGAGTTGATTATGCCAGCTACTTGACTGGCACCCAAGGACAGAGATGAGCCCTCATTTGTTGGAGGAAGGACATTTATTGTCGCCCATGTAGAAAGAGTGGAGTTCAGATCAGGTGGTCTATACAGTGACAAAGGGGTCACAGGCTATCCTAGGGAAAGAATCAGGGATGGCCGATGTAAGCTTTGGGATAAGGGGCATTACAACACGGTTCCTCGGAAGAGGTGCCTGGCCCCATGCCAAACTTGGAAAGATGCACCGGAGTGTTAAACCAAGGAAGGCAGACAGACTTGCATGGGCAGGCTCCTTTGAAGCCCTGTCCTTCTTGAGCACCTGCTATGATAGATGCTTTTATTGGTCCCTGTTCTCTTATTCTACTAACCACCAGCAAAAGGGTCCGTGGTCTTGTTTTCCTAAAACAGGCCCAGGTAGGTGATGACTTCAGAGATGGCTCTCTGGGCTTTTTTTTCTAGAATGTAAAGGATCATAAGTAACCTTAAATTGCTGAAGACCAAATCTCTAGAGGAGAATTTCTCACCACGCCATCATTGACCTTTGGGGCTGGATGGTTCTTTGCTGTAGGGACTGCCTGGTGTGCTGCAGGATGGTGAGCATGGCATCCCTGGCCTCCACTTGTTAGATGCCAATGGCATTCGCCTCCCCGCAAGTTGTGATAACCCTGAATCTCTCCAGATATGCCCGTGTGTTCCCTGGAGAAATGCAAAATAGCCCGACGGGAGAACTGATCTCTGTACTGAAGTCTGGTTTCCATCCAGGGCCCACCGTGGCCTCAGTAGGGTCTTTGGTGTTTGTCCCACTCTTGCCATGCTGCTTCCTGGGGCGGCAGTGGGAGAAGATGCTGGCCACTGAATTCTGCTGTCCTGTCAGTTCTTTATCTGGAGAGACTGGTTCTGACAAAAAGGAGGAACTGGCAGGGACAGACCCCAGGGGAGATAGAGGACGCACCCCAGGATGGACGGCCGAGAAGGAACTGGCAGGGACAGTGGGGGCCATTGTCTTGCTCTTCTTTGTATCACCACTGACCTGGATTTCTGGAGGCACTGTCCTCATCTGGGAACGAACTGTGACTTTTCTTCCGAGATTAGAGATACTAGATTCTCTTCTCAAAAGCTACTTTGCAAGTTGCCCCGATAAACGTGGCTTTTGTAGGTCACCTTATCTCCTCCCGTGTGCCTCCAGATGCCCGGCCGTTCCCAAGCACGCACTGTCTAATTTTTGTTCTTGGTGCACGCATCCCTCACTGTCCCAACCTCCGCCCGCCCCCACAACCCCCCGGGCACTGACCGTGACATTGCTGCTTCACCTCCGTGAGTGGGGGGAGACAGCTGACCCTGGTGTCGCTCTGATGATCCCTTCTGGGTGCTGCCCCGGCGCCCCACCCATCAGCCCTTTGTGCATCCAGCATCTCCAGCCCAACTGTGCCAGGCAGCCCCTGCTCGGCCCCGCCATTCAGCCAGCCCAGGCGTGGCCTCCCTGCAGAGCAAGACAGGCCTTTCTCTTCTGCCCTCCTCATCGTCCTGGTGTGGCAGAACAAAAGGCCCTGTCTCTGCACCAGCCCACCACCACTGGGGGCGGCTTAGAGGAGCCCCGTTCCTGCTCAGGATTCCTTTTGGCTAGGAAAGAGCCTCTGAGATTAGGCATGTTCAAAAAATGCAGCCGATGAGTTTGGGTTCTACTCATTTCCTAGTCAAGACTTTCTGAGCCCAAGCCCGATGATAAATAAAGTAGTGATTCAGGGGTTCGGCCTGTGGGTTCGTCGGGGCAATGAATAAGCTCTGCTTGTCTGACTCATTTGTGTAGATCCCAGCTCTGCCCGACTGTGGGCTCGTGTGTATAAGAGAGGGAGCCTGGCCGTGGGTACTTACTTCACTGCAGTGGCTGCTGGGTGTGACTTTGCCAGGGCTGCCCTAACAAAGCACCACAGACTGGGTAGTTTTAACAGAAATGTATTGTCTCATGGTCCTAAAGGCCACATGTCCAAGATCAAGGCCTTGGCAGGTTGGTTGCTCCTGAGGACTACGAGAGTCTGCCCCAGGTCGCTCCTGTTGGCTTCTCCCCATTTTCTTGTCTTCTTTTTGTGCTTGTCTCGGTGCCCAATTTCCTAAGGACACAGTTGCATGGATGAAGGTCCACCCTAGCACCTCATTTTACCTTAGTCATCGTTGTAAAGACCCTACGTCCAAATAGAGTTACCTCCTAAAGTACTAGGATCTAGGATTTAAGCATATGAATTTTGGAGGGGAGGGAATTCCATGATCCTAGGTAAAGGGACAAACTTCATTTTTACATAGTAAAAGAATTTGGGGAAATAGTCATAGCAGGTAGGATACATTCATCCTGTTTTCTCTCACTGATTTAAACAAACACTTTTAGGGGTGGGCAGGTTGGTTGGCCACGTCAACTTTGGAAGCTCCCTGTTAGGGAATTTTCCAGATCTTATAATCAGACATTGGAGGATGACTGAGAGAGGCAGGGACCCCGCCCGGGGAGGAATGGATCTCGAGGGATTTTTTCAAGAGGTCATTTTAGGGACCTACACATGTAGCTTATAGGCTACATGTGTCTCGCAGGTGATCTAGGTGACATTGACGAATGGGGCATGGGGTAGGGCCTCTGTTCTCAGTCTTGCCATGGTCACAGGGAGGGGCATCCAAAAGCAACTCCACTGATGGCCTCGGGATCAACTGCTGCCCCAAATGACTGGACAAGAGAAGCTTCTGGAAGGTCTTAAACTCCTTCTGTAAAAGGGAAGTGTTGAATTGGGAAGCAGACAGAGCTGGCCCTCAGGGACACCGAGGGGAGCAGAAACAGTCTTGATGTGTTCAGCCAGGAGTCACACCCACAGAAGTCAAAGTAACAGAAGGTGCCCAGCAGCAGGCGACCTTGTGATAGGGGCCCAGGCCTGGGCTGCAGGCTTGTTCATGGCAGAAGAGGGAGACCCAAGAACTTGTCCTGCCAGCCATGGTGGGGCTGTGCCTTGGAGGAAGTCACAGCAGCACAGCAGTGTCAGGGCTTTGGCGTGGGTGCCCTGCTTGTTGGCCTGAGCATGTCCACAAGGCCGCACCTCCTCCTCCAGCCCATGCTAGGGCCAGTGAGGTCAGGGCCGAGACGGGACCTCTGGGGGTTTGATGCTCAGGACTCTGCAACCTATGCTGAGGCAGGCGTGCTGGGCTCCTGCACTGCTGCTTGGGAGGATCACCAGGGTCCCTGCCATCACTGTTTATCAGGGCCACGTGCAAGAGCAGGAGCAAAAGGACAGCAAGAGAACCTGACCCCGTGCCCCTGGTGATCTTGTGGGAGTCCGCCTCCTGGTTTGGCAGGAAGAGGAGAAAAGGTGAAGGGAGGGGATGGGTGTCCTGGAGGGGCCAGGGATCTGGGTCCAGGCCAGCTTCCTCTCACTCCCTCACTGTAACTGTCGTGCAGCCCGGGAGCCTGGGGTCAGACCGTGCCAGTGTGTCCGGGCCAGGAGGCCTCAAGTGTGCAGGTGAACTTTCTGTGTAAAGCAGGATTTCTCAGCCTAGGCATTGAGGACATTTAGGGGTGGGTCCCTAAATTTTCTGGTGGGACCATCCTGCGCACTGTAGGGTGCTGAGTGCCAGCCCAGCCCTGGCAACCAAAATGTCCAGACAGGCCTGTGGCAATGATTAAAAATGTCTCCAGCTGGGCACTGTGGCCACACTGGTAATCTTAGCTCCTCAGGAGGCTGAGGCAGGAGGATCACAAGTCAAGGCCAACCTAGGTCAACTTAGCAAGACCTTCAGCAACTTGGTGAGAGCCTGTCTCAGAATAAAATATAGAAAGGGCTGGGATGTAGCTCAGTGGTAGAGCACCCGTGGGTTCAATCCCCAGTACTGAAAGAAGGAAAAAAAGGTAGGGCTCATGCTGCTTACCTGTCCCCCTGGGGACCAGCAAAAGACTCAGTGTGCACGCTGCCAGCATGTGGTGTTGAGCAGCACTCTGTGCGTGGTCACTGTTATTACTCTCCAGGTGGCTTCTCATTTGGGGCATGGTGACAGGGGAGCTGTGTGATGTGAAGAGGGGGTCAGGCTCACAGGTCACCAGGAAGGCCCCAGAGCCCGGCCGCCCTCAGCCCTGCAGCTCTGCCTTCCATCTGTGACCAGACTCCGCCCGCTTCTCGTGGGCTGGTCCCTGCCTCCAGGCGCCTGCAGAAGCCACACAGTAGGGCCCCACTTTGACCCAGGACCCTCATAGTGCACGTGCCACATAGCCAGTAGGTGTGTCCTAATAATGTCACGCGGTCCTGGTGCCTCCTGACTCAGATCCCCCAGGGCATCCCCATCTGACTTGGGTAAAATCTGAACTCCTTCCCACGTTGGTGGGCGCTGTGGGAGCCGGCCCCCCAGCCCCACCCCACCCTCCCACCCTCCCCCCGTGGCCTTGGCAGCATGGCCACACTGGGCTCCTTATTCTCAGACCGGCCCCAGCCAACCCTGCCCTCTCACTGCCCTCTCACTGCCCTCGCCTGGCCTTTTCGCAGGCTTCAGTGTGTCTAGCTTCTTTGAATCGCAGGCCTCTGCCACCGTCCGCTATGAGCCACCTCTGCCTCCCGATGCAGAATGACCACCCACGCCACCCTTAGGGCCTCTGTCCCCAGCTTCTCCACTGCAGCACCACTGATGTTGGGGGCCCATTCTTGGCTGGGTGGGGGGGCATGCTGTGTACTGTAGCACATGGAGCAGCAGCCCTGGCCCACTCACCAGCAGCCAGTAGCAGCCTCATTCTAGTGGGGATAACCAAAAATGTCTCCCGGGCAAAATGCTGGGTTTTTCCTTTTCCTTTCGGGGGCGCTTAGTAATTTTGGAGCTGCTTTTGTCTTCGTGGTTGGTTTGTTGGCCTCCCTCATGCCCACACTCTTGCTTGCTCCTGCACCCAGCACCAGCCTGGCTAGGTAGTGGGGAGCAGCAGAGAAACGTTGGCAAAGGACGCACAGTCACCTTCTGGGCATGGCTTCATGTGGCATATGGAGTGTCTTGTCTACTGGGCACTTCTATGAGCGTTCTGGGGCTGCTGTGATCAATGGCCATTAGCTAGGTGTCTTAAAATGGCAAGAATCGCCACGCGCAGTGGCCCACGCCTGTAATCCCAGTGGCTCAGGAGGCTGAAACAGGAGGATTGCAAGTTCAAAGCCAGCCTCAGCAAGGGCAAGGCGCTAAGCAACTCAGTGAGACCCTGTCTCTACATAAAACACAAAATAGGGCTGGGGGTGTGGCTCAGTGGTTGAGTGCTTCTGAGTGCAATCCCTGGTTGCCCCCCGCCCTCCAAAAAAAGAGCAGGAATTGATTGTCGCATAGTCCTGGAAACCATAGGTCCCAAATTCAGAAGTCAGCAAGGCTGTGTTCGCTCTGGAGGCTCCAGGGAGGGTGCTGCCGACCTCTTCCAACTTCAGGGGCTCCATTCATCCCTTGGCTGTGGCTGTGTCCTCCCAGCCTCTGCCTCCACCTTTGTGTGTCATCTCTCTCTCTCTCTCTGTGTCTGTGTCCTTCTGAGGACCCAATCATGGGATTTAGGGCCACCCTGATCCAGTACAGCCTCATCTTAACTCACGATATCTACAAAGACCTTATTTCCAAATAAGGTCGCATTCTGAGGTTCTGAGTGCACGTGAACTCTGGGGACACTGACCAAGCCGACTGTGCCCTCTGACACTGTCAGCTTAGCCAGCTGCTCCCACTGGAGGTTGCAGATCCTTGCCCGGTCCCACCCCTGTGGCCGGGTGGCATCCTGAGACAGGGTCTGGGCTACCAGTCACGCCTCCCCGTGTCCGAGGCTTCCACGTCAGACCTTGGCCTGAGCTGTTCACCCTTAGGTTGATTCATGGAGCCAGCCCCACTTTTGAAATGCCCCCAGAAGCTCGTAGCCCCTCCCTCCTGTCCCCGCACTGGGCCACCCCTCTAAGAGCCAAGGTGTGGGGTTTCTCCCGAGAACCCTCTTCCTCCCAACTCCCCCGAGTGTGGGCATCTTACATTCAGGCTTGAGGCGGAGAGAACCCAGGGCAGGGTAGTCAGAGCCGTCCTCCAGCCTGATGCCCTGCAGGTGATAAACATGCTGGTGTCACCGTCCCTCATCACACGCCTGTCTTCCTCAGAGCTCCATGGAATTGTTTCTTCTTAAAAAAAAGAAGAAAACTTAGCAGGCTCCAGGAAATGCGCACGAAAAGTGGAAACGTGCAGGATTCTGCCGTGTCCCGAGCAGCTCTGCTCTGATGTTAGCTTCTCCTTTTAGCTTGAGAATGATTTCATCCAATAAACATGTGGCTTCAAATTATGGCCTTATATAAACGAAGCAGCTACACTACACTTTCTGGAGGCCCCCTCTGACTTCGCCAGTGAATTCCAGCATGTTCGCCAAAATGATGGTCAGAATCCTGCTTCTCACACGCGAGGCCTGGCCAGGCCTGTGGAGTCGCCGGCTCGCCTTGGTCCGCTCACTCCCCAGTCCCCAGGGCCTCATTTTTGGTCGCCTCCCCCTTTCCTCGCAACTCTTCCCCATATGAGAGTGAGAAGGTAGGGATGCGTTTCTTCTCAGAGCACAGAAGTATACCAGTGCTGTTGCAAAGCCTTTGAGTTTTCGCGTTTTAGGTTTTTAAAAGGAATGTTCCTGATTATTGCGGTAAAATGCGTGTAACGTGAAGTGTGCACTGGTAACACTTAGAAGATGCACGGTATTGTGCAACCACCGCCTCCATCCAGTTCTAGAACATTGTCATCCCCCCAACATGAGACCCCCTGCCCCCAGCAGTCACTCAGGACGACCACGTATCTGCTGTCTGTAGGTGTGTCTATTCTGGACATTTCACGTAAATGAACCGTGGGCTCTGAGGCCTTTCATATCAGGCTTCTTTCCCTCAGCATCAAGTTGAGGTTCGTGCACCCTATGGTATGGATCGGGGATAGAACTTTTTTATGGCTGAGTAGTATTCCACAGGGTAGCTGCACTGCACTCTGCCCATTCGTCCATTGGTGGGCATTTTGCTTTTGTTTCCGCCACACTGTTTCCACAGGGATCTTTATAATCCCACTGTGATTTCCTTGTGGTGACAAGATCAGGGGATTGTTCTTACACAGGTCTGGCTGATCCTGGCAGTGTAGGGGTGTGTTTTGGTTTTTTTTGTTTGTTTTTTGGTTTTTTTAAAAAAATTTTTTTTTTAGTTGTAGATGGACACAATGTCTTCATTTTATTGCTTTTGTATGTGGTGCTGAGGATCGAACCCAGGGCCTCACACATGCAAGGCAAGCGCTCTACCGCTGAGCTACAATCTCAGCCCCGAGTGTTTTGTTTTTTTTATGTTTGTTTGTTTGCAGTTTTGGGGATTGAACCCAGGGTGCTCTATCACTGAGCTATACTCCAAGCCCTTTTTTTTTTTTTTTTTTTTAATAGGTGGACACAATGTCTTTATTTTATTGCTTTGTATGTGGTGCCGAGGATCGAACCCATGCGAGGCAAGCGCTCTACCGCTGAGCTACAATCCCAGTCCCCAAGCCCTTTTTTTTTTTTTTGGGTACTGGGGATTGAACTCAGGGCACTCGACCGCTGAGCCACATCCCCAGCCCTATTTTGTGTTTTATGTAGAGACAGGGTCTCACTGAGTTGCTTAGTGCCTTGCCATTGCTGAGGCTGGCTTTGAACTTGCGATTCTCCTGTCTCAGCCTCCCAAAGTGCTGGGATTACAGGCTTGAGCCACCGCGCCCGGCCCCAGGCCCTTTTTATATTTTCTTCTGAGATAGGATCTTGCTAAGTTGCCCAGGCTGGCCTCAAACCTTCGATCCTCCTGCCTCAGCCTCCTGAGTAGCTGGGGCCACAGGCGTGGGCCACTGTGTCCAGCCACATTTTCCTTCTTATTCACATTGCATGCACTTGAGACAGTGGGTAGCTGGAGATGAGAGGGGCCTGTTAGCTTTGGGGGTATGTAGTGAGACATTCAGATTAAGAAAGGGCACAGTTTTTCAGGACCTGCTGCCCCCAGCATGTGATCCCAGCCCACGATTGCCACTTGGCCAGTCCGTCCCCCACAAGGACCCCAGCCCCAGGTTCTGTAGTCCTTGACCTGCTTCCTGTCATTCTGCGCACAGCTGGGGATTCTCAGTGTAGGTTTCACATCCACTTGTCACCGGAACCTCCAGTCACAGCACGACTTAGCTTCCAGGACCCAGGCTCCACTGAGACCCAACGCCAGAAGCCACAAACAGCCAGAGCCCCTTTGAGAAAGGTGCCATCGCTTAAGAACCTTCTCTGCAGCTGTGATAAGCAAAGAAGCATGGCACCTCCAAGCCTCAGCAGCCCCAGGGAGACCTCGGGTGGAAAATGACTGTTTAACAAACAGGGCTCCACCAATAGGGGAGAGGAGGGTTCTTGAGTAAAGGCATCGCAGTAGTTGCCTCCCTGCTTGAAGACAATCATCTGGATCCCTTCTTCACCTTCCACACCAGACTGGGTTGAAGAGCGCCCACCCCCCGATTCAAACCCATGCTGGACCTCAGAATGTGACCTTGTTGGGAAGTAGCGTCTTTGCAAATGTGATGAGTTAAAGATCTCAAGATGAGCTCGTCCTAAGTCCAGTAAGTGATGTCTTTATGTGAAGAGGAGAGGGCCCAGGGTGACGGAGGCAGAGATTGGAGTGATGTGTGTACAAGCCACGGGACACTGAGGACCCCAGAGCCCCTGAAGCCTGGAGGCCTGCGGTGGGTCCTGCCCAGAGCCTCAGAGGGCATCAGCCCCGCGCCACCTCACCTCCAGACTTCCAGTCTCCAGAATGGGGAGAGGAGCGGCCTCTGTTGTTTTAAGCCTCTCAGTTTATGGTTCTTTATTACAGCAGCCACAGGATACAGGAGTACACAGCCTGACTTCTAAGTGGACTCAGTTGAATATAAAGAGCAAGTCCAGGAGGGAGAGGAGCACAAACAAGCGTGGTTCAGTGTCTCAGATCCAGGACGGGATCGGGCAGTGCACGGCACAAAGTAGATGGCCCCAGACCTGCTCGCCCAAAGACCTAGTGCAGACGGGCCCCGCTTCACGGGGTCCAACTTAGGATTTTTGGACTTTCTAATGGTGCAGAAGCAGTGTGTGCTCAGTGGAAACCATACTTGCGATTATGAGTTTTGATCTTTTCCCGGGCTCATGAGACAGAACAGCCCTTCTGTTTTTCACTTCCGAAACAGTGTCATTAAATGTCATGAGACGGTCAGGGCTTTATTGTAAAGGAGGCTCAATATGAGGTGACTGCCCACTATAGGTTAATGGCAGTGTTCTGAGCACACACATGGCAGGCATTGTTTAGTAAATGAGGTGTGTTACAGGCTTTGCAACTCATGGTGACGTGTTTGCCGGGACCACGTAAGTTGAGGAGCACATCTGTATTTGTATTAAAAATTACCATAAGCAGGGCTGGGGTGTGGCTCGGTGGTAGAGCACTTGCCTGGCAAGCTCAGGGCCACAGGTTCCAGCCCCAGCACCGCAAAACAAACAAAAACCCATAAGCAAAAGTAAATTGATATGAATTAGTTTCATCAAGCATGACAAAGCATTAAGATCCTTCCTATAGGAAGAACTCTTATAGAGCAAAATAAATAGAAAAAATGACCCCATAGATCTGAACAGTTTATGAATAGAGAAATACAATTTCTTGATATGCATAAGTTTCAAAAAACCCAACCTGATAGTCAAAGGAATGTGAATGAGGAGATACTCTAGTGCTCACTGATGGCTGCAGATTGAGAAAAATATTAACACCCAGTACTGTTGAGGATGCTGTGAGACGGTGACTCTCCTGTGCACCTGAGACTTGTGGGGGCCTGTCTGGAAGTCAGTTTTACAGAATGGATCTGGGCCATGAGGGTGTGTTTTGGCCTAGGTTGAGGGGATCAGCCCAGTGCTATAGGTGAAATGACACATTGCTTTAGTCCTTGAGACTACAACAAAATACCTGAGTTGTTACAACAAAATACCTGAGACTGGGTAATTTATGAAGAAAAGAGGTTGATGTGGGTCCCTAGTTCTGGAGTTAGAGAAGTCCAATATCAGGCAGCCACGTCTGACCGGCTCCTGGTCTGGCACCTGGTGAGGGACATGAGTTACACTGTTTGAATTCCTGGCAGAAAATGGGAGAGCAGGTCGACCCTCACAGAGGAGAGGGAAGGGGCTGATGACCTCCCTGAGTGACTGACCCAGTCCCTCATGGAGGCACTAATCCATCTGAGGGCTGCGCCCCACAACCCAAGCACCTCCCGACACCACTGCAGCAGCAGTCAGACTGCCATGTGAGCCCGGGCACGGGGAGTCCTGTCGCCCAAGCCCAGCCCAGATGTGGGTGCGCGGTATTGCCTTGCAGCTGGGGAGATTTTGTGTTGGGAGCAGAGCTGCCTAATAAATGGCCAGAGCCTCAAGCCTTGTCCCACCCTAGGGGACAAAGAGAGTGGCAGGGGAGAGAGCAGGGTGGGGACAGGCCCTCCGTCTGGGGAGGGCCGGGTACCTCAGGCAGGCGGGGGTGGTGGCGGGCTGCTCCGCAGGGTCTGGACATCTAGTAGGGAGAGCAGTGCCAGGCTGTGTCGAAGGCCTGCTGAGGCCCAGGGGAACGTGGCTCTGCCCTGTGTGTTGAGAGTTTGGGGGCAGCTTCTCCCTGACCGGGCTGGGTGGCCATCTAGAAGACAGGCTCTGGCCTGTCATCCTGGGCCTGACCCCCTGGGAAGGGCCTGAGTGTGTCCCGTCAGCACATGTGGGGACTGGGGGGAGTCCCTGCTGCGTCAGGCTGCACGGCCAGGGACCCTGAGGGCTGGACGAAGGGCTGGCGATGGGCACCCCAGGGGACTCTGCTGGAACAACCACATGCAGATCAGCTCTTCCAGGGAACCCCCACCGTGGCACAGAGGACAGAGGCCAGGCCCTCCTGACAGGTTGGGCGACAGCACATAGGACCAGATCGATGGGAGGCAAGGACAAGCCCCCCGAATGTCCAGGGAAGCAAGGAGAGGTGGTGGGGTGGGCTGCAGGTGTGGTGGAGTCGGGCTCTGGGCTGGGCCTGGAGGCAGGTATAAGTGATGCCATCCACCCTGGGGCTGCAGGGCCCCGTGGGCCAGGCACGGCGTCTGGCCAGCAGGTAGGACGAGCAGGAGTTTGCTGCCGTCTTCTGGTGGGGCTGGGAGGTGGGGTGCGGGCCGCGGTGTCGGTGGCGTGGGGATACACCGTGGGCCGGGTGGGGCTGGGGGCAGGAGCCGGTCCACCCCGGGCCAGAGCCTGCGCCCCCTAGGAGCCCCGAGTCTGAGACAGAGCGCAGGTCCTGAGGGGCCGGGCCGGGCAGGGCCCCAAACACGTGTGTGTGTGTGGAAGGGCACGTCTGTGCACACACGGGCCTGTGTTCACGGTTGTCCTTCGCATGCACACGTGTCTGCGCGTGTGTTCACAAGCGTGGATGTGTTGCTGTAAGAGCGTGTGCACGTGCTTGTCTGTGCACCGTGCACGGGAGGAAGGTGTAGCATGTGTCACTTGACAGGTGCTCGCTGAGACGGTTGGGCCGCAGTCGTGTAAGTCACAGCGTGCTTCACACACTTGGCCTCGGCGTCACGGCAACGAGATCTTTTTCCCTGTCACGACTGATCACCAGGTTTTTGTTGTCGGCAAAGCAAAAACACAAGTACCGCTGGTGGCCTGGTGAGTGCTGCTCCCAGTGCGAGCCGGGCGGGTGGCGGGCTCTGTCCGGAGCCGGCAGGGGGCTGTCGGGGGCACCGCTGCTGCTCTACCCCGCAGGCCTCCGCCAGCTGGAAGGAAGCTCCTGCCTTGACCAGGCTGTTCTCTCGTGACCGGCTACGTCTGGGGGTGTCACCCATGCTGCTGCAGAGTCCCCGGGCAGGGCATGGGGAGGCAGAGCGTTGAGGCTGAGGGTGTGGAGGGGACAGCTCAGGACACGGCACCAGGAGGCGCAGGTGGCAGTGTGGTCCTGTGGGGCCACCACGGCGTCTGCAGTCAGCCATCGACTGAAATGTCCCTGTGCAGCAAATGACAGGAACTTGGCGTGTGCATGTGTGTGCGTGTGCACACGTGTGGGGGGCTGTGTTTAAGGTGCAGAACTGCAATCCGGGTCTCGGTTCTCACCTGACTGGGAGGTGCGTAAGTCACTGTGCGCCTGCCCGGCCCCTGGCACGACGTGGGACATCCTGTGACACACTGTGCCAGGAGAGCAGGGCTCCAGGGCCCTCGGAACCCCCGTGTGCCCACAGATTCCCAGCCATTTCCTTGCTGTGGTGCCCCAGGAACTCAGTCCCCGAGCTCACGGGGACGTTTGGAAAGCAGAGTCGGTGGATCCAGGAGAGGCGGGTCCTTGTGGTCCCTGGAGAGGTGGGTCCTTGTGGTCCCTGGAGAGGCGGGTCCTTGTGGCTCTCACCTTGTTGGGAGCCGTCTTGTGCAGGTGACAGCTGTACAGTAAAGCCACCGTTCCTGAAGGCCTGCCTTGGCCACGTGCAGCGTGTGCGAGGGCCCGCGTCCCCCGCACGCCCACGGTATAGACACCTCCATCGCCCAGTGCCTCCCCGGCTCTTCATCAACCCTCCCCACGCCCAGGCAGCCACTAAGCAGCTGTTGCCTCTGTAAATTCATTTTTATTTTGTAGAATTTTTGTATACATGGAATTTTACAGCTCGGACTCTTAAATTTGAGGTGAAATCGCGTGAGATTCACCACTTCATACAGTGCAGCAGCGTTCAGTATGTTCATCACATTGCACAGCCACCATCTCCGTCTAGTTCTAGAACATCTGTATCACCCCAGGAGACCCTGTCCCCATTAGCTGTCACTCCCTTGTCCCTTCCCCATCCCCTGGCAACTACTAGTCCCTAGGAATTTGCCTGTTTGGGGCATTTCCAAGTCAGTGGGATCACGCTGTGTGGTCTTTCCTGTCTGGCTTCTCTCTCGGCACCGTGTTTTCAAGGTTTGTCCTCATTATATGTAGCATGTGTCAGTGTGCCATCCCTTTACTTGGCTGAGTAATATTCCCAAGTGTGGACAGACCACATCTTGCTCATCCATTAGTCCAGTCACAAGCCCTGGGTTTGTTTCCTAAGGGCTATTTTCAGATGCTGGGGTTGTGCTCCAGGACATTCGTGCGTGAGGATTTGAGTCTCTGTTTTCAGTTATTTGCGATGGAGACCTGGGGCAGGGTAGCTGGGTCCCTCCACACTGTCTTCTGCCCGGCTTTGTTCCTCCAGCAGTGCTTCTGCTTGTTCCCCGCCAGAGCAGGTGCCACAGGCTGCTTCTCCCCGCGGCGCCGTGCTGCCCTGGAAGGCCAGTTGGCTCCCCAGTTTCTCCTTCACCAGCTGAAGGACGTTGCACTTGTTTACAGTTTGGGGCTCTGGGAGTGACGCGGCCTGAGCATGGGCGTGAAGGTCTCTGTGGGGCCTTTCTCTAGTGTGACTCTTGGGGGCAGAATTGCTGTGTCACATGCTAGATGTGTGTTTAGCATTTCCAGAAATCTCCAAAGTGGTTTCCAAAGCGGATGAGCTGCCTCATTTCC
The DNA here is from genome assembly GCA_028644305.1 of Xerus rutilus. Classification (NCBI taxonomy): domain Eukaryota; kingdom Metazoa; phylum Chordata; class Mammalia; order Rodentia; family Sciuridae; genus Xerus; species Xerus rutilus. The sequence continues at coordinate 11,189,392 of CM053413.1, forward strand.
TGCAGGTCTTTCTAAGGGTGACTGTGACTGTGCTCCTGGTTACCTATGTCCTCACGAAGGGGTGACCCTGAGGGAGTGCGCACAAATGCCAGGAAGCAGCGTCCCCTCGTCACCCGTGCATTGATTAGAAATCCAGTGCCTAGGGGCAGAGGAACAGTCACATACCCCACGATTCCTCTGCACAGTAGAGTGTGGGACACTGTTGTGGCCTGTGTCATGGCGTGAGAAGCGTCACTTGCACCCACATATCAAGTAAAGAGTCAGGGTTTACACCTGAAAGTGCAGCTGTCACTCGGCGTCTGCAGAGGGTTGGCTCCAGGACCCCGTGGTACCAAAAGCTGAAGCGGATGCTGAAGCCCCTTCTGTAACATGGTGCCGTATTGTGCAGAAGCTGCAGGCCTCCTGTGACTTGTGATCCCTGGCACAGTGTGCATGCTGTACACACAGTTGTGTTGTGTTGTTGAGGGAACAGTGACAAGAATCAGAGTCCATATGTGTTCGGTACATTTTTCTCCCTCAAATATTTTCAGTCCCCTGTTGGTTGAATCTGGATGTGGAACCTGCGGACACTGAGGACTGGCGTACATACCTGGATCCAGAATTCTTGTTTATTTTTTTGCAGTGCTGGGTGGAATTGAGAGCCCCGTGTATGCCAGGCAAGCTCTTTACCACTAAGCTACACCCCAGCCCTGTATGATTCAAATTTTATCAAAATATAGGTAGCATAAATCTGTTAAAACATTAGGGAAGTTCAGTACACTGTAGTTATTTAATCATTTTAAGTTTTCAAAATTAAATACTCCGGTCTCAACTCCCTGTGTGAACTGTTGCCTTCCTGTGTGATGCATGGCCTCGGGCCTTGCCCCTCCTCCACCCTCCTGACACTTCTGCAGGACTCCTCTGTGGTGGCCCTGCCCGCAGGCCTGGGGCTGAGTCATGCTTCTGCTGGGGCAGAAGTTAGCAAAGCTTCTCTGGTCACTTCTCTGACCGCATGGTGAGTATCTCAGGCTTTCTGGGCCTTAAAGTCTCTGCTGTGCCTGTCCCACCTTGCCAGGGTGGTGAGGCAGCCACAGACAGCATGCAGATGAATGGCCAGGCTGCCATCCAATAAAACTTTATTCATAAAGTCAAGCTGCGGCCAACTGCACCCCTCTCCCACTCCAGAATGCACTCCTTCCCCCTCAGGTTCTCAGGGGTGGTCCATCCCCTGGACCCTCAGCAGTTGCTCCCACCTGTGTCACTCACTGTTGGGCTCCATGTGCTCCAGCATTTGTTGACATACCAGCCTCTCCTGCTGGGCTTTGAACCAAGGTCTGATTTGTCCTGGTCCCTCATCCATCTCTGTTGGCACACACAGGACTCACACTGCATACGTGCCTCTTGCTCCAAGATACCAGATGGGCTGTCACCCATCTTTTTCCATCAACCTGCAAAGCAAATGTAATTTTAAAATAAGGTGTTTTTTTTTTTCAGGGCTGGAATGCAGCTCAGTGGTAGAACACTTGCCCTGTATGTGTGAGGCTCTGAATTCCATCCCCAACACCACAGAAGGGAAGGGCGGGAACTTTTTCTATTGCAATAATTTGAGACTTACAGAAAAGTTGCAAAGATAATATAGAAGACCCCTGTCTTTTCTGTGGCTGTAACAAAGTACTTGAAGCTAGGTACTTCATAAAGAAAAGAGGTTAGTGTAGCTCTCAGTTTGGAGTCTGGAAGTCCAAGACCAGTCAGCCCTTTCTGTATGGCCTTGGGTAAGAGCCTCGCAGCAAATGGCATCCTGGGGGCACATGCCACAGGGGTCACATGGCAGGAAAGCAGCAGATTTTCTCTTTATGTAACCACCCACTCTTGGGACTAACCAGGGCCTCATAAGAACAATATTTTTTTTTTTTTTTTTTTTAATATTTTTTTTTTTAGTTGTTGATGGACCTTTATTTGTATGTGGTGCTGAGAATCGAACCCAGTGCCTCACGCATGCGAGGCACGCGCTCTACCACTGAGCCACGACCCCAGCCCCTCATAAGAACAATATTAAGCCCCTCCCAGTGACCTGAACATCTCCCGCAAGGCCCCACCTGTTAAAGGTCTGCCTGTCAGCATTACACTGGGAACCGAGCTGCTGGCACAAGAACCCCTGGAGAACACACTCGGACAAGATCCCAACTGTAGCAGCCCCTCAGCCTCCCCAGATGTGAAGACTGTTCAGAGAGCATTTATTGTGGCTGAGACATGGACAGCAGTAGAGTAAACATAGCCTCCTGGCGTCATGCCCATGTCACCAACCCGTCCGTTCACGTCTTCTTTCTGGTTGGGGATCCCTTCTGAGGCACCCCACTGCAGTCAGATTCTTCAGGCCTTCGCTCATCGCTCTAGACCTTGGCAGCCTCAGGGAGGACAGGCCAGTTGCCTGCCGGGCACCCGCTGGCTGGGTCTGTTCGACAGCTCCTCGCAGGAGGCTGGAGCCGCTCTGGAAGCAGATGCCTCTGTGCTGCTTGCTCCAGCCAGTCCTCAGTGGCTTGCCCTGACCTCATCTTTCTTGGTTGGGTTTCGGGGACCCCAGTTTCCAAACAGGTTTCAGCCTTGTTCTTTGCCAGCACTGTGGCCCGGGTTTGTTGTGGTGACGTAGCCGGGCCCGTGGGGCCAAGTCTTTATCCGCTCGGGCAGCTGCTGGGGAGGTTTTGTCAGAGAGCAGAGGCCAGGAAGGATGTGGGCAGCGGAGGCTTAGCTGAGAGGTGGCCGTGGCCTTTGGGCTGTGGGATTAAGAGACTAACTTGGGGCAGGGTGGACCCAGGGCTGGGATGGGGCAACTTCAGAGGATCTGGCCTTGCAGTTGTCTGGTGACGTCACTCATAAGAGCCACATGAGTCAGATGTCTCATTAAAGGGCAGAGGGAAGGGGCGGGGTGTGGTCAGTGGTAGAGCACTTACCTCGTGTGCCCAGGACCTGGGTTCCATCTCCACACTGGAGAAAAGAGACCAGACAGGCTCTTGCACTCCCGCCCAGGAGAGTGGTCGCTCCCGGCCCGGGCGGGGGTGGGGGTCTGGCCATGGGCCTGGTGCTGCCTGTGCGGGGCTGCCTGCACATCCCTCTCCCCACCGCTTGCACGCTGACTGGTCCTGACCTCTCTTGCAGCTCTGGGACGCGCTCGCCCCGAGCCCGGGAGGCATGCTGAAGCCAGGCGGCCGGCAGGATGAGTGTGCAAGAGGCGAGCAGCTCCGGCCGCCGGGAGCAGGCAGCCTACCACCTGCACATCTACCCACGGCTGTCCACCACCGAGAGCCAGGCCTCCTGCCGCGTGACCGCCACCAAGGACAGCACCACGTCCGACGTCATCAGGGATGCCATCGCCAGCCTGCGGCTGGACGGCACGAAGCACTACGTGCTGGTGGAGGTGAAAGAGTCGGGCGGGGAGGAGTGGGTGCTGGACGCCAGCGACTCGCCCGTGCACCGCGTGCTGCTGTGGCCCCGGCGGGCACAGGACGAGCACCCGCAGGAGGACGGCTACTACTTCCTGCTGCAGGAGCGCAATGCAGACGGGACCATCAAGTACGTGCACATGCAGCTGGTGGCCCAGGCCACGGCTGCCCGGCGCCTGGTGGAGCGCGGCCTGTTGCCGCGACAGCAGGCGGACTTTGATGACCTGTGCAACCTCCCCGAGCTGACCGAGGACAACCTCCTGAAGAACCTCAAGCACCGCTTCCTGCAGCAGAAGATCTACACGTACGCGGGGAGCATCCTGGTAGCCATCAACCCCTTCAAGTTCCTCCCGATCTACAACCCCAAGTACGTGAAGATGTACGAGAACCAGCAGCTGGGCAAGCTGGAGCCCCACGTCTTCGCACTGGCAGACGTGGCCTACTACGCCATGCTGAGGAAGCGCGTCAACCAGTGCATCGTGATCTCGGGCGAGAGCGGCTCCGGCAAGACCCAGAGCACCAACTTCCTGATCCACTGCCTCACGGCCCTCAGCCAGAAGGGCTACGCCAGCGGCGTGGAGAGGACTATCCTGGGGGCCGGCCCCGTGCTGGAGGTGAGTGTGGGGGCCGCGCGGCAGGAGGGGACCCTGGCCTTTGAAAACGTGGGTTTGGGATTGGGGTAGGGCTTGGTGACAGAGCGCTTACCTGGCATGCACGAGCCCCGAGTTCATCCCCAGCACTACAAAAAAAAGATTTTATTATCACTTAGGTGGACAAGGCTGGCCGATCAGGCAAGAGTCTGTCATTTACATTCCCATGCAGTGGGAGCTGCACAGCACGCAGGCCACCTGGGGGAGCACGAGGGTCGGTCAGGAGGAGGGGCGGGGTTTGCTCTAGTTTTGTGGGAAGGAACTAGCGAGGCCGGAGAAACAGGCTGAGGATTGGCTCCTTCAGGTCACTGCAGGGCTCTGGGCACAGGGGTTGCCCCGGTAGTCCCGTGATTAGGGCAGGGGGTAGAGGTGACCTGCTGTTGGGCTCGGGGTGCGATGGTTCACACACAGGAGTTGGTTTACAGATGAGTGCTAGGAACCGGCCAGTCCCAGGAGGCCGAAATCCAGAAAGTAAAATGTGTGGGTGATACATCTACAGCACCGGCTGTCCCAGGTCCTAGAGAGCAAAGGCCAGTGTGCTCACGCTGGACATGTAGAGGCATTTCTGGAGGGCTGCAGGGTAGACAAAGCAGCAAAGCAGGCCGCAGCCCTAGCAGGGTTACGAGGGGGTCTCTGAGCAGCATCGTCCACAGGGGCAGCAGAGAAGGAACCACCCCAGCCTCCTACACCCTCTGTCCTCTGTGCAGTGTCCCTTTTGGCCAAACCCCATAGGAGCCATTCATATGTCACTGTGAATGAGCCTGCTGGTCACAGATATGGATGCAGGAGGTGCAGAAGTGACCACATAGTGACCCCACTTGATGCATCCATGTGAATCCAGACAGTGCAGCCATCATCACCTTGTCAGGGGTGGGGGGTGGGCTCGGGGTCTGCAGCCCTGAGTCTGGAGTCCAGGACTCTACTTTTTCTTGTTTAATGTGCTGTCTTAGAGCATTTGAGATTCCAGAAACAGCAGGTAACCCTGAGTCCCCGCAGGCGGCTCCTGGGCTCCCCCCTGTGTGCCTGGAGTGGCAGCCGTGCAGTTGATCTAAGCCCTGTTGATACATCGGTGGTAACTGGAGTCCCAGGTTCACCCCAGGGTTCATGTGTGCATTTGGACAGGTGCATGAAGCCCCGTGGCCGCCATTCCTGTGTGATAGCACAGAATGCCATGCAGGAGACTTCCACGGTTCTGCTCTGCCTGCTCGTCCCTTCCTGGCACCCGCTGATCGCTGTCCTCAGAGCGTTGCCTTTCCGCAGCGTCAGAGTTGGAGTGTAGGGTGGGTAGCCTTTTCAGACTGGCTTCTGTCACTTAGTGACATGCCTCTGTGGCTTAAGAGCTCTCCTTTTCTTTCTTTCGTTTGTTCTTCCTGGTGCTGGGGATTAACCTAGGGGTGCTGTACCACTGAACTACATCCCAGGCTATTTTTCATTTTGAGACAGGGTCTCGCTGCGCTGCTTAGGGCCTCACCAGGTTGTGAGGCTGGCCTCAGGCTTGTGATCCGAGGGCATTTCTGGAGGGCTGCAGGGGACAGAAGCAGGGCATGTGGGGTCCCGGGCGCGACTGCACCCAGCGGGAATATTTCATCATAGAATCTGTAGGTTTCACATGCACGGATTCAACCAGCCGTGAATCAGAACTATTTAGGGTAAAGAATTGATCTGTTCTGAGCAGGGACTGACTGATTTTCTTGTCACGCTCCCTGCACAATACAGCATGACACTGTGCGGACATTGTTCTAGGTGTCTTGAGTCACCCAGAGAGCACGTGAGGTCCTTGGGAGGATGTTATTGGACTTGAGCGCCTGTGGATCTGGTGTCCTTGGGGGAGTCGTGGGCCAGTCCCATGGACAGCAAGGGACAAATGCACACCTATGTGTCATCGTCTCTACACCCATAGGATGTCGAAGCTTCTTTCTCCAGGAAGGGAGGGGTGGGGTCCTACCCTCTGCCCTCTGGCCTCTTGGCCTGACCTCTGGCCCGTTGCCCATCCCCCACGCCATACTCGCCTATGCCTGCAAGGAGACCTCTCGGTTCCTCTTCCTCGCTGAAACCATCCACAGAATCCATCGGGGCCGACCTGGCTCCCTGCCGAGGCGTGGGCCTGTTTCTGCCCTGCTTTGCAGGGGCCTGAAGCCTTGGGGTCGTGTTCTTGTTAAGAGCTGCCAAGCCGTTGCCCTGTTGATGCCACCTGCCCTGGACGTGGCACCTGCCCTTCCAGACCATCCACTCGGCAGGTACCGTGGGCTCTTACCTGAGGTTTCATTTGGTGACATCCCATTACTGGTTACCAGTAATCAGCTGTGGCCTGAAGATCTTAAATAGAAAAAAAGCAGAAGTAAACAGTTTGCGTGTCTTAAGTTGCACCCTCCTCTGAGTAGCGGGACAGCCCGTCTCGGACGGCTCCCTCCCTGCACACGCGGCTCCCCGGTCCAGTGGTCACACTGTGTGCTCCCCACTGGTCTCTAGTAGGCATCCTGGTCATCAGGCGTTGCCCTGTTGCAGTGCTTCTGGTCCCATGACCCCCGTGTTACTTAGCAGTGGCTGCGAAGCACGAGGGCATCGCTGTGGCAGCTGGGACCCTCCCAAGAGCTGGGGCATCACCGCTGGCAGCTGGAACCTGCCCAAGAGCTAGGGGTGCTGGCTTTGGAGAAGATGGGCGAGTGCTGGAAGAGATCTGGAGGGAGACGGCACGTTCCCAGGATTTTTGTGGTTATTGTTGTAGTTGTTCTGTTTTGTTGATTTCTAGCTGTGCCTCATTGATGAATTCAACTTAACCATAGCTACATACGTATAGGGAAAAAAACCCAGGGTATCCATTTGGTACCATCTGCATCTCCCATAGGTAAGAGGGGCTGCTGGCCGCAGCTAGTGCGAGGCTCCAGTCTGGGCTCTGGGCCACGTGGTGGCCAAGATCATTACCAAGGTCTTCCCTCATGGAGCAGACAGACAGCAAAACAGAGCCTCTTATGACAGACTGCCATCGAGAATGGCAGACAGGCCCAGGAGCACAGGGTTCGGGAGGTAAGGCACAACAGCTGAGCTGGGCGTGGGGGGAGTCTGGGTGGGCCAGGTGGCCATCTGGGCAGGAGGCTGCCGTGTGCATCAGGAGACGCTGGGTGGGGTGAGCGAGGGCAGAGCAGAGGCTAGGGGTGGGCAGGTGATGGCCGAGCAGGCCCCATGCGCCACGGGAAGGACGCTGGTCACACAGCTTCTGAACAGAGGGGGACACGGCCTGCTCGGGGTCCTGAGACCCTGACTTCATCCCAGTTTTGGAATTCCTTGCTGTAGGCAGGTGGAGGGCACGAGGGTGTGCCAGGCCAGAGCGTTCGTGCCTGGTGGCCACGTCCAGGACAAAACAGGACGTTAGAAGTCAAATGCGTGAGAGGCGAATGCATGGTGACCCACGAGGGTTTTGCCTAGTGGGTACTCACTGTCAGGAACCCACGGTGGGAACGCGGGAGCCCTGCTGTGTTGGCTTTTTGTCCCTGTGACAAAATACTGAGGAAAACAAAGAGGAAAGCTGCGTTTGGGCTCAGAGTCTCAGGTCTCAGGTCTGTGGCGCTGGCTCCGTTCTCTGGGCCTGGGGTGGGCAGAGCACCACGGTGGCCACGCTGCTTGTCTCAGTGGCCCACATCCTCTAGGGCCACAGAGGACCTTCCCTGTGGCTCCGTCAGCGGAGAATCCCTTGATGGATTGATCCCCTGGTGAAGCCTGGGCCCTCGGATCTGATGCTTCCCAGGAGCCCCACCTTGAATCACCTTGAACACAGCTGCACTGAGGCGACCTGCCGAGTCCCCAAGGTCTCAGCAGGCCATGGATGGGGCAGTCAACACCCAGGTCTGAGTTCAGGGTCCACATTCTGCCAGCACCCTGCTGCCTCCACAGCAGTTTCCTCTCTCCCAAGGACCCTGCAGGACACGGTCGAGTTTCCTGTGGCTGCCGTACCATGGCACCTCAGCAGGGGGCTCTCACGGTTCTGGAGGCCACAGGTCCAGTATCGAGGTGTCTTCAGGGCCACATTCCCTCCAAAGCCCACAGGTAGGACCCCTCCTGCCCCAGCTTCGGGGGCTCCAGCCTTTGCCTGTGTCAGCGTGGGTGTGTGGGTGTCTGTGTCCACCTGTTCTTACAGTCAGGATGCCACTCTTTGGGTTTAGGACCCATCTTGCCCCGTCATCACCTTATCCTAACCGACTGCATCTGCAAGCCATGCTGTGCTTTGAGTGTGCCCTCCAGAGGTCCCTGCGCTGGTGGCGGGGTCTCCAGGGCGGCACTGTTGAGGTGGTAGAACCTTTAAGAGGTGGGGCCTAGCCAGGTACAGTGGCCCATGCAGTGACTTAGGAGGCTGAGGCAGGAGGCTTCCAAGTTCAAAGCCAGCCTCAGCAACTTAGCGAGGCCCTATCTCAAAATAAAAAACAAAAAGGGCTGGGGATGTGGCTCAGTGCTTAAGCACCCTGGGTTCAAACTTTGGTACCAAAAAAAAAAAAGTGGACCTAGTGCAAGGTGATCAGGCCTGGGAGGCTGCACGTGGAAGGGGTGCACACTGGCTTCTGGGAGGAGTGAGTTCTCACAAGACTGGGTTGTCAGAGGGTGAGGCCACCTCCGCACTCTCGGCCCCGCGCATGCAGCTCATGGAGGTCAGCTTTCCTGAGATAGAGCAGCATAAAAAGAAGAAAGGTTTGGTTTGGCTCAGTTTTGGAGGCTTCAGGCCATGATGAATTGGTCTGTTGGTTTGGGGCCTGTGGCGAGGCAGTAAGGACATCATGGCAGAGGAAATTGCTCTCCTCGTGATGGCCAGGAAGCAAAAAAAAAAAGGAGGCCAGGGTCTACTGTCCCCTACAAGGACACGTCCTCATATGATCAGGAGACTTCCCTCTAGGCCTCACCTCCCAGTAGCACCTCAAGCTGGGAACCAAGCCTTCAGCACATGAGGCTTCATGGGGCATTCCAGATCCAAACTGTAGCATAGCTGGTTTCTTTTCTACTTCCCTGCCATGCTGTGACGCAGCCAGAGAGCTCTTACCAGAGGCCACACAGATAGGGCCAGCCCATCTTGGGACTTTTAGCCTCCAAAACTGTGCCAAATGAATTCTGTTCTTTATAAGGTGCTTAGCTTCAGGTATTTTGTTATAGCAAAAGAAAACAAACTAATAAAACTTTGTTTCCAAATAACATCACATTTTCAGGTTCTGGGAGTGAGTGTGGACTCACTTCTGTTGTGGGGTACGCAGGTCAGCCCACAATAGCCCCCTCAAGTAACAGGCTGTGACATTTTGTGCCTTTGTCCCTGAGGGCCTCCCCAGCTCTGCCGTCATCCTGGGACTCGTGATTCCTGCCTCGCTGCCTGTCGGGCTCCTCCGGCCTCCATGTCTGCACCTCCTTTCCTGCAGCAGCCCTGAGGGATTCTGGCAGGTTGTCCTGGACGTGGTGGATGGCCGTTAGTCACCCTTCATGAGTCAGACTCCTGATCTCGCCAGGCAGCCTCCTTGGGGCCTCAACAGCTTGAGCCAGCGAGGCCCATTTTCTCCAGCAGTTAGAAGCCGCTCAAGGGTGGTGCCCACACTGGCTTCCAAAATGAGCCTGAGCCAACGCCACGTCCTGGCAACAACGTGCTTCCTGGGCAACTGCGTGCAAAGGGACGGGGGCCCTAGCTCAGCCGTTCCCCAGCAGGGGCCGACGTTCGGGGCTGTGTCTTTCTCTGGTGATATCCTCCTGCACATTGAAGTGTGTTCAGCAGTATGCCTGGTCCCCACCCCTCAGGTGATACCAGTAGCACCTCCCTCAGCAGGTGTGACAACCATAAATGTCCCCAGGCATTGTCTATGTCCCCTGAGAACAGAATCTCCCCGCATGAGAACTTTTACCTTAGAGTCACCCCCATGAGGCCCAGTCGCAATTAATTTTAGACACTGAGCATATAGATGCCATCCATAGTTCCAGGCACTCTGAGGTGACCCAGTTATTTTCTGATAGGGGGACTGATCACTCCCATGTCACCAGGCCCACTGGGTGTCAGGCTGGGCCTCCTGGTTCTTCCCGCCGCCTCTCAGACTCACGTGGTGCCGCCGCCTGTCGTAAAGATGAGGGAACTGGGCTCCACAGAGCTGCGCTGCCCTGCAGGTTTCTGGTGCCCTCTGTTAACACAGGGCAGCAGAGTCAGTGACTTAAACAGACGTCATTCTCCCAGACAGGAGCAGGAGGATTTGTTCTTACAGGTCTTGAAGCCGAAAGTCCAGAGTCAAGGTGTGGGCTGGGCTGGTTGCACCTGGAGACTAAAGGGCGCGGGGGCCCTCTCCTGCTTCTCCTGGCTTCTGGTGGCTCTCACAGTCCTTAGGTTTCCTTGGCCTGTGCATATGTTGCCTGATCTCTGCCCCCATCTTCTTGTGGCCTTGTGCCCTGTGTGTCAATGTCCCTAATCTCATTCTCTTTTCTCTTGTCATTGGGTTTGGGGTTCACCCTGAATCATGGGTGACCTCATCTTAAGATCCTTATCTTAATTACATCTGCAAAGACCTTGTTTCCAAATAAGGTCACAGTCACAGCTTCCTGGGTTCAGGACTTAGAAGTGTCTTTGGGGGACTCTCCAGGCCACACACCACAGGTAGCCCCAGGTCCCAGCTCCAGACTCTGCCTGGGCCCACTGCTCACACTGCCTCTGTCTTTGTGCACACTCTCCTCCTCTGCCAGGCTGCTGAAGATCGCGCAGCTTGCAGCGTTCGGGGCTTTTTCTCAGCTTCCCAAAAGGAGAAGTTGAGTTGTTCTGAGGTTAGGGTGTCGCTGGGTGCCCCCTCCACCTCCGGGCGCGGGTTGCAGCCTTTCTGTGCAGTTCTGACCAGAAAGCAGGAAGGGAGCCGTAGAAAGCCGGCCCAGTCAGCTGATGTGCCCGCCCTGCAGTTAACTGTGCTGTCACCCTTTCACAGGACGAGGGGACAGCAGGAGCCGTGGGCCTCATCCAGCTGGGAGGCAGCAGGTCCTTTGCCTCTCCAGAAATGGGATTTCTGCTTGGGACTGTGGTCTCAGCAGGGCCGTGAGCCGTGCGGGGTACTCTGTGCACACCGGGCTCCATTGCCAGTTGTGGGCACCTCTTGCCAACCTAAAGGTTCTAGATAAAGCAGCCTGTACCGTCACCTGCTGGCTTCCCCACAAAGATGTCCCCAGAAGACATCTTTGACCCTTCTCCTTCCCCTGCCGGCCTTGTGATCCCCCAGCAGGCAGGCACTCCGTTTCCTCCTCTGGATGAGGCAAGGCCTGGGCCCTCTTGCTCTTTCCCGAGTTCTCATGTACTCCTGGTGGTGGACGGTGAGCACAGGGCTTAATTCTGAAAGCAGAAATGAAATAAGGATGCTTGCTCGCTGGACTGTTTTCCCAGGGGTCCAGGCCTCTGTTTAGCCACAGTGCCCTGGTCCACGCCGGGAGAGGAGGCTGAGAGAGGTGCCAGGGACGAGCTGCTCGGCACACAGACGAGAAAGGCCCCGGCTGGCCCCCTGGCTCACCCACAGAGGCACTGGTGCCACAGACCAGGGAAGGGCTCTGGAGCTCACTGCTTCCCGGGACCCACCTCTGAAGACCCCAGACGAGCCTGTCATTAGACTAACTGGGATTTACGCCCACCTAGCCTGACCCTGCACCCCAGCTTCCTTGGAGTCTTCACAATCCCAACCTCGAGTGACTCCAGACTCCCTTAACCCCTCACCAGCCTGGCATCATCTTTTTTCCCACCACCCACAGCAGCAGGCCAGGGCCATCGACCCAGACCACAGTGTCATCTTCATCTTGACCTTGGCTCTCAGGTCACCTGCCTAGGCCAGTCCCTCTCTCTGAGTCTGTTAGGCCAGATGCAGATAGGCCTGTTTCATCTCTTGGCTTCCTCATCACACCCTGACACGGGCACAGTGACCATCCCCACCTGACACTTGGGGAAACTGAGGCACACAGATAGCACTCCGCCAGGGTGACAGACAGCAGGTCTGGAGCGGCAGTGTCAGCCCCATGTCTGGGCTCTGCAGTTAGGCCGAGAGCTCTATTGAGGGTGATCCGCCTCCTTAAGGTGCAGGATTCGGTGGCCCTCCGTGGTTGGAGTTTGTCCCCTGAAAGTTCGTGTATTGGAATCCTGGTTCCTGGGGTGGCCGTACTGGGAGGCGGGACCTTGAAGAGGTAGAGTAGTGGGAGGCTGGTCTCTTCTCTGGCTCTGAGTGTGGCCGTGTGACTGCTCGCTCAGCCATGCACTTCTGCCATGGTGCGATGCAGCCAGTGGCCCTCACCAGAGTGGAGCCGGTGGTGCACCATGTCCTTGAACCTCCAGACTGTGAGCCACAGACCTGTTCACTTTATCTAGTCGTCCGCCTGAGGCGTTCTGCTGTACCAATACAAAACACACGAATACAATGGCATTTGACAAACTTGGTGTTGGGCATCCTCTGGGACCTCTGTCTAGGTCCAGAATGCCTTCCCCACCCAGAAGGAGACTCCATCCATTGGCAGCCACCCCCAAGCCCTCTCCAGCCTCTGCCAGCCTCTGGCTGCTTTCCTTCTCTACGCATTTGCCTGCTCTGGACGTTGCGTATAAATGGAGCTGTACTCCATCTGCTCTGTGCTCCGTGTTTTCCCAGCTCATTCGCCTTGTAGCCGGTCAGTTTTCTCCTGGCTGAGTAGTGTCCACACTGTGGCTGGACCACGTGGACCTCTGCTCACCAGTGGGGTCTGCGCTTCATTGCTCTGCTTTGGCCCAGGCCCAGGCCCCTCCCTGCCCTGGGCCGGCCAGTATCAGTGCTCCAGTATCCCCTGCCAGAGCAGTGTTGTGGGGCCAGGGGTGGTTCCCATGAAGATGATCCCTGACCCCCATGGAGGAGGAGACAGCAGCCTGTTGCGGGTGAGCGCAGGGCTGGAGCCTCCCAGCAGCAGATGGGGACTGATAAACACCTGGGCACAATTGGGAGGGACATCTGCAGGTGTCGCTGAGCCTGCCGAGGGACCCCAGCTGAGGAAGGCTCACCTCCGGTTGCTGTGGGGACAAGCAGGCCCTGGAGGCAACAGGAGCCTTTGCTCATGGCTCCCCCGAGGGAAAGCATCAGAGCTGGGCAGGAAAGGGAGGCCTGGGAGCAGCCCAGCCCCGTGCCGCCAGAGCAGAGTCAGGCAGGTCCCTGGGGAGACAGGGTGAGGCAGGGTGGGGGTGAGGAGGCTGGCTGGGGAGCTTTGTCCAAGGCAGAATTGAGCACTGGGAGCTCAAAGATCCCCAGGACCCTGGCACTTGCCTTAGAGGTCATCTGGTCACATGACCCAGCCAGGGGCAAGCTTGGACACCTACCAGCAAGCATGTGCCCTCCCCTCGCCCGGCAGCCATGAGAGGAGGTGAGTTTGCTGGGAGAAACCTGTGTGGAGAGGGAGGGGCACGTGGCCAAAAACAGGCCTCCTGAGACCCCCTTCAGAGCAGAGCAGACAAGGCTGGGATGGGGATAGGACCTCAGGAGCAGAAGTCACTGGCATCTCAAGCCAGCAAAGAGAGATCCATATGTTTCTGTTCGGCATCCAGTGAGGGGACAGGCAGGCCAGAGCCTCACAGGCAGGCCCGTCTGTGGCCCAGGTCCGAATGCCCAGCCCACAGATGGCCTGGTCTGTATCCGTCCCTGTCAGGACCTCAGCAGCTTGGTAGGGGAGGGAGGTGAGGTGGCGAGGAGGTGGCAGAATTGGGACTCTCAGAAGACCCATCCCTACCTCATCAATATTCAGTGCTCAAACTGGCCCTGTCCACCTGCAGGCCGGGTGACTGAGTGGTCATCAGTGAGAACGTTGAGGTCACAAATCCATGGAGACAGAGAACAAGCACGGGTAGGAGGTGCAGGGCGAAGAGAAGCCCAGTGTGGCCTGGATCCTGGGCTCCTGGGAGCCCTAGAGGGAGGTGGCTCCCCGGGGACAGCAGGACGGGCACAGTGAATAGAACCTCTGGCCGCTTCTCCCCCTGTGGCTTCCCTGGGATGTTCGCGTGAAGGTCAGGAAGGCAGTTTGTGGAGATCAGCAGCCCAAAGAGGATGGGAGCCAAGGCAGGAACCAGAGCACTGGGAGCTCAAAGACAGGCAGGTAGGGGCAGGGCACGTCCTACAGGGGACAAGAAGTGGTAAGCCTTGACAGAAGCCTCTGGGGACAAAGGTCACACTTCCTGTTCTAACCTAAGTTCACAGCCTAGGCTCTATTGACAGATTTGGGGGCAGGATCATTTTCTACAATGGGGGGCCAGGTTCTGTCCTGTGCACTCTGGGGCCTTGAACGCTACCTCCAATCCCTGCCTGCTAGATGCCAGTAGCACCCCCATCACCAACTGTGACAACCAAAAATGTCCTCAGATGCTGGTGTCCCCTGAGGAGCATAGCCACCCCATTTAAAAATGCTGTTTTAGGTCAGCTGCCTACAAAGAGTGATGGAAGTATCACAGGCTTCTCTGCCTAGATCTTTTCAAACTATGTTTTTTGGCAACATCACACCTTGGAGTTGGACATCAACCCGACTGTATTCAGCACCTCTGTGGGGTGGCTGTGAGGTGGAGGAGAAGTGGGGTGCCAGCATTGTCATTCAGGAGGTGGCTGGTGCAGCTTTTTGTCCTCCGACCAGCCAACTGGAAGACACCAGTTGTACGGGGTACCAGGATTTGGTATTCCACCTAAGAGTCTGTTCTTTCAGGGCAACTTGGGGGCTCATCTTAAAAGTATTATTTTTAAAAGTCTAATGTCAAAAATTGCAGTTGGGGACCTCCAGCATTGAAAAGTGATATATTCCCAGCAAGTTTTCTTGCAAAGAAGTGTACAGTAGTCCCCCTTACCTATGATTTTGATATCTGCAGTTTCTGTTATCCGTGGTTAACTGTGGTTCAAAAATACTAAATGGAAAATTCCATAAACAATCCAGTTGGGCACAGTGACGCATGCCTATGATCCCAGCCACTCAGAAGTCTGAGGTGGGAGGTTGGCAAGTTGGAGACCAGCCTCAGCAACTTAGTGAGACCATGTCTCAGAAATTAAAAGAGGGCTGGGGTTGTGGCTCAGCAGTTGTAGCTCAGCGGTTGAGTGCTTGCCTGGCATGCGTGAGGCACTGGGTTCGATCCTTAGCAACACATAAAATAAAATAAAGGTGTTGTGTTCATCTACAACTAAGAAAATATTTTTTTTAAAAAACATTTTTTTAAATTTTTTTTTTTTTTAGTTGGAGATGGACACAATGTCTTTATTTTATTGCTTTGTATGTGGTGCTGAGGATCGAACCCAGGGCCTCACGCATGCAAGGCAAGCGCATTACCGCTGAGCTACAGTCCCAGCCCCTAAGAAAATATTTTTTAAAAAAATTAAAAGACCAGGCACATACCTGTGATCTCTGGCGGCTAAGGCAGGAAGATTGCAAGTGGAAAGCCAGCTTCAGCAGTTTAGCGAGGCCCTATGTGAGTTAGCAAGACCCTATCTCAAAATTAAAAATGAAAAAGGCCTCAGCATGTGGCTCAGGGGTTGAGTGCCCCTGGGCTCAATCCTTGCTACCAAAAATAAATAAATAAATAAGAACTGGGGATGTGGCTCCAGGGTAGAGTGCCCCTGGTTCAGTCCTGAGTACCTGGAAGAGAAAGCAATTCCAACGTTTTAATTTCCCCCTGTTGTGAGTAGCACGATAAAACCTCACACTGTCCTACCTGGGTGTGAGTGACAGCGTGTCCAGCACCTCAGCACTCTGCTGTGTGTACAAAGGGGCCGGTACTGTCCATGCTTGCTGGCATCCTGGGGGCCTTGGCCTGACCTCTGTGTCGGGAGTCCAAGCGCTGCAGCAGCTTTCTGATACAGTTGGCACTGGCTCTGTGTGCGCTGGATCTTCTGTTCCTTCTTCAGGTGACATTTTGAACCTGTGCCAGAGGTTGGCCGTGGTTCATCTCTCCTTTAAGCATGTCCCCAAGAGGAAACAGACCAGGAGCTGCTGCCAGGGAACGTGTCTTGTTGTCTGTGTCCAGAGATCCCCACTGTGGCAAAGTTTCATGCTTCCGAGTTTGCTTTTTTGTCTGCTTTTATCAAGTGACACTTCGTTTGTTTTTAGCATCTTTTCTTCATTTGATGTTCCATTTCTTTCTGTATATATCAAGGGTTGGCAAATTACAGCTCACAGGATGAATCTGCCTGCACCTGTTTCTACAAATAAAGTTTTATTGGCATACAGCCACGAACATAAATTTACATATCATATCTAGCAGCTTTCTTGTTGCCACACTGGAACTGAGGAATTGCAACAGAGACACCATCTGGCCAGCAAAGTCAAAGTATTTACTACCTGGTCCTTTGTAGGAAATATGTGCCAGCCTCTAGGACAGTCTGCCCTCAGCGTCCCCGGGTTCTATAGCCACAGGTTCCACATTCACAAATTCAGGCCACTGTGGATTCAAATATTTGAGGAAAAAAATGGCTTTGGAGCTCAGGAACATACAGCTGGGTGGCAGTGTGCTTGCCTAGCATGTGTGGGTACCTGGCTTCCGTGCCTGGCAGCTGTGCGTCTGTATTGAACTCGTACAGACTTCTTTTCTTGTTGCTCCATGAACAATATCATGTACAACTCTTGGCAGGGGATTGCAGTGTACCTTCTGGAGGTGAGCTGAGGTCGATGACCAGCGTGCCCAGCTGTCATGTGTCCCAAGGCCTTTTCTTTTTTTTTTTTCTTTTTTTTTTTTTTTGGTACTGGGGATTGAACTCAGGGGTACTTGACCACTGAGCCACATCCCCAGCCCTATTTTGTGTTTTATGTAGAGACAGGGTCTCACTGAGTTGCTTAGCGCCTCGCCATTGCTGAGGCTGGCTTTGAACTCGCGATTCTCCTGTCTCAGCCTCCCTAAGTGCTGGGATTACATGCTTGAGCCACCGCGCCCAGCTGCAAGGCCTTTTCTTAAGAAGTGCCTGGGAGCACAGGAGGGGTCAGGTGGCACTGTCCCCCCTGTATGGGCTGCCTTTCTGGCCTGCACATGAAAGGGCAGAGCCTGATGTTCTGGAATGATCTCAGGCCATTTTAGACCAAAGGGGAAATTACATTTTTGGGATGCCACATCTAAGAGAAGAGTGGAATTATGGGGTATATTTTAAGCACCCAAAAAGGTCTCCTTGGAAATTGGAGAGTTGATTAAAAGCCAAAGTCTGGATCTGGGATGCCCCTGCCACAGCCGCCATAGCCCTTCTTCCATGTTCAGGGTTTTACTGCTCTAGGCTTGAGGTGGTGGAGCCCATCTGTCCATCTGCCCATGACACCTGCCTCACTTTTGTGGCCTGGCATCCGTTGACCACAGAGCCACGTGGCTGATTGCTTCCTAGTGATTACCCACCATGGAGCAGTGGCAGAGACATCCACAGGAGGCCCCGCCCTGGGCAGCCCAGGCCCCAGCGTCACTGTGGAGTTGCCCCCTGAACTTCCCTCATGTGGGACTCAGTCACTGCTGGCCAGAGCCAACTCCTGACACCAGCCCTGCAGAGACAGCTCCCTGGATCCCCCAGAGGTGGCCAGTCTCTGACACCAGCCCTGCAGACACCAGCTTCCTGGATCTCCCAGACGTGGCTTGTCTTTGGGAAGCTCAGCACCACCCACCCAGCCTCTGAGCAACCTGTCACCCTTGCAGGGAGAGTGAGTGACCGCAGGCTGTGCTTTGTAGACAGCCTGTGCAGGGCTCCACGCAGCCGACCTGTGAGCCAGCCGAGGCTGTGGGTCCCACCAGCAGATCCTGCCCCAGGGACATTGGGCAGCATTGAGAGACAGTTTTGATCTTCCTATCTGGGGAGGGTCACAACTGGCACGCCCGTGCATGGTGCATGGAGGCCAGGGATGGGTACAGAATGGTCCAGCCTGGTGTCTGTGCAATCGGCTCTCCGTGTCCATGGACTGCACCCAGGCTTCCCCGGTATTCAGGGCAGGGTTGCATCTGTGCTGAACACTGTACTGATGTTTTTCTTGTTGGTTTCACCGTAACAGTGCAGTATAACAGGGACATATGTGGCATTTACATTGTATCAGGTTTTATTAGTCATCCAGAGATGATTTAAAGCCTATGGGAGGGTGTGCATAGGCAGGTTCTCTGCAAATATTGGGCCATTTTATATAAGGAACAAGCATTCTTGAATTTGGTCTCCTCAAGGGGGTCCTAGAGCCAGTCCTCTGCAGATACTGAGGGATGACAGTGCCCAACCTGCAGATTTTAGAGCAAATAGCCACAGACTGCGTGTGTGTGTGTGTGTGTGTGTGTGTGTGTGAGAGAGAGAGAGAGAGAGAGTGAGTCAGTGTACCAATTGAAGTGTCAACAGGCAGAAGGAAAAGGTGTCAGATAAACCCAGACTGAAGGACACTCATTCTACGGAGTGCCCACTAGTCCTCAGAACTGTCATTCTCCACGCGGACGGACACAGGACACGCGATGGAGGGATGGAGAGGGTGAACAGTGGGTAGATGTGGAGATTGTACAGTGGAGTATCGTCCAGCCCTAAAAAAGGACATCCTGACATGGTTGAACTGGGAGGACATCGTGTTAAGTGAAATAAGCCAGGCACAAAGGACAAAT
Source organism: Xerus rutilus (assembly GCA_028644305.1). Lineage (NCBI taxonomy): Eukaryota > Metazoa > Chordata > Mammalia > Rodentia > Sciuridae > Xerus > Xerus rutilus. The sequence continues at coordinate 11,208,009 of CM053413.1, forward strand.
GCCACATGGTGTCACTCGTGTGGAATCTGAAACAGTCTGACACCTGGGGCAGAGTGGAAGAGGAAAGAGGGAGGAGCTAGTCCCAGGGCACAGGCTCCAGTCATGCAGGATGAATAGATAAGTTCTGGAGATCCAGTCGGCAGCACGGTGACTGTCTTGTGTCCTGGAAATTTGCTAAGAGGGTAGATGGTAAGGGTGCTCACCACCAAAACAGAAGGACAGCGTACCAGCTGTGAAGTGACACTACTATGAACTAGCTCGATGGTGGCCGTCATCTCACAGTGCGTGCGCATATCAGACACCAAGCCGTACACTGTGTCTACTCTGTTGGTTCCTGAGGCGTTGGGTGGAGCCCAGGACCTCACATGCTCAGCGTGCACTGTGCCACTGAGCTAAACCCCAGGCCCTGTCCAGTTTTTATTGTCAACTATATCTCAGTAAAGCTGTTAAGTTTTCAGAATCTGGCCTCCTGATGCTGACCACAGGCTGCGTTCTTGCACTGGCTGTGTAGAAAGAAGAGGCGGAGCAAGCCTGCCCCATGTGCACGTCAGCCAGGCCTGTTCCTAGTCTGCATTGTTAATGGGGAAACATGGGGGGAAAATTTTTTTTTTTTCTTCAAAATCCTTTTCTTCAAAAGGTCTCAAGGGTAAGGAAAGTCTGAGAAACTGTCACCATGTAGTTCAGGAACCTCTGGAGATATGACCACTAAATATAGCACAGGATCCTGAGTGTCCAGAAAAAGGACATTAGGGTAAAACTGCAGAAATCAGATTGGTTTCTGTGTGGACTTCAGTGAACAGCAGTGTGTCAGTGATGATGTGATACGTCAGCCGGGGCCCGTGTGCCTCCATGGTAACAGTAGGAAAGCCCGAGCGCAAGTACACAGCAGCTCCATCGTACTCTTGCAACTGGACTGTGAATCTGAAACTACGCTAAAATTAAACCAGGAGCAGTGGGGCATGCCTCTGTCCCAGCCGTTCAGGAGACTGAGGCAGGAGGATCGTAGGATCGTAGGATCGTTTGAGGCCAGCCTGGGCAACACAGCAAGACCCTGTCTCAAAACAAAACAAACAAACAAAAAAAACCTATTCTACAATTAAATGTTTATTTTTTTAAAAAAGGCAGCAGGCCAGATGTGGCCTCTGTGGTGTAATCTGTGGAACCTCTGTTCCCACAGCCTCCAGGAGGCTTCAGAGCCAAGCCTCCAACAGGTGCACTTCAGCCTCAGCCTCGCCTCCTTCTCCCGCCTCCCCATTTCAGTGGGCAGTGCCATCTCCAGAGTCTCCAGCCCTTTCCTCCATCACCCATGCTCTCACCGTCACTATATCCTATGGATTATTTCTGTGAAATATTTCTAACAGCTGCTGCCACTTGGGCCACTGTGGCCCCACTGGTGTGAAAGGTGACAATGCTGGGGAGCTCGGGGTGAGGTCAAATGCCAGCTTCCCGTGGGGCCCATGTGGGAAGGAGCTGGGCTTGGCAGAGCCAGGCCGCTACCTACACGCTGACGCGGTGTGCCCACCTACCCGGTGGGCAGAACTCCTGCTTCCCAGGCATGTGAGGATGCGGCGAGGCTGTCACGGTCACTTCTCCCTCTCCCGTTCCAGCACCATCACCAGGCCTGGCCTTGCTTCCTTTGCCCCTCAACTTGACTGCACCTGTCAGAGCAAGGCAGGCAGGTGGCAGGTGGGATGGGGCTAAGGGACCTGGGGGTGGTGGCCAACATAGGCAGAGGCCTGGAATATCGGACTCTTCCATCTGTTGCTGCCAGATGTCAGGAAAGCAGCCCGATGGCAGTAAGGACAGGTGCACCTCAGCTTACAGTGGGTTACATCTTGGTAAGCCCCTCGTGAGTTGAAAGTGCTATAAGTTGAAAATGCATTTAATGCCCCTCACCTATGGTATCACTCAGCTTTCTGTCACTGTAACTAATACCTGACATAATCAGCTTATAAAGAGAAAAGGTTTGCTTTGGCTCACAGTGTTGGAGGTTCCAGGTGGTGATCAGTTGGCCTTGTCGCCTTAGGCCTTTGGCAAAGCCACGTGTCATGGTGGAGGCGTGTGGCAGTGCAGAGAGAGGAAAGGACCAAGGTCCATAGTCCCATTCAAATTCATGTCCCCAAGGACCCCAGAGACCTCCCACCAAGCTCATCTCTTAAAGGTTCCACCATGGGGACTGGGGTTGTGGCTCAGCGGTAGAGCGCTCAGCAGTAGTGCAGGTGAGACACCGGGTCGATTCTCAGCACCACATACAAATTAATAAATAAAAATAAAGTTATGATTAAAGGTTCCACCATCTCCAAAGAGCACCTCATTGGGGACCAAGTCTGACACAGGGGCCTTTGGGAGCACTTAGATCTAAATCAAGAGGCTGGGGATATAGCTCAGTTGGTAGAGTGCTTGCCTTGCACGCACAAGGCCCGGGGTTCAATCCCCAGCACCCCAAAAAATAAATAAATAACATAAGATCTGAATCAGCACCACCACACCTAGCCGAGCCCGCCACCTCAAACATGCTAGGACACTTCCTTTGGCCCACTGAAGTATCAAACGTTCCCGTGTACTTTATGGAATACTAAACGGGAAAAAGAATGGTCGCACGGGTCTGCTCTCACACCACGCGAAGTCAGAAAGTGGAACCGTTGTGAGGTGGACTGGCTCTGTGAAGAACAGCTCGGTGTCCCATCTTGCACTCGACTGTCCCTTTGCCATGTCCCACGTGTGACGCTTAAGGAAAGGGGAGAGGGTGGCAGTGGACCTCCTCTTGCTTGCTTTCTTCCCAGAGTCTCCTCGTCCTCCTGATACGCCAGCAGCCGGGAGGCCTACGGCAGGTTTCTCACCCTTGGCATCAGGAATTCCCAGGTTCTATTTGAAGAATTCAGATTCCTAGGACTGGGGTGCAGCTCAGTGGTCGAGCGCTTGCCTGGCATGTGTAAGGCCCCGGGTTCCATCCCCAGCACTGCAAATAATAGTGATGATTCCTACGTCAGGTCACAGAGAAAGCAAGCACAAGTTCCAAAAGTGGAGAGATTCACACGACACTGCAGTAAAACAGATTAATGTTTAAAGACCCTCCCATATGGAAAAACAGTTTTAGGTGCGCTTCTGTTAAACAGCTCTTGGACAAAGGAGAATGAACTCTTGAATGAGTTTTGGTTTTAGAAATTACAGATTTCTGAAAATCAGTAACATCAGAATCCATGTAATATAATTAAAGCAGTCATAAGAGGGCAATATGTAATTGTAAATATTATATCATAAACAGGAAAATAAATGAATTAATGTTCCCACTCAAAAAGAACCAAGAAAGCCCAGTACTATGGTGCATACCTATAATCTCTGCTGCTCAGGAGGCTGAGGCAGGAGAATGGCAAGTTCAAGGCCAGCCTGGGCAATTTAGCAGCACCCTGTTTCAAAATGTAAAAAGCGTTTAAAGGGCTGGGGGTGTGTCTCGGTGGTTGAGCATGTGCCAGCATGCAGGAGGCCTTGGGTTTGATCCACAGTATTGAGAGAGAGAGAGAGGGAGGCGCAGCGGCAGGGGGCAGTGAGTTTGTGCAAAGCAAACTCCAAAGAGAATGATTTGGGAATCCGCGGGCAGAAGAAGCCCTTGAGAAACTTGATAAATTCTTTAAATATTTTTACGACCCTGAAAACCAAGCAGGACCCTCCCCATGAAAGCTTGATTTGTTCTCTTCCTGTGGTCTAGCACATGGCTTGGTGATAACTCAACCACACTTTGATGAAGTCAGAAAGGTCTCAGTAGCTTGTTTTGTACTTGGGTGTTTTGTTTTATGGTTCTGCCGCCCACCTCCATTGCTGCTGAGGCCCTTGGTGGGAAGCAGTCTATCTTAAAGGGGCTTGTCCTCGGCTCTGGGATTCCTGTGGCTTTTTCAGCGTTTGGCTGTGGCTGACGCTGGTGCCTCTTGTGCTCAAGGACGCTGAGCAGGGGGAGCTTCAGGTCCCCTCATCACTCAGCTCTCTGCATCCCTGACAGCCCTCCTTGGTTCGCTGGTGCTTCTGGGGACTGGAGGACTGGCTTTTGAGAACCTGCAGGGTGCCCCAAGCCCCTTGGGCAACAGGAAGAGAGCAGAGCCAGGTCCTAGAGAGCCTCCACTTCCTCCTCTGCAAAGCAGGGTGCTGTGAGGCTGGGGTGAGTCCTCCACTTCCTGCCTCTGCCTCCACAGGCGGCCTGAGCCTGCACCTGCCACCTACACACAGGAGGGCTGCCAGGGTCCTGTCCCTCACCTCACCTCCTCAGGGCTGCTGCTGCCTCTCACCTCCATTACCACCACCCCGCATCAGCTTCCTCGTCCCTCACCCCCACGCTTCACGGCAGCTGAAAGCCGAGCATCAGCTAAGGCAGTGGGCCCTGGTTCTCATTTCTCCCCGCCCCTCCAGCTCTGCGCCTGGCCTGCGCCTCCCCTGCGCCATCCCCCAGGGAATTGGCTGCTTCGTCTCCTCGCCTGGCCCTCCCTTGGGCATAGGACCCGATGGGCCGTTCTGCCCTCTCTGCTTCCTGGCCTGCTTCTCTGTCCCTGCCGGGCCTCAGGAGACATCGTTGTTCCCTGGGCTTGATATGCACACGGCCGTGTCCATGTCCTTGGTGTGCGGTGGGCTGTGCTCTCCGGGTTCTGCCATGTCCTCGGTGTGCGGTGGGCCGTGCTCTCCGGGTTCTGTACACTCAGACGTCCCCTGCGAGGTTCCCACGGTGGTCCAGTGGCCTAGGAACACTTCTTTGGGAACACTTTCCCATTTTCTTTTTCTGCAGTCTTGGGGATTGAGCCCAGGGGTGTTTAACTACTGCGCTAACATCCCCAGCCCTTTTTTAATTTTTATTTTGCAACAGAGTCTCACTGAGTTGCTGAGGCTGGCCTGAAACTTGGCGATCCCCCTGCCTCAGCCTTCTGGTGGCTGGGAGGCCATTCTCAGCCCCGTCTCAGGCAGTATCGGGCTGTTGGTGGCCTGGCCCTTCCCAGGACTGCTCCATCAGTCCCAGGTGGCACCGGCAATCTCATGTCATCCCCAGACAACCTGGTGTGGCAGGGGTTTTTCCAAAACTTTCATCCTCCATCTTCTTCCATCTCCTAGGAAACCCAAGGGCTATGAACTAATTTTCTGTGATTGGACAGGTGACTGGCATTAGTCCTAGGACTCCTACTGTCCCCCAAGCCTTTAGGACCTCACAAACTGGATCCCTGCCAAGACAAAAATAGGCCAAGAGCCAGAAAGGCCTGACATCTTCACAAAGCAAAGCCCCAGGTCTGAGTGGACTCCCCATAGCAGTTGGCTCAGCAAACCCAACAGAACAGGCCCTCCTGGCTCGTTGGGCCACCAGGGTGGGACACAGCCCATGGGTCTCCTGTGTCCAGCACAACCTTAGGTCAAAGACACCTCGAGGGCCTCCTGTACACTCAGGCTGCCCTATGCTCAGACGTGCAGCTCAGCCATATCTTTCTGTTGTCCATGTCTCCAAATGGGCACCACCTGCTTGGTGGCTGTGGACCAAGCGGTTTCAGGTAGGAAGCTAGGCTGGAATGAACTGGGTGCGGTGGCACATATGTGTAGTTCCAGCTACTCCAGGAGGCAGAGGCAGGAGAATCGCTTGAGACCAGAAGCTGGAGACTATCCTGGGCAGTGCGGCAAGACCTCGGCTCTGAGAAGAAAACTGCAGCTTGGAGATGACCTGGAAGGAAGCCATGTGGACACCAAGTGTTGGGGCCACCTTGCTAGTGCCAGCCACCGGGGCCTCGCCTGCATCACATGCAGCTCTCCATCCCTCCCCTGCTGGAAGGAGAGGGCTCCTGCGGGCTGAGAAGTGGGGGACATCTGGCCCCTTCTTGGAGGCTCCATCCTGGCCTCATGTTTGACAGTGTTCTTTTCCCAACCAAGGCTGTCCCTAAGGTTCCCCTCTAAGTGCCTGGCCCTGATCACACGCCAGGATGTCAAGGAGCATGGCTCATGGGCTGAAGGGGGACAGACTCACCCAGAGGTGGTTACAGAAGGAAGTCGGCATCCAGGCCTTGGGAGGCTCCTGGAGGTGGTGACCCAGACTCCTGCTGAGGTGGGCGTGCCAGGCACTCCTGGCAGAGCACACCCAGGAGGAGGCACTGCTAGGCTCCAGTGATGCCCAGCACACAGCACAGGTGGATAAATGGTCACATAAATGAATGAGTAAATGGGCCAGTCAACTGTCACTGGCAAATCCTGAGGTGACCCTCTCACACACAAACAGGGTTTGTTTTGACTCACGGTCTCAGCATCTCCATGGTCAGCTGGCCCTGTTGCTTTTGTGCCTAGAGAGGCGCCACATGGCCAGAGAACTGGTGGAGTAGCTTGTGGCCAGGAGGTAAAGGAGAGGGGAAGGACTGGGCTCCCACAGTTTCTTTCCCACTAGGGCTCACTGTTAGAGGTCCCCCCACCTTCCAGTCGCACTTTGCTGAGGACCAAGCCTTTACCTTGGCCTTTGGGAGACCTTCAAGATCCAGATCCAAACCACAGCAGGGAGTGAGGGAGTGGATGAGTCCGCCCGTGCCCTCAAGTGTGTGGGCACTGAGGTCCCGTGAGTGAGGATCAACTGCCACCCCGCCGAACACTCTGGCCGCAATGAAAGATGAGAACTTTCTAGAACTTTGTTGCAGAATTGATGACCACCGTGGGACAGGTGTGGGGAGACCCAGCTTGGGGTTTGCACAAGAGGCCAGCAGGTGTGAGTGCGCCTCCAGAGCTCACTCCACAGCCTGCCAGGCTTGGGGCTATCAGCGTTCTGAAACCAGAGGACAGAGCACTGTTTGCTGGATTCAGTCCATCTTGACTCCTGGTCAGTTTTCTTCTGGAATGTGGGAGAGGCCATCTGTGAATTCAGAGAGGTCTAGAAATCTGCCTGCCTGGCCCCTATTGTCTGGATGAGAGGTCCCCACTTGTCTACCTGGACAGGTGTGGCTGCAGGTAGGGGCACCCAGGTGTATCCAGGAAAGCAGGCAGCTGAGGGCCTGGTCCAGGTACTGAGGGCCAGTTTGAGGCAGAGCCTGTCTGGCCAGTGGGCAGCTGGGACTGTGAGGGGACACAGCCTGATAGTGTTCTGAGGACCCAAGGCCATGTCAGCCTCCTGCTCTCAGACTTTGAGGGTTTAGGCTGACCACTCGGTGCCTCAGTTTCCCCCTCTAAAATGGGGATAGCAAGTCGGTGTTTTAGAGGAACCGTGAGTGCAAGAGAGTCTCAAATCCACAGCGTGTGCCGCGAGTGGGCTGGTGTTCGCCACAGGTCATGATACGTGTCATCGTCACTGCTTTTCCTAAAGTGTCACCATGCATTCCCCCTGAAGGAGAGCCAGGCTTTCAGATAGAGAACCGTGTCTTCAAGGAGTGAGGGGTGCAGCTCTCTGGGGAGCCCTGGCCTAGCATGCTGGAGGCCTTGGGTTCCAACCCAGCAGTGGGGAGAAAAGGAAAGAAAATGGGCTTTCTAGAATCTGCACCCAGGAAGGACGTTCAGCTCTGGATGTTTCCTGCCAAAGATTCGTTTTTGGGCCAAACGTCAGTTGAGTTCCTGAACCTTCTCCCAGACCCTTCTATGTACAGATGGCCCCTGACTCAACGATGGTTCAACTCTCCGATGGCATAGAGATGACGCACATTCTGTAGAGCTACTTGGAATCATGGACAGGTCCTTTCCTGGGCTAGCCATCTGCAGTCCAGCCCTCTGTGCTGTCAGCCCTGCGACCCTGGGGGGAACCGCAGACAGTAGTGGGCTGCGTGACCAAGCCGGCTGCTCAGAGGTTAGGTGGACTCAGTGCGTGTTTTACTCTACAGTATTTTCAGCTCATGGTGGTGTGTTGAAATGCAGCCTCATCGTAGGCTGAGGAACATTGATACTTCCTTGTAAAATCCAGTCCTAGCAGGAGCCCTGCTAAGTCAGTTTAGCACGACTCTCCCCCTCCCCACACGCTCTGCACATCTGCTCACCTCCATATCTGATCAGATTGCTTATTCTTCACCATCCGCAGCTGGTGTCCGATTCGGCAGTCTGTCTTCAGCAAGAATCCTGTTAGGTCAGTTCAGCCGAGATCCTCGCACCCTTGAGAGTTCCTTTAGTGATTTTCATCACTGCCCCGCCCTGCCCGCGGCTGTCAGTTTCAATTTCTGGTGCTGTATTCAGCTCAGAGCCCAATCTCTGTTTCCCACTGCAAGACCTCATTGCAGTGGTCTCTGTGCGTGGTAAGGACCCTGGATAGTTTTCCTTACTGTGCTTTAACAAGTATCATTGAATGACTCGTGAATAACTCCCATTCCAGACACTTTATAGCTAGGGGCAGTGGTGCACACCTGTAATCCCAGTTCCTTGGGAGGCTGAGGCAGGAGGATCACACATTCAAGGCCAGCCTCAGGAACTTAGTGAGATCCCACCTCAAAATAAAAAGGTCTGGAGTGTAGCTCAGTGGTAGAGAGCTTATCTGGCATGTGAGGCCCTGGTTCCTTCTCTAGAACAAACACACAGAATGGTCTGAGTTTGTGGTGTACAAAATGTTTTGAAACATACATACTCTGCTGCACGGGTGTGTTGAACTAACTGGCATATGCATTAGCTCACATGCTTTGCATTTTTTATGTAAGAATGCTTGAAACCTACTTGCTTCACCATTTTCAAAACCCATTGTTATTAACTATAGTCGCCACATTGTGTAATAGACCTCTTGAATTTATTCCTCCTGAGGAAATCAAATCTCATGCCCTTTGACCTCCCCAGCCCGCCCCCAGCCCTTCTGTTCCTCTCTCTGCTCTTCACGTCCACGTGTGAGTGAGACCGTGTGGTACTTGTCTTTCCTCCTCTGGTTTATTTCACATCCGGCAGGTTCAGTCACGTCGCTGCATGTGACAGAATCTCTTTTTCAAGGCTGAGTAGTGTTCCATGGGTGTTTGGACCACGTTTTCTTTCTTCGCTCGCCGCTGTTTTCGTTTCCTGGCTGTTTGGAGGGTGCGCTGTAGAGGCGTGGCACAACCGCCTTGGGCCAATGGACCCCAGTTCCCTCGGGTGTGCTGAGCAGCAGCACTGCAGCTCTGCCCAGGCTGTTTCTCCGAAGCCTAGAGCTTACATCAGCAAGGTGTCTTTCACATCCTAAAAGAGGGAGAGGTGCTTGCTGAGGAAGCAGAGGCTGTTGCACATCTTGCAGGACCAGTGGGGCTTCTGGCCTGGGGGACAATGGCATTAGCATATGGCCCTTCAGTCCCTGTGCCAGATCGTGTCACAGCATTGCTGACACCCGCGCCCACTTCCTCCCTCCTGCCCACCCTCGACCCCACGTGGTCCCTGTCCAGCACGCCAGCTTCTGCTGGGCCTTGAAACCGTGTGCCCCAGCTGCCCGGCCGAGCTCCATACAACAGCACCCCTGGCAGCGGGCAGGCTCGCGGGCCAGCATTTCCTCCTCGGATGCATAATAGCACCAGCCGGATATTTTTAGACGGGTTTTGAAAAGTCACAGTGTGTGAGACCGCATACCAGACACATGAGGTCACCAGGCCCAGGAGCAGCCTCAGCCTGCACGGTAATCGGTGATCGCAGAACCAGAACACCAGCCCTCCTGGCCTTGGTGGTGGGGAGGGCATCTCCAAAATCCCCCCCCGCCTCCTCAGGCATTCCCATCTGTCTGTCCCCAGACCAGGCCTGGCTGTCACTTAGCAGTTGCCACAGAGACTCGTCCCTGCTGGGTGTAAGTGAGCCCTGTGACTCAGGTGTGAGCGTACATTGCTGCAGGCCTTGCACTGGGGCACCGGGAGGCCCTCAGCCCAGAGGCAGGCCTGTCTCCTGCTTCGGATGCCCAGCAGTGACGACAGAGTGCGCAGAAGGACAGGTCTCCCTCGCCGTCTGCTTTCAGTTAGGACGCACAGCAGACTCCATGTGTCCCTTCCCGGGGTTTCCTCAAGTCCCAGCACAAGGCAGGACATTGTGCTGTGTCCCCCTCGGGGGGGGTCGCTGGGCCTGCCTTTGAACCTGTGTGCTGGGCTCTGCCCTCAGGCTAAGGCACATAGGAGCCCCTGGGGAAAGGAAAATAGGGCCTGGAGAGGCCTGGGGCCAGGCCCTGGGGAGGACAGAGCTCGGCACTGGAGCACAGCGTGCAGGGGACCCTCACTGAGAGGCAAGGGCCCCAGCACTGTGCGCTGGTGTGCTTCCACCCGTAGTCAGCTGTGTAAAAGGTGTGGAGGCCCCCAGGTCACCTGTCTGGGGCCTTCTCGTCACTTCCTGCTTGGCAGCTCAGCTTGGGTTCACGGCACAGCCCACGCCCCCTGCTTGCTCTCCCCACAAGCAATCAGCCAGAGTGTGGAGGAGTGTGACCCACACGTGGGCCCAGGTGTGACCTCCATCTTGGCTTCAAGCTCTGTCCAGTTCTCCGAGGGTGTGCTGGGCCTTCTGCTAGTAGATGCTTTTCTATGGAATTCTCCTTTCAGGCTGCCACACAGAATCTCCTGTCATTGATTGTCTTAGTCCATTTTCTGTGGCTGTGACTAAACACCACGGACTTATAAAGAATAAGAGTTTACTAAGGTCTGAGGTCGAGGGGTTACATTCTGTGGAGGCCTTCTTGCTGGTGAGGACTCTGGGCAGAGTCCCAAGGTAGCCAGGGCATCACATGGAAAGACTGCTAGCTGCTAGGTTAGGGGCTCACTCTCTCTCATAAAGTCATCACGAAGACCCCACCCTCATGGTCTCATCTAACCTGTCACCTCCCAGAGTTCCCACTGGTCCCACCTTCTCACAAGGCAGCTTAAATATCAACACGAGTTTTGTTTGTTTGATTGGTCAGTTGGTTTTTGGTACTAAGGATTGAACCCAGGGGCGCTTAACCACTGAGCCGCATCCCCAGCCCTTTTTTATATTTTATTTAGAGACAGGGTCTCCTTGAGTTGCTGAGGCTGGCTTTGAACTCGTGATCCTTCTGCCTCAGCTTCCCAAACTGCTGGGATTATAGGCTTGTGCCACTACGCCCACCATGAGTTTTTTGGGGACCTTCGAACCATAGCAGTGATAGACCTGTAACAAAATGCCATCTACCCAGTGACTGACACATGGAATGCGTTCCTCAAGTTCCAGAGACTGGGAAGTGCAGGGTGAGGGCACCCGCGGATCTGGCATCTGGGAAGGCCCCCTTCCTGGTTCATAGAAGACGTCCTCTAGCTGTGTCCTAACTTGGTGGAAGTGTGAGGGGATTCTCTAGTTGTCTCCTTTTTCCTGTGCTGGAAATTTCCGGTGCTGGGATTGAGCCCAAGGGTCTTTACCACAGGGTTTCACTGGCCTCAAGCTTGCGATCCTCCTGCCAAGTCACCTTCTTTCAGGTGCAGCCCCCACACCCAACATCATCCCCTCTTATCAGGGCACTAGTCCTGTTCATGAGGACTGTGCCCTCATGACCTAATCTCCTCCCAGAGCCCCCCTCCTAATGTCATTTGAGTGTCTTTTATCTGAAACACTTGGGTCCAGGATTATTTTGGATTTGGGATCTTTTTAGACTTGAATATCTGCATTACGTAATGAGCTCTCTTGGGGATGGGACCCAGTCTAAACACAAAATCCATTGATGTGCCATATGCACCTTATGCACGTAGCCTAAGGGTAGGTTTATACACTATTAATAATTTCTTGCCTGAGTGGTGGCACGCACTTGTCCCAGATTCTAGGGAGGCTGAGGCAAGAGGATTGCTGGAGCCCAGGAGTTTGAGACCAGCCTGGATAACATAACCAGACTCTATCTCAGAAAACAAAAAAAAAAGTGTGTGAGTGTGTGCACACATACACATATCTTGTTGTTGTTCGTGAAACAAGTTTCGTGATGTGGAATTTTCCACTTGTAGCGTCACATCAGCACTCAAAACTCAGTTCTTCCCAGTGACTTAGGAAGCTGAGGCAGGAGGATCACAAGTTCAAGGCCAGCTTGGACAACTTAGCAAAACTCTGTCTCAAAATAAGAAAGTAAAAAGGGCTGAAGGTGTAGCTCAGTGGTAGAGCACCCTGGGTTCAATCCCCAGCACTGAGAAAATGAAAATCTCCAAGTAAAGAGTGTCTTCCAGTTTGCCCCCTGTGCTTGCCCCTCCTCTCAGCCTCCTTTCTCCACTGCCCACCTTCCTCCCGCAGGGGAACCTTGGCAGTGGTCCTGCCACCTCCTCCCCGCGACCGTACTTCCTCCCAGGTTCCCTGCACGGCTCAGCCTCCTCAGATGGCGGCCTTGTCAGCCCAACAGACTTCCCTTTCTGTGTGAGACCTCAGTGTCCCCTCCTCCTGGCCCCCACCTCCTCTTGGCCTCTCCCTTCCTGCCCCCGGCACCTTCCCTGCCCCCACAGCCTGCCAAGACTCTGCCCTGCCCTTTCCCTGTCTCGGCCCCTCTGGGTCAGTGGGTTCATGGTTGGCACCTGGGCGTGGAGGGGTGGTCTGTCCGAATCCGGGTGTTGATTGCTGGGCGCCCCAGAAAGGACCCTGCAAGCTACACGCTGTGCACCTCACACACCTCCCCTCCGTATGGGCTCCTGGGTACAGGAAAAGTTGCCCTGTGAGACAAGAATGAGCTCTGGCCCACGCCACAGTGTGGACGAACCTCAGACACGTGCTGAGCAACAGCAGCTGGACACCGGGCCAGAGGGCGTCGGGTGCAGCCGATGTGCAGTGTCGGGGCAGGTGGATCCAGAGACAAAGCAGATCGGGAGCTGCCCGGGGCAAGGGCGGGAGTGACTGAGGGGACAAGGTTTCCTTTTAGGGGATGAAATGTGCTGGAACTGGAGAGGGGGTAGCTGCACAGTGTGGTGGATGTGCTGAGTGCCACTGGACACCCTCGTGCCCGCTTTTGAATGGCGAGCGCTTAGGTTGCTTTCACTCCCAGTTGTCTTCCTCCTGGACCACCTGGCTCTTCCCAGGTGGCCCGGCCTTTGTCTGCTCGGCTCCCTCACAGCTTGCCTGGTGCCCAGTAAGAGCCCTGAGCCCAGACCAGCCCAGAGGCTGGCAGATGCCTCCTCGAAGAGTCCCGATAGTCTGTCCATCTTTGCAGACCAGACAGTGTACTGCAGCCCAGGGCTGCAGATGGAGGACCACGTTCAGAGGGAACCCACACGGGCCTGGGGCAGCTGGCGGCACCTGGTCATGGACACTGAAAGACACACCAGGTTTTCGTGTGTCATAGAAAAACAGGCAGCGGGTCAGATTTGGCCGAGTCGCCGTGTCAGATGAAGTCATACACTGGCCCTCTGTGTCCGCAGCGTCCACATCTGCGGGGGTGCAGAATGACATTTCTGTCCCCCACACCTGGAGGTGACTCACACGTGGGAGGTGTGGAAGGCTCTGTGCACGTTCCGTGTCATGCAGGAGACGTGAGCCTCCAGGATGTTCGCATCCGGGGAGTTCTGGAACAGTCTCCTTGGATATGGAGGGCGGCTGTGACTGAGAAGGAAGTTCTGACGGCTGACCTGGTGGCCCGCTGTGGTGCTGGGGCCTGGAACCGGGGCCCGCCTGCTGGCACGCTCTGCCTCCGAGCCTCACCCCCAGCCTGGCAGCTGGCGTTCTTAATGCAGGAGCCTTAAAACTAAGTACCCCACACGGCCCCCGCCAGGGAGACCGAGGCCGCCTGTGTGGGAGCGCACCTCCGCTGCGCCGCTGCGTTTTCCAGTTCTTTCCGGGCCTCTGAGTGAGTGACTTGCAGATGGCTCTGTGGACAAGAACTCGGTACCCTAGGGGGCCCGGGCTGAGCCATGGGGATGCCACCCTGCGGTCTGAACGCTGCCTCTGTCCGCACAGGCCTTCGGGAACGCCAAGACAGCCCACAACAACAACTCCAGCCGGTTCGGGAAGTTCATCCAAGTCAACTACCTGGAGAGCGGCATCGTGAGAGGGTGAGTCCCCTCGCCTCGATGAGGGCTGGGCGGGAGCCAGGGACTGAACTGGCAGGCATTTGTGTCACACAGGGAGGGAAGGGTGCTTTTTTCCTCACACATGTGACATAAGAGCTCTGCCCCTGAGCCCCAGCCCCGCTGCAGGTGTCATCGTCAGTCTTTGCAGAGGTCTTCACAGTGGGTGGAGGTGAGGGCAGGCCCTGCGGGAGCCTGTGTGCCGGCTGGTGTGATGGTGCCTCCTCCTGGTCACGCTGAGGTTTCTAATTTGAGAGGTGTAGTGGTGTCACAGGCCAAATGGATGTGGCCTTTGACATTTGCCAAACATGTGCTCCTTGAGACAGCTGTCCAGGGAGGTGCTGAAGCGGGCAGGTGGGTAGGTGGAAGGATGGACTCCGAGTGGATGTGTGGACAGATTCGCGGGAGGGTAGGTGAATGGATGGATCGGTGGGTGAATCTGGGTGGATGGATTCACAAGTGCATGGACTTGGTGGTGGGCGGGTGGGTTCCTGGGGAGGGGGTGGGTTGATCAACAGATCAACCAGGAGGTGGGTGGGTGGGTTTGTGGATGGTCTGTGGACGGCACCCAGCAGGGCCCGTTGCTGGCTCCTCATGGGAACCCTCCCACAGCTACAGGTGGTCACATGAAGGTCTGAGTGGCAGTGGGGCCTGTCACGGCCCTGGGTGTGGTGGTTCTGCCTGAACCTGATCAGCAGCTGTTTCAAGATGGTTCATGCACCGGACATGGATGCGACTGTTCTCTGGGTTCCTCTGGCCTCTGGGTTCTTCCTTTCCCCCATGGCCCCTGCTCAGATGGGCAGTAGAGAGGGTGATGTGGGAAGAGGCCTCAGTAGACGTCCAGGTCCACTCTAGCCCCTCTGAACCCAGCGATTCTCCCGTGGCCTCAGCCCCCACAGACCCCGCTGTGGTTCCTTCAGCCGCTGCTGTGGGCAGTGCCAGCTGTCTGCACTGGCAGACATCTGTGCCCCGGCTAATCAGAGACCCCTGCAGCCATCACCCGCCTTCTGGCTTTCACCCATCCTCCATGAAGACCCCCTTCCCACCTCATGTTTTTTTATTTAAGTATACCTCTGGGGGGTCCCGTGTGGCTTGGTGGTAGAGCATTTGCCTAGCAGGTGCGGGGCTCTAGGTTCCAGCCCCAGCACCACAAAAAAAATTTATAAGAACAGGAATCGATTCTCCCATAGTCCTAGGAGCCATGAGTCTGTATCCAGGTGTCATCAGGCCACACTCTGGAGGCTCAGGGAGAGTGCCTCCTGGCTGCCACCTCCTCAGGGAGCCTCTGGTGCCCCTAGGCATGCCTGGGCCCACAGTTGTGTCATTCCAGTCCCCGCTTCAGCCTTCACATGACGTACATATGTGTTCTACGTGTCCTTGTCCTCTTCCTTTCTTTTTTGGTACCAGGGATTAAACTCAGGGGCACTCGACCACTGAGCTACATCCCCAGCCCTATTTTGTGTTTTATGTAGAGACAGGGTCTCACTGAGTTGCTTAGCACCTCGCCATTGCTGAGGCTGGCTTTGAACTCGCGATCCTTCTGCCTCAGCCTCCCAAAGTACTGGGATTACAGGCGTGTGCCACCATGCCCCGCTATTCCTGTCCTCTTATACAGACATTTGTCATTGGCTTTAGAGCCCACCTGGATCACTAAGGATGATCTGAAGATCCTCAATTACATCTGCCAAGACCCTTTTTCCAAATACAGTCATCCCCCCTTATCTCTGAAAGACACTTTCTAAGACCCCCAGTAGATGACTGAAACCTCAAGTAGTGCCAAACTTTACATGTGCTGTTTTTTTTAAAAACACACACATGTAGTTTTTAACTTTTTTAGTTCTAGATGGACACAGTACCTTTATTTATTTTTATGTGGTGCTGAGGATCAAACCCAGTGCCTCATGCATGTTAGGCAAGCGCTTTGCCACTGCGCCACAACCCCAGCCCCACACATTCTGTTTTAGTTAGCTTTCCATCACTATAATGAAATGCCTGAGATAATTAACTTATAAAAGGTCTGGTTGGGCTCCTAGTTTGAGAGGTTCCAGTCCATAACTGGTCTCTCCTTGGTTCTGGGCCTGTGCATAGGCAGAGCATCAGAGCAAAGCAGAAACACTTCCAGCACAAGCCAGGGAGCCAAAGAGGAAGAGGAAGGGTGAGGGTTCCACAGCCCCTTCCAGAGCACACCCCCACTGACCTAAGGACCTCCCACCAGGCCCACCTTCTAAAGGTCCCATCCCCTCCCAGTAGCACCATAGGCTGGGGATCAGATCTTTAACACATGGACCTCGGGGAACATTCAGGATCCAAACTACAGCACATATCTATGACCAGCTTTGACCTTTTCACTTAAAGGAAGCACTTTACAGTTCTCTAGCATATCCAAATTGCCAGCAGCACTACACTTATCCTTGGGGGCCATTAGGTAAAATAATAGTTACTTGAACCAGCCAGGTGTGGTGGTCCTTGCCTGTAATCCCAGTGACTCAGGAGGCTGAGGCAGGAGAATTGCAAGTTCAAAGCCAGCCTCAGCAACTTAGCAAGGCCCTAAGTAATTTAGGGAGATCCTGTCTCAAAAATAATTTTCTTTTTAAATAGTTTTTTTTAATAGATGGACACAATGTCTTTATTTTATTGGTTTGTATGTGGTGCTGAGGATCGAACCCAGGGCCTCACGCATGCGAGGCAAGCGCTCTACCACTGAGCTACAATCCCAGCCCTCAAAAATAATTTTCTAAAAAGGAGAGGCAGGGGATGTGACTCAGTGATTAAGTATCCCTGAGTTCAATCCCTGATGCCAAAAGAAAAAAGAAAAAAAGAGTTACTTGAACTAATCTCGTCCATACAGTGAAAGATGATCTGATAACCAAGATGGCTAGTAACTGACGGGTAGCATATACAGCCTGGACACATTGAACAGAGGAATGATTCCTGGATTCTGGAATGGTGCAGGATTTCATCACACTACTTAGAATGATGTGCAATTCAATATTTAGGAATTAGGGGCTAAGAATGTGGCTTAGTGTTAGAGCTCTTGCCTAGCATGCATGCGGCTGTAGGTTCCTTTCGCAACACCACAAAAAAGGAAAGAAGGAAAGAAAACTCAAAACTTATGAATTGTTTATTTCTGGAATGTTTCATTTAATATTTTCAGATCTTGGTGACCTTGGGTGACCAAAACCACAGAATATGAAGCTGAGGATAAGGAGGGACTACTGGAAGGTCACACTCCCGGTTCCAAGTGACTTATCTTCTGAGGGACGTAATTGAAGGCATGATACCAGCCTGCCCTGCCTGCTGCAGGCTCCCGTCAGAGCCAATGCCCCGGCGGCTGGTCTCACAGACGAGCTTTTCAAAGTGCTACCTTAGATTCGGAAAGGAGCCCCACCTGGACCTACACCAGGGCCCATCCTCCCTCTGGAGGACAGTGCGCCTCCTGTCCTGGGAGCAGCCATAGCCACCTCAGGAGCAGGCTCCAACCCATTCTGCTTTAGTCCATTTTGGGGCAGGTGACATTTCTCGAGGCCAAGGGCAGAGGCAGTTCACGCCTGCCTCCAGCTCCTCAGTTTGTAGGGCTTTGTTTTCCTGCAAGTTGCAGGACTCGTGCGAGAGTAGCCTTGGGTCCCATAGGACCCCTTCATTAGGGCCCAGGCCTTGAAAACAATAGGGAGAGGCCATCGTCAGTCACGCGAGGGCTTGGTCCTTGACACGCGCTGGCCTGCTCCTCTGTGGTCCTGTCCTCCCCCTCACACAGGACACAGCACAGGGACGTGGGCACAGGTGCGATTCGAGCACAAGTCTGATTGTAGAACCAGGCAGTCTCTCCCAGGAGGGCAGCTGGAGAAAGGTGCCGAAACGCGGCGCTAGCTGAGGGAGGGAGAGGGAAACGTGTTCTCCTGCTTTGAAGCAAGTGAGGACTCAGGCGTGAAGACCTCCTGTGCGTGCCGTGCGTTCCGTGCAAGGCTGCAGGCTAAGGCGCTGCCCTAGAGAGAGGGCCAGTGGTGTCCAGTGAGCCCGGAGCAAGGGCCTTATGCATCCCCTGACCCTGCTCTCCCTCAGCGCAGCTGTGTTCCCTGTGACACAGAGCAGGCCTGGATGAGGTGGTCTGCAGGCACTGCCCCGCTCCATCCGGTGACAGTGCGACCTGCACACACCTGGTCCCTCCAGCCCTGTGGAGCCCTGATGGGTGTGGAGGCAGCGTCCAGCCCACCTCCCTCCCGTGGGCTCCTGGGCAGTGCACGGCCTCTGCAACCGCAGCTCTTTGTCCATGAGCAGGCGCCATGGCACCCACCAGGCCATGCTTCAGGTGATGCCTGGAACACAGTAGAGCCTCGGAAACGCTCTCCATTGCTTCTGCAGGATGACCATCCCTAATCCACAACTCTAAGACACTCTGAAATCCGAAACCTTTTGAGCACCAACACGATACCACAGGTGAAAAATGTCACACCCAACCTCATGGGAATCGGTTGCTGACAAAACACAGGTGCACTCAAAATAGTGTATAAAATTACCTTCAGGCCGTGCGTGTAGGTGTACATGGGGCACAAGTGGATTTTGTGTTTGGACTCAGGCCCTGCCCCCAAAATACCTCACATATGATAAACCTTCCAGAATCTGAAAACAAAATTCAAAACATTTCTGATCCCAGGCATTTTGGATAAACCTGTGTCAGCATGAAGACGGTCCCTGCAGAGGCACCCCATTTCTTCTCCACCCCCACGGCCTTACACGGTGGAGGTCCCCTGTGATACCACAAACCTCCCATGCGGACTGTGAGAATTTAATTTGGAGGAAACACATTCACTGCTGGGTACAAAGGAAGCCATCAGTGAATGGCAGAACACCAGACCGTGGACAAAGCCAAGTACCAGCGTGCAGCAGAGAGCCCTGCTCTTCAGCAAGACACCAAGAAACGGAGAGGCGAACCCCAGACCCAGAGAAGGCATGTGCAGACCACGCCCCCTGCAGAGGGCTTGCGTGCGGC
Source organism: Xerus rutilus (assembly GCA_028644305.1). Taxonomy (NCBI): domain Eukaryota; kingdom Metazoa; phylum Chordata; class Mammalia; order Rodentia; family Sciuridae; genus Xerus; species Xerus rutilus. The sequence continues at coordinate 11,226,870 of CM053413.1, forward strand.
ATATGTAGTGTATTTACAGCTCAATAATAATAGCTGTAAGAGGGGCTGGGGTTGTGGCTTAGTGACAGAGCGCTTACCTGCATGTGTGAGGCACTGGGTTCCATCCTCAGCACCACATGTAAATTTAAAAAAAGGGAGGGCATCCAACAACTAAAAAAAATATTTTAAAAAAATAACAACTATAAGAGAAAGACTTCAACAGACACTTCATCAAAAAGGGATGCAGGGCGGGGGCGCAGCTCAGCGTGGAGCCCTCGCCCAACGTGCATGAGCTCCGGGCTCACCCCAGCACCGCGAGAGACAGAGGTGGGCCTGCAGCAAGCACTGGGAGGATGCTCGGCGTCACTGGTCCCCAGGGAGCGAGTCAAAGCCTCAGTGCTCACCGCAGCCGGGATGGCTGGAGTCGGAAAGGGGACGATGAAAACCGTTGGTGGGCAAGTGGGAGGACTGGAACCCTCATGCCCTGCCTGAAGGGCGGAGAGCTGCAGCTGCCTTGGGAAGGTACTTAGTAGTTCCTCAAAGTGGGACGTAGAATTACCATGTGACCCAGTAGGTCCACACAGACTTGATTGTACACCAATGTCCACGGCAGAATCGTCTCAAACACCCTGAAACTGGAAACGAGCACGTGCTCACCAGCAGGTGGATGGATGAACAAAATGTGTCCAGCCACACAGTGGAATATTATTCAGCCCTAAAAAGGAACGGGGAAGAAAGGAATGTAGTTTCGATTCATGTTACAGTGTGGCTGCATCTCAGGATTGTTGTGCTTGAACATAAGAGGCCAGACATGGGCTGGGGCTGTAGTTCAGTGGCAGTGCACTTGCCTAGCACGTGTGAGGCACTGGGTTTGATCCTTGCACCGCATAAAAATAAACAAGTAAAATAAAGGTGTTCTGTTCGTCTACAAACAAAATTTTTTTAAATAAATTAATTAATTTTTTTAAAAAAAGGAAGCCAGACACAGTGTCCATGCTGCGAGGTTCTATTTCTTTGAATGTCAGTAAAGGAACACTCAATCTGTAGTGACAGAAAGCTGATTGGTGTCTGCTTGAGGATGGGGACAGGGAGGGAGAATGAGACAAAGGAGACTTTTTAGGGTGATGGGTGTTTGCCACCTTGATCCTGGTAGTGGGGTCCCAGGTGTTGAAGCTTGTCAGAAATTGAATTGTACACATTGAATACATGCACTTTATTGTACATCAGTAAAGCTGTCAATACGAATCTGTTCTTATGTTTAAATTTTCCATTAGAATCTACACAAGCAAATGAGTAGAATTGAGTCATGAACCTCAAATAATTTTGTTTTGCAATTGGAAAACTATTTCGTTGCAGGGGAGGTGGCGGGAGCAGGGGCGTGCTCCTGGGATAGTCCTTGAGCGAGTCCGCTCAGCTCCAGCTCCAGCCCTGGGCTCAGGGCAGCCCGGCTTCAGGGGGCTGCGCCATGTGACACAGCGAGGGCAGGTCATCTGCTGCCCCAGGGAACCACAGCACCAAGTACAGAGCAATGGTCCTTCAAGAAAACAAAGCTGAGGCTGGGGTGCAACTCATTCGCTTTGGGTTCCATCCCAGCAACTGGCAAAAAAAGAAGGCGTTAAAACCACACTAACATGGGTGACATTTTGTCCCTTCTTTTTTCTTTTAATGACAGAGCTGTGGTTGAAAAGTATCTGCTTGAAAAGTCTCGCCTGGTCTCTCAGGAGAAGGATGAGAGGTACGGGATGATTCCTTAGGGCTCTTTGCACCCCTACGTCTGCCTTTGTGACTGTGAAGGGCAAAGCAAATGTCCTGAGGTCTGGGGAACTTAGGGGAAACCATGGCTGATCCTCTGGGAGCAAGGATGTGTCCCAGCCACTTCCTCCCCAGCCCACTCCCTTGGCCTGGAGCTTCGTGCCCTGTTTTGTGCCTCTGAGGATTTTATCCAGCAAGGTATTCAGGGATCTGCCCAAAATGTGGTCAAATTAGAAACATCTCTGATTGACAGGTGAACAAGACACATGCCCCACTCCCAACACTGGCTTGACCAGTCCCGTTGTTTTATAAGACATAATAAAATTAACTTAGGGTTTTGAGCTTATGTGTACTTGAGGGGCTTTTCTCTCTCACATGTCCTGGGAAACATGAGTAGTGGTTGGAAGTGGCTCTGCCTGGCCTGCAGAGGTGACTTTCTTCCCTCCTGTGACCCACAGGAACTACCACGTGTTTTATTATTTGTTACTCGGTGTCAGCGAGGAAGAGCGCCAAGAATTTCAGCTCAAGCAGCCTGAAGATTATTTCTACCTCAACCAGGTAAACAGCCACCAGCCCCAGCCACACACGTCACCTCTGTTCCCTGGGGCTGTTTAGGAGCCGCCCGGGCCCTCCTCGGCCTCCAGACTGGCTCTGAGGAGGCGGCATAAAGGAGCCATTCATCCCCTTGCCTGGGCCCTGCCCGTCAGTCCCAGCCCAAGTCACTCTCAGGCCACCTCCCCAGCCTGGAAATGCACAATGCCAACGCCTTTGTTTTTCAGCATCACTTGAACATCGAAGATGGAGAAGACCTGAAGCATGACTTCGAGAGGCTCAAGCAGGCCATGGAGATGGTGGGCTTCCTCCCCGCCACCCGGAAGCAGTAAGTGGGCGGCCCGGGCCAGCCTGGCCTGGCCTGCAGGGGACGCCGGGGGCTCCTGCCACTCAGATCTCACCCATACCCAGTAGAAAACGGGCCACGTGCCAGACAGAACCAGGCTGAGCAGGGCAGCTCCGTGCCAGTGGGCACAGGAAAGGAGTCTGCCGTTAACCACTGGGAGAGCCCCATCAAAACAATTTTTTTTTTTTTTTTTTTTTTTTTTTTTAATTTAAAAACAAGCCCAGCATGGAGTAGTCCCAACTACTCAGGAAGCCAAGGCAGGAAGAACACTTGCACCCAGGAGTTCAAAGCCAGCCTGGGCAGCATAGTGAGAACCCTCTCTCAAAAAAAAAAAGGAAGAAAGAAAAAAGGGCGGGGGCGTGGCTCAGCAGTAGGCATCTGCCTAGCATGTGAGAGGCCCTGGGTCCAGTCCCTGGCACCACAAAAGAAAAAAGAATCTTAAAACCACTTGAGGTTCACTCTGTACCTGCCCAGATGGACAGCCAGCCAGTATTCTCTGCACACACTTGCACGCCCCGGGAGGGCACAGATCAGGGCAGCAACCTGGGAAAGCCACGTGGCCATCTCTCCTAGCTGTGTGGGTGCAGCCAGACTCACACATTCATCAACCTACAGACACACGCATGAACCCACAGCTTCCCCATGTATACAACAGCACTGAGAGCGAGCCAGCCACAGCCACCCGCCGAGACAGGGACAGCAGGTTCCCCCCACGGCCCCTCACCCAGCTACTCAGGGCACGCCAGACGTCAGGCCAGTGGCTGCTCAGAGGATTGGGGCTCCTGCTGGTACTGCAGTCTGTGCACCTGTGACAGTCCCACAAGCTCCACTTGGGAATCATGTGCTTTCTGTTTTCATGCGTGGTGTTCCTCCACTTAGAGAAGTGCATCTCTAGCCAGGCCAAGCGGTGCACGCCTGTCACCCCAGCTACTCGGGAGGCTGAGACAGGAGGATTGCAGGTTCAAGGCCAGCCAAAGCAACTTAGCAAGACTCTTGTCTCAAAGTAAAGTAAAAAGGGCTGTGGGTGCAGGTTGGTGGTGGAGTGCTTGCCTAGAGTGAGCAAGGTCCTGGGTTCTGTACCCAGCACCCCAAAAAATGTTTTTTTGAAGCTCTCCTTCTCCCCTTAAAAAAGGCAAGGGGCCGAGGACAGAGCTCGGGGGGAGCACTGCTCAGCATGCATGAGGCCTTGGGTTCCATCCTCAGCACCAACACATAACAAAAGAAAATATGATTCCCGGCAGTCATCCCCACAGCCCCATGCCCTGGAGGGTGTCATGGCGGAGATGATGTTCGAGCTCCGTGTGTTCTCCCTGGAATTGGCTGGGTTCACAGACTCAGCCCAGTTACCTGGACTCTGCCCTCATCCCACCGATGTAGAGACAGCCCCAACATAAGCGCTTTCTCTCTCCCAGGATTTTTTCCGTCCTGTCAGCCATCCTGTACCTGGGCAACGTCACTTACAAGAAGAGGGCCACAGGCCGCGACGAAGGCCTGGAGGTTGGGCCCCCCGAGGTGTTGGACACGCTGTCCCAGCTCCTAAAGGTACTGTCTACCCCTGCCACCACCAGCTGCCTGCCCTTAGCCCGACTCGACAGTGGCCACCTTTTAATGCAGGGGACGCGTGCCCGGAACTTCCTCCGCCAGCCAGGATTTTGTGAGCCAGGGCCCGTCTGCCTGCTTCCCCCGTCTCTGCAGTGCCTCTTCCTCATTTCTGATGAAGTCCCTGGCCGGGCCACCTCCCACTTCAGCCCTTTAACTAAAAGGCTCTTCTAAAACCATAGCTAGGCAGGGCTCAGTGGCATGCAGTGTGGTCCCAGCTGCTCGGGAGGCTGGGGCACAAGGACCACTTGAGCCCAGGAGTTTGGAGCCAGCCTGGGCAACGTAAGGAGGCAGGGTGTCAGAAACAGCAGCAGCAGGTCTCCCAGGGCCGGATCAGCATGGTCGTTCTTGCGTGGGGCCTGCCATCTCTTCATCCACTGCTTGTCACCTAGAGGTGATTCTGCCCCTGGGGGGACCTGGACAAGGTCTGCAGACATTTTTGAGTTGTCAGACTAAAGGCTTGCTCTGGCCATCTGGTGGGTGGAGACCACCGGGGAGGCCCTAGTGCAGAGATTGCTCCAGAGCAAGTGTCCGCTCTGAACTGTGGCAGGGCCGAGAGCCTCTGCCTCTGTCTCTGTGTTTTCCTTTTTCTTTTTTTCAAGTCCTGAGGACGGAACCCAGGGCCTCACACGTGCTAGGCAGGTGCTGTGCCGCCGAGCTGCACCCCACCCCTTTTCATTTTTTACTTTGAGACAGGGTCTCAATAAGTTACCCAGGCCGGCCTAGAGCTGGTGATCCGCCAGCTTGGCCTCCCGAGTCTCTGAGGCTATGGCCGTGGTGTCCAGACAGGCAGCCTGTCCTAGGGTGTCGTTGGGCCCCATCTTCTGCCGAGTTCCTGGGAACACGGGGAATACTTGAGCAACCACTGGGAGATGAGGGGGAATCTTGCTCCTCGTGGACAGAGGCCAGCTCGGGAAGGAGGGAGCACACTGGGTCCCTTGCCTGCACCCAGGATGGACACCAAGCTCTGTGTGCAGGTCACCAAGTGCCCCCTGGGCCAGTGGTCCACAGCCACACCCAGGCCTGTGCAGACACACATGGGCACCCAGCCAGCTGGTGGGGTGTGAGATGCTCTAAGACCCGCGTGGCAGCCTGAGGGTGGGTTCAGGGCCCCCTCCCGCCCAGCCTCTGGGGCCCTGGCTCCCATTCTCCTGGCTCCAGGGGTGGCCTCAGCGATGCGAAGACGTGCCCAACAAACCTTTACCTCCCTGCCCTTCTCTCCCTTCTTGGTCTTGAAATAGGTGAAGCGAGAAATCCTGGTGGAGGTTCTGACCAAAAGAAAAACGGTGACCGCCAACGACAAGCTCATCCTGCCCTACAGGCTCAGCGAGGTGGGTGCTGCCCTGGTGCAGGCACGAGACCCTGAACCCGAGCCTGCGGGGGGCTTCCTCCTCTTCCTGTGGTTTAGGACTGGAGTGTGGCAGTGCCCCTGCCCCCACGTAAGCCAGGCCAGCCCACAGGAGTTGCCCCTTAACCTTCAGTGCGTAAGTCCCAAGACCCCGATGATGTCGGAAACCACATGTAGTAAAAGTAGACTATTTTTTCCTATCCATACATACCTGTGATAGAGCTTAATATATAAATTTGGCACAATAAGAGATTAGCAATAACCAATGATAAAAAAGAATTATATATTATACTACAATAAAAATTAGTGAATATGAGGTCTCTCTCTCTCAAACGTTTTATTGTGCTGGGTGTGCTGGCATATACCAGAAATCCTAACGACTGGAGAGGCCAAGGCAGAAGGATCACCAAGTTCTAAGCCAACCTTGGCAATTTAGAGAGATCCTGTCTCGATATTAAAAGTTCTGGGCTGAGTGTGGTGTGTACACCTATAATCCCAGCAGCTTGGGAGGCTGAGGCAGGATGATCATAAATTCAAAGCCATCCACAGCAACTTAACGAGACCCTAAGCAACTTAGCAAGACTCTCTACCTAAGAAAAGGGCTAAGGATGTCACTTAGTGGTTAAGCGCTCCTGAGTTCAATCCCCAGCACCAAAAAAAAAAAAAGAAAGGTCTGGGGTGTGGCTCAGTGGTAGAGGTCTTGCCTAGCATATGTGAGGCCCTGAGTTCTATCCCCAGACTGGGGGAAGACAAATCCTGTCATACTCTCGTCTTTTCACCTAAAGGAACATTTTTTGCAGTTTCTCTATCCGAATTGCCAGCATCACCATTCTTGTGCTTTAGGGCTATTTTTGAGTAAAATAAGGGTTACCTGAAACAGTTGGAACAGTCGATCTAATAACTGAAGCAACTGTAGCATATACAGTGTGGAGACTCTGGACGAAGACTCAGCCCAGCTGGATGGGGTTGAACTGCATGAAAGCTCATCCTGGTACTCAGAACGGCATGCACTTTAAAACTAGTGAATGTAGCCGGGCGCGGTGGCTCAAGCCTGTAATCCCAGCACTTAGGGAGGCTGAGACAGGAGAATCGCGAGTTCAAAGCCAGCCTCAGTAATGGCGAGGCGCTAAGCAACTCAGTGAGACCCTGTCTCTACATAAAAAAACACAAAATGGGACTGAGGATGTGGCTCAGTGGTTGAATGCCCCTGAGATCAATCCCCAGTACCAAAAAAAAAAAAAAAAAAAAAAAAACTAGTGAATGTTTTATGTCTGGAATGTTCACTTAATACTTTCAGGCTATGGATGACTGCAGGTCTAACTGAAACCATAGATAAGGGCCCTATTGTATAAGGCTTACTATGGCCCTCAGGCCAGAACTGGAGCCCAGGGTGTTCATCTCTGTGCCTGATGGGCATGCTGGTCTTCACCAGCACGAGTCAGCCATAACCACCTGGTTGCCTACCACCTGGCTTGGTAAATAAGTTTTATGGGCACACGGCCACGCCCTTTCAGTCACATACCAACTAAAGCAGAGACACCTTAGCCACAGAGCCGTGCCATTGTAGCAGAACCCGTCAGACCCCCCAGAATGAAACTATTGACTTCTTACCTCTTTCCAGAAAAAGTTTGCTGACCCCTGGGCTGGAGCATGATCTTCATGTACCCCTCCCCCCTGACCACCCCCCCCCACTCAGGTCTTCACTCCTGGGCCTTGACAAGGTGCTCCCTCTGCCTTCGCCCAGCCCAGATGTTTTCTTTGTGGTGTTTGTCTTGCGTTCTGACATCTGGAGAGCGGTGTCGCTTGCAGCTTGGATGGCAACAGGAAAGTGCCTAGTCACAGGCAGGTACTTACTGCTGAAGCTACTGGGGCATTTCCAGTGGGCCTGGTGGACAGTCTGAGCCTGCACAGGCCACGGCACCCTGCAATGTTAGGAGATGTCACTGCAGCACGCCTGTGACGCAGCAGCTTGGGGACCCTGCAGAGAAGCCAGGGAGCGAGGGTCACTGGGAGGGGCTGCCGTCTCTCTGGCTCCACTTCCACAACCTGCAGAACAGCCAAGCCAGAGGGGTGTGTCCTAACTCTCCAGGGCAGCTGAATGCCTGTGTCACTGGTGAGCCAGATAGTCATGCCTAGTGTGACAGGATTGTATGAGGTCGTGTCTCGTGGGTCTCCTCGACAAGCAGGGGTCCTGAGAGACAAAAAGGGGTCTTCGGGGAAGACAAAGTGGGGTCTCACGGGACGAGGTTAGGGGTGACGGTCCGCGGAGTCACTCCACCCAGACTCCGAGGGTAGGTAAAACTGCTCTCTCGGAGTGAAACGCAGAACCCAGAACCCGCGTGATGCAGGAAGTGCAGAGGCTTGTCTGGGGTCCTCAGACCAATCACTGCCGAGGTCACAACAATAAGGAGAATGGGAAAGAGGGAAGGGAGGGGTTGAAGGTGTGGGAGTGCTCCTGCGTGACGGGGGTCCAGGCTGAGAAACAGTTCCTTCTGGGCCTGGCACACGGCTCCGTGGTGGAGGGCTCACCCAGCGTGCCCCAGGCCCTGGGTGTCATCCCCAGCGCCCCCACCTCCCCAAAATCAGAGAGGGCTCATGAGGTAGCTTCGTGTTGCACACATCCTGGAGGGGACTCCCGTGAGCCTGGACGGTGTGGCCTGCCCCTCACCCGGGCGCTAGCGTAGCCTGTGCCACAGACACAAATGCACGCTACTGTGCTGGCCTCCATAGGCAATCGCGACAGCGATCAGTATATGAACATAAAAACGATGGAGTGGAAATACCAGGCAACAGGGACTTTCAGCTCTCTTGTGATCTTAGGGGACCACAAGGAGTAGGCAGTCTGTCACGGACTGAAATGCCATCACCCAGCACAGAGCCATGCAGGAAGAGCAAGTCTGTCGTGTTGGGTTACAGGTCTCAGTGGGAAGGGAAGGAAGGCAGCGAGAAGACAAGGAGGAGAAGGAAGAGGAAAGAGCCGTGGCTGCTCTGCACGTGGTGGTGGCTGCGTGCTGTCCCCACAGAGTGAGGGACCTGCATGTGGACTTGGCTGAGCTCCTCTCCAGTTCCGCTGTGGGAACAGACCCGGCTCCTTTCGGAACATAGGTCCCAGGCAGCAGGCCTCCGTGTCACCCTGGGGAGGACCTGCCACCTGCAGGCCTCCCGTTTGAACGCCTCGGAGCGCCGCAAAGTCCTCACGGACAGCGCACAAGGTGCCAGGCAGTGTTGGATGAGTCGGGTGTTTAAAGTAGCCACCCTGAGGAAAAGAAAACCAATTCAGGAGCTGGGATTGTGGCTCAGTGGTAGAGCGCTTGCCTCACATGTGTGAGTCAATGGGATCGATCCTCAGCACCACATAAAAATAAATAAAATAAACTACAACTACAAAAAAAACCTACATCTATAACTACAAAAAAATTAAAAAAAAAAGAAAGAACAAATTCAATAAATAAAACCCAGAAAAGAATGAAAAATAACTAAACAAATATGGAAAGACGAGGTTTTGTTGAATGGGAAAGAAGCCAGGCAGACAGGCGCACACCTGTGCTCCCAGCTACCCAGGAAGCGGAGGCAGGGGAATCGCTTGAGCCCAGAAGTTTGAGGGCATCATGGGCAACAGTGAGACCCTAACTAAAAAAAAAAGCCAGTGAATCTCCCCACCCAGCAAGTATGCACAGACCCCAGGAAATCCGACCCAAGGTGAGACGCCCCTCTGTCCACAGGCCATAACCGCCCGCGACTCCATGGCCAAGTCACTGTACAGTGCCCTGTTTGACTGGATTGTGCTGCGGATCAACCATGCCCTCCTCAACAAGAAGGACATGGAAGAGGCCGTCTCGGTGAGTGCCCCGTCCCAGTCCCCAGGTCCAGAAGGGAGAGGCCATGCCCTTGGTGCTGGGCGTCCTCCCGGGACAACCCTGGCATCCAGAGGCATCCTGAGACAAGAGGCCGGTTCCTCCCGTGGGCAGGCCCAGTGACCAGGACAGGTCAGAGAATTTGAGGGACCCAGGACAGAATAAAAACGAGAGCACTTGCCTAGCATGGCCCAGGCCCTGGCTTCCATCCCCAGCATCGCCAAACAAACAAAGCAGGCATCACACACAAAATAATTACAGGCCCCTTGTTCAGAATGGAAGGTGTGGCCAGCGCAGCGGTGCACGCTGGGGGCCCTTCTCAGGAGCTGAAGCAGCAGCATTGCGTGAGCCCATGAGTTTGAGACCAGCCTGGGCAGCATAGCAGGACCCTGTTCCCCCGAAAGTCCACAGTGATGATGTCAAGCTGGTGACTTCAGAGTATCCAGCCAAACCTGGGACTCTCAGGACCAACCGGGTCGCCACTCATGAGGCTGGCCTCTCAAGGTCAGCCACCACAGGAGGGCCTGCTGCCAACTACCATGCTGTCTCCCCAGTGCTTGTCCATTGGGGTCCTCGACATCTTCGGGTTTGAGGACTTCGAGAGGAACAGTTTTGAGCAGTTCTGCATCAACTACGCCAATGAGCAGCTCCAGTATTACTTCAATCAGCACATTTTTAAACTAGAGCAGGTAAGAAAAAATCTTTCTTCTTTTTTCTTTTCTCACCATGGTGACACGTACATGACATAAAGCTTACTGCTGTGGGCCAGGGCTGTGGCTCAGCGGTGGAGCGCTGAGGCCCCGGGTTCCATCCCCAGTGCAGCAAAACAGAGAGAAAACGAATGTTGTCCTCTGAACCGCTGCCCAGGTGCCGCTCGGGTGCCTCAGCACTGAGCCACCCCAGGAAGCCGCAGGGACTGCTGCCAGGACCACCCCCCGCCGACACCAGCTCCACGCAGGCACAGGTCCCTTCTCTGAAACGGTGCAGCGCAGAACCCACGCACGTCCCCTGACTCTAAACCATCCCTAGGTGACCGAGGAGGGGATCCCTGAGAACGCCGAGTTCTCTGTTCACGCCTTGCAGCCTGCGTGAGTCGAGTGTGCAGGCCGAGGACAGGGGACCGCGCCAGGTGGCTGCACAAGGGTCTCCAGCACTCCTCCATCCTCCCAAACTGGCACTCTGTCCCGTTGAATCCCGCTGTGGAACCTGAGCCTCTGTCTCTGAGTTGGCAGCTGTGGACCGCACGTCCGTGGGACCCTAGAGCATGGCTGGCTCCCTCCCGGTGGCCACAGGTGCCTCCGTGGTGCAGCATGTGTCAGCTGTCCCTTCCTTTTTTTTTAAGTTCTTTGTTGTTTTCAGATGTACGTGGCGGTGGAGGGCATTTTGACATATTTTACATTCATGGAGCAAAACTTCCCATCCTTGTGGGTGTGTGCGAGGTGGAGTCGCTGTTCGTGTACAAGCAGAGGGACGTGGTGCCCCATTCATTCCACTGTCTTTCCTACCCCATTCCCCTCCCTTCCCTCCACCCCTCTCTGTCTAATCCGGTGAACTTCTATTCTTCGCTCCTCCCCCCTCATTGTGTTAGCATCTGCATATCAGAGAGAACATTTAGCCTTTGATTTTTAGGGATCAGCTTATTTCACTTAGCATGACAGTCTTCAGTGGCATGCATTGGCCAGCAAATGCCATAATTTCATTCTTTCTGGTTGAGTAATATTCCGTTGTGTATATATACCACATTTTCTTTATCCATTCATATGTTGAAGGACACCTAGGTTGGTTCCATAGATTTTGTGAACTGAGCTACTATAAACATTGATGTGGCTATATCACTGTAGAATGCTGATTTGAAGTCCTTTGGGTATGGGCTGAGGAATGGGATAACTGGGTCAAATGGTGGTTCCATTCCATGTTTTCTGGGGAATCTCCATACTGCTTTCCAGAGTGGTTGTACCAGTTTGCAGTCCCACCAGCAACGTATGCATGTACCTTTTTCCCCACATCCTTGCCAACATTTATTGTTGCTTGTATTCTTTTTTTTTTTTACATTTTTTTAGTTGTAGATGGACACAGTATCTTTATTTATTTATTTTTATGTGGTGCTGAGGATCGAACATGTGAGGCAAGTGCTCTACCACTGAGCTACAGCCCCAGCTTGTTGCTTGTATTCTTGATGATTGCCTTCTGACTGGAGTGAGATGGAATCTCCGTGTAGTTTTGATTTGTATTTCTCTAACGGCTAGAGAGGTTGAAAATTTTTCATATATTTGTTGACCATTTGTATTTCTTCTTCTGTGAAGTGCCTGTTCAGTTCCTTTACCCATTTATTGATTGAGTTGTTTGGGCTTTTTGGTGTGAAGTGTTTCGAGTTCTCTGTATACCATTTCTTTCCTTTTTAAGGCTGAGTAATACTCCATCGTATGGATGGACCACATTTCGTTTTCTGTTGGTCCTCTGGGTGGATGCAGGGCTGCTGCTGTGAGCATGCTGCCTCCTCTGGGCCTGGCTTTCCATTCTTTGGAGTAGATCCCAGAAGTGGGATGCTGGGTCCCCTGGTAATTCTGTTTCATTTTTTGAGAAACTGCCATGCTGCCTTGCTGTGTCCAGGGGAAATGGAACAAGCTAGCCTGGAATCTCCCTTGGGGCCCGGAACATGGGGGAACTTGCCCTAAAATTTTTCTCTGCCAAAGGAAAAGTTGAGAAAAATCCCACCCAGCCCCAGATGGGGCACATGTCGGGATGTTTTAAGCTACAGGTCATTTTTGGACCTTCCATGCCCAGGCGTGAAAAGTCCCTTCAGCAGGTTAGAAACAGTTGACCGAGGGGTGTGATTTGGTCAGTGATAGTGATTCTCTGTCCTAATTCTCTGTCTTAGTTGCCATCATGCTCAAGTATCACCCTCGTGTTGATGATTCTGATGGATTTCTGTAAATATTTAGTTTATTTTACCATCAAACCTTCTGGTTGCTAAACACTTGCAACATGGCTAGTTCCAGCTGAGTTGTGCAGAGCGCGTCCAGTATTCATCAGGCTGTGAAGACTCGCTGCAGGGGCGGGGAGGAGTACAAGGTAGCTCAGTCATTTTTGTTTTATTTGATCACATCAGTTTTTGGATATATGAGGTGTATCAGTTTGGGTTCTGTTACTGTAACAGAATACCTGGATCTGGATATTTTATAAAGAAGAGATTTATTTAGCTCACATTTTGGAGGCTGAAGGTCCAAACAGCACAGCGCCCACTCTGGCGAGGGCTCCTCTCACATCACGTGGGCAGCATCAGAGCAGGAGTGCATGAGGCGGCACATGGCCAGATGGGAAGCCGGAGCCGGGGGAGCCTGGCTCACTCTTAGCCACCTCGGGAGAGCTGACCAGGGTTCCCCGGGAGCTTCGTCATTTCTCTCCTAGGGCCACGTCCTCCGGGACCAACACCCTGTACTGGACTCCTCCTCTAAGGTGCCACCTGCTGGCATCACCACCCTAAGGACCAAGGCTCAGACCACATCCAGACCATAGCATGGGGTTAAATTAAGTTAGTATTAAAGTTCATGTCTCCTATTTGGTCTTGATTTTTCAAATGGGGCTGCTGGTGGCCAGGGGTGAAGCTCAGTGGTAGAATGATTGGCTAGCGCATTGGAGTCCCTGGGTTCTGTTCCGGCACCACCAGAAAGAAAGGAAGGAAGGAGGGAGGGAGGGAAAAATGGAAGGAAAGAAAAAGAACGTTGCTATGAGAAGACCTGAAGTTACACAGGTCACTGGCATTGTGTTCCCTCCCGTTGAACAGGTCAGCCCCACCCACTGTGTTTATAAATAAAGTGCCAGTGGCACAGCCGCTTGTATACACAGGGTCTTTGCTTTCATACTACAGCAAATAATGGCGGCCCACACTGGCTCGTGACAGCCTGTCCGGCCCTTTAAACAGTGTGCCACCCGTGGGGTTTTAAGTATGATGATTTTAGGCACCCTGGTGCTGTAGTCGACAACAATTTGAGAACATGCAGTTGTTGCTTTCTGTTGATAATTATTAGTTTACCTAATATCTTCACGTAGTTATTAATCTATTCATATTGACATAATAATGTATTTTGTTTTCATAACTTTGCATGTGAACAAACCTCTTTATATACAGATGTTCCCGTGTAGAGCAGCCAGCCCTCTGTAACTGTGGTCTATGCATCTACATGTTCAACCTTGAATCAAAACTATTAAAAAAAAAAAAAATTGGCACATGCCTGTAATCCCAGTAATTCAGGAGGCTGAGGCAGAAGGACCACAAGTTTGAGGCCAGCCTCTGCAATTTAGTGACACCCTGTCTCAAAATAAATTTTTTCTTTTTTTTTGGTACTGGAGATTGAACTCAGAGGCACTCAACCACTGAGCCACATCCCTAGCCCTGTTTTGTGTTTTATGTAGAGACAGGGTCTCACTGAGTTGCTTAGCACCTCACCGTTGCTGAGGCTGGCTTTGAACTCGCAATCCTCCTGTCTCAGCCTCCCAGAGTGCTGGGATTACAGGCGTGAGCCACTGTGCCTGGCTATAAAATTTATTTTTAAAGGGCTGGGATGTAGCTCAGTGGTAGGGTGCTCCTGGGTTCAATCCCCAGTATGGAAATAAAAAGAATTGAGTGTTCTGAACATGTACAGGATTTTTTTCTCTCATCCTGAACAGTATCATACATTGCACATAACATACGCTGTGACGGTTGCAGAGTGTTTCCATGGTGTCAGGTATCTAAAGTCAGAGGTGGTCTCAGGTTTACAGGAGGGTGACCAACCATAGGTCACATGCAGATACTACACCATTTAATAGAAGGGACTTGAGCACTCAGGATCTTGGTATCTGAAGAGGGGTCCTGGAACAAGTCTCTTGCAGATACTGAATAAATATGAATGTGTCTGAAAGGGGGTGCAGCTCGGGGGTACAGCACTCACCTGGCCAGCAAGGGCCCTGAACTCCATCCCAGCACTGAAGATAAAACGAGACGGAGCCTCGCGTGAGCTAACACGCCTGTGTGCCTCCCGCTGCAGGAGGAGTACCAGGGCGAGGGGATCTCCTGGCACAACATCGACTACACGGACAACGTGGGCTGCATCCAGCTGATCAGCAAGAAGCCCACCGGCCTCTTCCACCTGCTGGACGAGGAAAGCAAGTGAGTGCATGGCTCCAGGTGCCCCGGTCCACTTAGGTTCCCGAGTCCAGACCACCCCACACACCTCTCAGCCTCCCACACTCGTGGCCACACATCCTGAGGCCATGTTTACAGAATGCCCGCGCTGCGTGCTCGCTACGGGAAAGCAGGACGTGCGATCCATCTGTGCACTCTGGGGTAGCCTCCCTGGGGTTTGTAGTGAGGGCTTGTGCACCTGTGCTCCAGAAGGGGCAACAGGGCTGACGTGTCCTGGCAAAAGGCAACACGGTGTGTGGAGGCGAGGCCCAGGCACCGCCCGCTGTGGACTCCCCGCTGCGCCCAGGCCCCTCATCCCAAGGCAGCTTGAAGGCTGGAAGGGGTGTCTAAAAGGCACCTCATTCTCAGTCATCCAGCTGCAGGCACTGAAATCGGGTGATGCGGACTTGGTTGCCTCTGGCGGCCCTAGTGAATCATCACCGACCGGGGAGCTTAAAACAGTAGTGTTGTCAGGTACAGTGGTGCACGCCTGTAATCCCAGCAGCTCAGGAGGCTGAGGCAGGAGGATCGTGGATTCAAAGCCAGCCTCGGCAACTTGGTAAGGCCCTAAGCAACTGAGCAAGGCCCTGTCTTTAAATAAAAAAAATTTTTTTAAAGGGCTAGAAATGCAGGTCAGTGGTTGAACACCCCTGGGTTCAATCCCCCAGTACCAAAAAGAAAGAAAAAAGTTTCACCTCTCCTGGAAGCCACAAGTCCAAAGTCAAGATGTCACAGGGACACACGCCCTCCACAGCTTCTAGGGTGCCTCCTGCCTCTTCCAGCTTCGGGGCCCCAGGCATCTGCTGGTTGTGGCCGCCTGTGTCTGCGTGGCCTGCTCCCGTGTCCCTGTCCTTCCTGTCTCTTCCTAAGAGGCTCTCAGTCACACTGGACCAGGGCCCACCCTGACGACCTTTACTGATTATTGTCTCTAGAGATGCTATTTTCAACCAGGCACCTGGTGCAGGCCTGTGATCCCACCTATTTGGGAAGCTGAGGCAAGAGATCAAGGCCAGCCTGGGCAGCTTAGGCATTGTCCCAGAATAAAATGAAGAGGGCTGGGGTGCGGCTCGGTGGCGGAGTGCGTGCCCAGCACGGGTGAGCCCTGCGCTCCATCCCCGGCCCCGCACTGCACACACCTTCACCAGTCGCTCCTCAGCCAGTGACGTCCCCACAGGGCTGAACAGAGGCACGTCCCATGTCTCAAACCAGGTCCCCAGCAGGGCGGCAGACACATCCCCTTGCCACTGTGCTCCAGACAGAATCAGAGGGTGGGCAGGGTGGTGGGAGGGGCCGTGCCCTCACAGCCCAGAAACCAGGGGCCCGGGAGGCAGGCCTGGCTGGCAGGCCTGGGCCCCTCTTCTATCTCGCGGCTCCTGTTCATCATGAACTTCTTATTGTTTACGCATCACTTGGGGTTTTCTGAAATGGTTCGTGACGGTGCTGTCATCCTGACGACAGGGTTTCAGTGCCTCTCCACACCCTTTCCACAGTCCTGGACACGGTGCGTGAGAGTGCAGAGTGTCCCCTGCACCCGGCAGGCCTGGCCGTGAGCCCGCGCTCACAGCACTGCCTGTGCCTGTGGTGGGGCTGGGCACAGGTCTTCCCTCCTGGAAGCAGAACTAGCCAGGCGCAAGCAGTCGCTCTGCTGCCCCCCGTGCCCCTCCCTCCCCAGGGCAGAACAGCCCTGCATCCCGAGGGCAGCCTTTCCATCTGGGGACAGGGCGGGACCTTCCAAGGCACGCATGCAGGTGCAGAGGGCTCTGAGGCTGGGGGCCACTCTCTCCTGGGATCCCTCTAAGGAGCTGCCCACAGTGGGCTGAGGTCCAGGCCTCACCTGGGACAAGTGTTGACAGACACCCCAAACCCAGTTAGTGGCCCCTCTAGCCCCTAGAGAACAGCCGCAGCAGGGAGAGAGTGGCCCACCTGCGCCTGAGAATCCGGCCTCTGTTCACCTGGCCCCCAGCGGGTGTGGCTGCTGGTGCGGGCGGCAGGGTCACAGCCCGGGCGCCTGCTCAGCCCGCAGCACGAAGCTGATGCCACCTCCTTGCTCTGTCCTGCCCTTGTTCACCGGCCGTCTGCCCACAGCCCTGTGCAGCTCCTGTCCAGAGTGCCCGCAGAGGCTGCGACAAGAGTGCAGAGCAGGCCACTGGCCACTGTCGGTCCCACTGAAGGTCTCACTCCCTCCCCAGCTTCCCCCACGCCACAAGCCAGACCCTGCTGGCCAAGTTCAAGCAGCAGCATGAGGACAACAAGTACTTCCTGGGCACTCCGGTCCTGGAACCTGCATTCATCATCCAGCATTTTGCGGGGAAAGTGAAATATCAGATAAAGGTATGCTTTCTACCTGGCGGCCACAGTGGGACCGCATGGAGGGCCCTGCCCTGAGGCGCGTGCCCTGAATCCCTACTGAAGTACCCAGGCCCCTGGCTTCAGGAATGGGAGTCTGCTGTTGGAGTGAGACCCGTCCCCCAGGCCACCCCTGCCCATCCCAACCTCTGAGCCTCAGTGGGCCCTGGTGGGTGACCGCCCACATCCATGCCCCACCAGGACTTCCGGGAGAAGAACATGGACTACATGCGGCCCGACATCGTGGCCCTCCTGCGGGGCAGCGACAGCTCCTACGTGCGGGAGCTCATCGGCATGGACCCTGTGGCCGTGTTCCGCTGGGCTGTGCTCCGGGCCGCCATCCGGGCCATGGCCGTGCTGCGGGAGGCTGGGCGGCTGAGGGCCGAGAGGGCCGAGAAGGCTGCAGGTAGGAGCCCCGGGGCCACTGACTCCTGTGAGTGTCACTGTCACAAGGGGGACATTCAGAGTTTGGTTTAAAGTGAACAGGTCGGCGGCATTTAGCAGATTGTTTTACAACCACTACCTCTAGCTCATTCCAGAACCTCTTCATTACCCCAATCAGAAGCTGTGCAGTGGACACTCAATACCCCCAGGAGGGCCAGGAAACCCAGATTCCCTGGGGCCCGCCCTCTGTACATTGGCCTTCATGTGGACCTCTGTAGGACCTGCACGTGGCCTTCTGTAGAGGTTTTTCTTGTACCAGGCATTGAACCCAGGGGCACTTCACCACTGAGCCCCACGCCCAGCCCTATTTTGTATTTTACTTAGAGGCAGGATTTTGCTGAGTTGCTTAGGGCCTCGCTAAGTTGCTGAGGCTGGCTTTGAACTCGCAATCCTCCTGCCTCAGCCTCCTGAGCTGCTGGGATTACAGGCATGTGCCATCTTGCCTGACTTCTCGTGCACCTTTTAGATCATCTCCAGATGATTTAGAGTCCCTAATGTGGCATCAGTCCTGTGGACACGGTGTTTATTGTTCTTATACTGTACTTTTATTGACTAGAAAAATGCAATTTTTTTCCCAAATATTTTCAACCCGTGGTTGGTTCATCTGAGCAGTAGAGCCTGTGGACACGGAGGGCCGACTGCCCAGGGTGCAGTCCAGCCTCACGTCAGCCTCGAGATAGGCTGGAGGCCCACACGGCTGGGTGGCTCAGCTCAGTGTCACGCCTCCGCCTTCCACCCCTCGGCTCTGACCTCAGGGTCGGCCAGGGGCTCCCACTTTCTGAAAGGTGTAGACTAAGGGAGGAAAGATGGAGCCTTCATGAGGGTAGGAAGAAGCGTGCCCATCCTTGGGGTGAAGAGTGGGCTTCTGCTTTGCCCAGAGTCCAGTGACAAGCTGCTGCCCCCCGCCCCCCACATTCCCCTGGTGACGGAACCCAGGGCCTGAGCTCAGCCATGCCCCCAGCCCACAGGCTGCCCTTTAAGATATGACGAGGGCTGGGGTGGAGCTGAGTGGTGAGCACAGGAGGCCTGGGCTCCACCATCACAACAAAAACACGAAAGGTTAAAGAAATGACAGGAGTCTCTGCAGAAAAGACAAGGCCACTGGGTCCCAGGACACCCTCCCAAGTAACACCCACCCTTTGTCCCCAGCAGATATGAGCAGCCCTGGTACCCGAAGTCCCCTGGGAGAGTTGCCAAGAGGAGCCAACACCCCATCAGAAAAACTGTACCGGTGAGCAGGATTTTGATTTGTTTCAACTAAAACTGTTAAGACAGTAGCATTGTTCAGGCATGGTGGCGCATGCCTGTAATCCCAGCAGCTCAGGAGGCTGAGGCAGGAGGATCGTAAGTTCCAGGCCAGCCTGGGCAACTTGGCAAGACCCTGTCTCAAAATAAAATTAAAAAGGCTGTGAGCTGGGTGGCATGGTGCGGGCCTGTGGTTCCCGCGACGCAGGAGGCTAAGGCAGGAGGCTGGCTTGAATTTGAGGATATGACCTAGGCAACATAGTGAGGCTCCCATCTCAAAAAAAGAGAAGGAAAGGAACTCCTTGAGCCAGATGAGAAAGGCACGCAAGTGTGCTGGTTGCCTCTGTGAGGAACATAAGTGCAAAGGCCCTGGGGCTGTTCAATCCCTGACTTCCTGTGCAAAACTCACAAATTCCCAAGGAAGAAGTCCCTAAATTTTTGAAATGAAAAAACCATTTTTAAACAAAGCCATTTTTTTTTCAAGTCCTTTGGAGCAAAAATTTCTTCAGAGAAGCCCCAAGAGCGTGCACGGGGGCAGAGGCGGCCCCGCTGAGCAGCTGTGTGGCTGTCTCGAAACCCCCTGCCTCACCCCACCCCACTTTTGATGATCACTTGTGAATCCACTTTTTTAACCCCAAAGGGGACAAACGAAGGAACACATCTCCATTTGATTATGTGACATTTAGGGATTTTTTGTTTTTATTCTTTTCCCTGGAAAGTGGCCTGTGACCTGCATGTGCAGCGTCAGCCTGCAGGGCCTGGCCTGGGCTGCGAGTCCTGCCCGGAGCACGTAGAGCTCACACAGCTTCTCCCTTGCAGCTGCTCAGTGCTAGATTTCTCATTTGACTGCTCTGAGGAGTTCGGTATTAACGCTTTTGAGGACATCATTGCTTTCTATGAAAGCAAGAAGTAAGTAGAAGCCAGGGCCTTCGAACCCGAGACCAGGGAGGCACACGGAGAGGGGCGCCTCCTCAGGCTGTCAGGGCTCGCAGGCCAGGTTGGGGGGCAGGGGTGGGCTGAGCCATGACCTCCTCGTGAGCTGCGTGGAGGTCACTTGGGAATGGCAGGGAGATGTAATCTCTGCTGTCTTTCCTCTGTGCCTCCCTGGAGGGTGACGGAGCGGAGGTAAGTGTGGCTGTCGGGCACTTGGCACGTGCATGGAGCACAGCTGCGGCCGGGTCCTCCCAGCCGCCGCCCAGAGCTTAAGCATGCGTTGCGTCACTGCAAGGCACCAGGCACAGCCCGGGCAGAGCCCGCGCCCAGCGCGCCCAGGCCCTGTGCTCCCTCCCAGCACTGCAAACATCCAAAGGAAAACTGGAATGAGAAATTTTTTAAAGAAAAAAAAGAATCATTTCTTAAAGTTTTGTCAAAGACGTCTGTAACTGAGATGGTTCTTGAGCACTGGTACCAAAGTGTGGGCCTGCAGTGTACGCCGAGAACGCACAGCCGCTGCGCCAGCCAGAGCAGGTCACACGGAGCTCTTGGGGGTCACCCCGCCCTCCAGCTCAGGTCCCTCAGCCTGGGCCTATGCCAGGTCATGCTCTGCACCCTGTGGAGTGGGGAACAGAAGCCCCACACTCCACTCACCAGAGGCCGGTGGCCCCTGCACCCCAAGTCATGGCCACACAGCTGTCCCCAGGCATCAGCATTTCCTGGAAGGTGAGGCGGCATTGCCCACTGTATCCAAATCCAAATCCCTCGCTCCAAGGCCTTCACGAAGCCCACAGGGAGGTGGTGTCTGGCCACAGGCACGGAGAGACCCTAACTGGCTCCTCCACAGCTTCTGGTCTGATCTCGGCCCCTCCTCGCTATTTCTTCAGATTCCAAAAGGCTCCTTGCTGGGAGGCCTTTGCGGTGATCAGAGATGCGGTGTTGCTGGCCCGGCTCAGGGACAGCAGCTGCTCCTGACCAAGGCCCCTTGGTGAAGAGAACAGTGTCCCGCCTAGGCAGTGCCCAGCTGCATGTTTCTGCTCCGGCGGCCTAGGGACATCCCGATCAGCAATGGGGACCCTGAGGTGGTGGGTCAGCGGCACTAACTCTATCTTCTCTGTCACTGGGTCCCCCTCCTCCCCTCAGCGATTTGCATAACCAAATCATCAAGAGCATCAAAGGACTGCCCTGGCAGGGCGAGGACCCCCGTAGGCTTCTCCAGTCCCTCAGTCGGCTCCAGAAACCCCGCGCCTTCATCCTGTGAGTCCCCCAGGTCCCGCCAAAAGTGCAGCAGCCGCCTCTGCTCCCAGGACCCCAGCGGGCCTGCCAGCTTCCTAAGTTGAATTGGCCACTAAAAACGCCACTCTGCCTTAAGGCTTTGCTCTCCTGCCAGCCGTAGCTAAATGGCTTTCTTAATACCTCATCCCTGTGTTTGAGCTGGGGCCAAGGACCCGCTGCGGGCTTCCCTGCGCACAGGGCTGCTGAGGAGCGCTTCTCAGTGAGGCGTCTCGTGTCCTGCCCTCGCACGTGCCCTCTCCTCTGCCCCGGCTTATAGAGCACGGGCTCGCCTCCCACCCACGCCGCTGACCTAGAGAAGCTGTCCCAGCAGAGCGTGCCATTCACGGGGGCTGTGGCCCCACTCCATGGAGGCCAGTCGAAGCGCCCGGCCCTCTGCTCAGTCTCCACGGGGCCCGACACCCAGCCTGCAGCCTCTCCCTGCAGATCAGGGCGATGATTCTCAAGCCCACGTCGCGCTAACCCAGTCCCAGGCAGGTGGCAGCCTCTGCCAGCAGGGCATCCATGATGACCGGCACCAGCCCTCGCTGTCAGTCACGACACAGGCTGCCTGAGAGTGGCACTTGTGACCACAAGGAAGCCCGGGTGGTTAGTTTTTTGGGGGGGGACATGGGGGGGGTGTGTTTGCATTGAGAGGGTCCCACTGTGTTGCTCCTGGGCTCCAGTGCCCAGTGATCCTCTTGCCTCAGCCTCCCAAGTAGCTGGCACGCGGTGCACCTCACCCAGGCCTGGTGAGAGCCAGTGTTTCGGGACACTCTTGTGGCGCCTTGTTTTGCCCCATAAGGGTTAAGATGAAGCTCAACTTCTGGGCCTAGCACCTCCCAGGCCTAGGGCACCACATTCCTCAGCCTGAACTGGGCCCAGTGGGCACACCTGGAGGGCCAGCCTCAGCCATCTGGCAAGACCTTGTCTCAAAATCAAACATGGAAAGGGCCGGGGCGTGGCCTGGTGGTTGAGCAGAATCACGCTGCCACTCATTTACTTTTCTCTTGGTCTTCAAGATCCCATAAGTGAAGGCTGGGGCTTGGTGGTGGAGCACCTGCCCGGCCTACGCAAGGCCCCGGGGCCCCCAGTGCCACCAGAAGAGAGTCCATAGAGTGAGAAGGGCCTGCCCCATCCCTTGGTCAAAAGTCGTAGCCTTCATGTTTCGTGACACCATCACAAGCCCAAAGGGAGCTCCCAGGCCTGCAGTGGTCGAGCGTCTGCCTCGGAAGGGCCTTGGGTTCTACCCCGTTCCATGAAAAATAAAAGGAACTAGGTGAGGCCTAGCCTGTAATCCCGGGAACTCGCGAGACTAAGGCAGGAGGATCACAAGTTCAAGGCCGGCCTCAGCAACTCGGCAAGATCCTGTCTTAAAGAATAAAAAGGACTGGGATGTGGCTCAGTGGCTTAGCACCCCTGGGCCAAAAAAAATGAAAAGTACATAAAAGGAGCTCCTACTCAGGCCACATCTTAATAGCCCTGTGCAAGGATGTCCCTGTGCTGCTGGTGGGGATCTGCCTGGCCCAGCAGATAAGGCCAGGCTCCCTGGTAGCCCCAGGACTACTCGGGCCTCCAGTGCCCCGCGCAGGGTGTCCTGTTCTTACTTCTGACACCCACCCCTCCCCCAGGCCCTGCCTGAGTGTGTCCCCTCCCTGTGGATTACTGACCACTTGTGCCCACTCCCTGGGCATCCAGGTGGCCCCCAGACCAGATGCTCATCTCGTGTCAACTGGGGGTAGCTACTGCGGAGTCCCGCTGCGGTGCCCCCACGCCCACAGGCAGGGCTGAAGCGCCGTGCGCAGGTGGGAGCCCGCCGGGTGCCTGCGGAGGTGGAGGTCGCCTGGCTGCACTTGTGCCTGTCCGCCGTCCAGCTGCCCCTCTGTCTCTAACCACAAGGCGTGGCTTGCTGAACTAACCCAGTCCACACACTGTGTTCCTTCTGTTCACAAAACCGTTTTTAATATTTTGACAGGAAGAGTAAAGGTATCAAACAAAAGCAGATCATTCCAAAGGTAAAGCCCGCGCGACACGCTCAGGATGTCTTGCTCGTGTTCCCATCTCCAGAGCGCCCGGCTCCAGGCGTTGTTCAGAATGTGGGCCGGGGCGTGCTCGGGGCCAGGGCTCGTCCCCAGCACCGCAGACACAATGACTTCCTCTGGTGAAACGGTCTGGGGTCTTGTTGGGGTTTCCTAGAAGTAGAGCCTGACGGGGGGGTGTCTGCTCAAGTGGGGGCTCAGGAGGCTGAGAGCTGGCCAGGGAAGGAGCCAGGCTCGGCCCAGCCGGCCTGTCCTCAGGCAGTGGGACCCTTGTCTTCACCCTCCTATGGTCGGTCACCGGCTGTGGGACACCTCCAGAGGACACAATGGGACAAAGGCCTCCCAGTGCTGGTTCTCTTTCTATGTAAGGTCGTCCCTCAGTGTCCAAGGGTACAGTTCCAGGACCCCCAGATACCAAAACCCTTGGAGCTCAAGTCCTTTCTATGAATGGCATGGTATTTGCATAGAACCTTCGCACATCTCTCTGTAGGCTCCAAGTCATCTCTAGATGACATAATACCCAGGGCAACGTCAGTGTCCTGTAAATACTTGTTACACTGTGTTGTCGAGGAATCTTGACAAGAAATAAAAAGTCCATATGTGTTTAGTACAGATGCAAATACAGGTTGATCACCCCTTGTGGGAAATTCTTGGGACCAAAGGCATATCAGTTTGAGTTTTTTAGGATTTTGGAACATTTGCGTATATATAACGAGAGGTCTTGGGGATGGGACCCAAGTCTGAATATGAAATTCATTTGTTCCATATATACATCATGCATGTAGCCTGAAGGCACTTTCATACAGTATTTTTAATAATTTTGTGCACAAAGTCTCATAGTGCAGAATTTTCAATGTGTGACATCAGGTGATCTCAAAAAGTTTCAGATTTGGGCTAGACGCAGTGGCTCACTTCTGCAATCCCAGTGACTTGGGAGGCTGAGGCAGGAGGATCACCAAGTTCAAACTCAGCCTCAGCAACTTAGAAAAGTACTAAATAACTTAGCAAGACCCTGTCTTAAATTATTATTATTATTATTATTTTTTTTGGTACCAGGGATTGAACTCAGGGGACTCGACCACTGAGCCACATCCCCAGCCCTATTTTGTGTTTTATTTAGAGACAGGGTCTCACTGAGTTGCTTAGCACTTCACCGTTGCTGAGGCTGGCTTGAACTCGCGATCCTCCTGTCTCAGCCTCCCAAAGTGCTGGGATTACAAGAAGACCCTGTCTTAAAATTTTAAAAAATTTAAAAATGCTGGGGATGTGGCTCAGTGGCTCAGTGGTAAAGTACCTGTGGGGTCAATTCCCAGTACCAAAAAAAAAAGTAAGTTTCAGATTTGGAGTAGTTCAGGTTGGCGAATTAGGGATGCTCATCCTATATTTTCAACCTCAGTTTGGTTGAATCTGCAGATGTGGAGCCCTGGGATCCGGACAGCCACCTGTACAATGTGCACATGGTTTATGAAGTTTACAAAAGACTAAGAACAACCTCTCCGCTTAGTCTGCAAACAGGACAGGGCCAGTTCCACCTGTGGACAGGCAGTGCTGGCTGGCGTGTGGAAGGGCACACCAGTGAGCTCACGTGGAGGCACAGGCAGGAGGGACCTCGCATTCCTTGGCTCGAGTCACATACATGGTGATGAGCTGCAGAGAGAAGCTGGTCTGGCAGCACTGGCTTTCTCTCCTAGCCCAGAGGAGGGGACAGGGTGCAGCAGGCACCAGGGCCACAGAAGAGGCTGGCAGCTGGGTGCAGTGGCACACACCTGTAACGCCAGCAACTCAGGAGGCTGAGGCAGGAGGATCTTGAGCCAGGCCAGCCTCAGCAACTTAGCAAGACCCTGCCCCAAAACATAAAAAGGGCTGGAGTGTAGCTCAGTGGTAGAGCACTTGCCTAGCATATGCGAGGCCCTGGGTTCCGTCCCCAGCATACAGAAGGGCACACGCGCGTGCGCACACGTGCTCTCTGCCCCCAGATCCACACCTGCAGGGAGTGCGACCCACACTTGGTCTGCTGTCCCCACCCTCCCCACCTGGGAGCACCTGCTCCACACGCACCCTGCCCCAGCCCTGGGGACATTGACACTGCCCCTGTGCTCTCTGGGCGGTGGGAGGGCAGGCCGGACCCCATGTGTCTGTTCTAGAACCTGCTGGACTCCAAGTCCCTGAAGCTCATCATCAGCATGACCCTGCATGACCGCACCACCAAGTCCCTGCTGCACCTGCACAAGAAGAAGAAGCCGCCCAGCATCAGTGCCCAGTTCCAGGTGGGCAGCCGAGATCCAGCGGGCCCCTGCCAGGTCTTGTCAGGCTTGGCATCAGGCACAGCAGGGCTTACTCTGTGTTGGGGACCCCTGTGCACTGTAGGTGCCCACAGATACCTGGAGTCAGTCCGTGGTTGCCAGCAGCACTGCCCCCATTGTGATAGCCACTGCCAAATTCCTCCTGGAGGCAGAATCGCCCCTAGTTGAGAACCACTGAGTGTAAAGAAGCATGAGTGACTATCAAACCATTTCCTTGGTCTCCCTTTTTCTCCCTGGCTGCCAGGAGGCTCAGAAACACATATCTACAGGGAGTTCGCAGGCTACTAACCCTTCCTGTTAGGTTTCTTATTCCATTTGTCAGTCTGAATCATCTGTCCCTACCTAAGCTCTTTTGATAACAACCTCATATGGAAGCACCTGTAAATCCTTTTTGGACACAAAAGGGCAAGAGGCCAGAGGTTGGCTGGGAGCAGAGCACTTGCCTAGCAAGTCTAGTGTCCAGGGTTCCATTCCCAGGACTGCAAAGAAATAAAAAGAAGAAAAAGAAGAACCCAAACCACCCCCCACCATGAGCCCCTCTGAGTCTGATGTGTGGTTTTTTTGTTTGGTTGGTTTTTTGGGACTGGGGATTGAACTCGGGCACTTGACCACTGAGCCACAACCCCAGCCCTATTTTGTGTTTTAGGGAGAGACAGGGTCTCACTGAGTTGCTTAGCACCTCGCCATTGCTGAGGCTGGCTTTGAACTCATGATCCTCCTGTCTCAGCCTCCCTAAGCTCTGGGATTACAGGCTTGCGCCACCTGGCTCCTGATGTGTGTTTTAAACCCCTGGAGTTTATCTGCTCCCGCCCCAGCCCCTACCTGCCACCTGAGGTGAAGACAGGAGTTGTCTGGCCCAGGAAAGAGGCGGCTGTCAGCACAGGGACTCCGCGGCTCCTGCAGCACCCGTCCCACCCCTCCTCATGGTGCCAGCAGGGGCTCGAGGGCTGCCCCGCTCAGCACAGGTGTTCTCTCTTGCCCAGACATCCCTGAACAAGCTCCTGGAGGCCCTGGGGAAGGCGGAGCCCTTCTTCATCCGCTGTATCCGCTCCAACGCCGAGAAGGTGAGGGGATGGGATCAGGACCCCCCAGGAACACTCCAGCATCTGGCAGCCTCCATGGGAGAGGGGACAGTGCCACAACCATGGAAGGCCTCGAGCTGAGCACTTACCATGGTGCCATGGGGTCAGAGGGGCAGCGAGGGTGACCAACCCTGAGCAGGGCCACTGGAGCAGAGCCCCAGAGAAGGCCTCGGGAGGGGTCTAGCCAGGGGTCGTCCTCAGCTGCACCTCCAGAGCAGCCAGTGCAGAGAATGTACCTGGAAGCAGACAGACAGGCTCGAAGCAGCAGAGCTCTCTGCTCATACAGAAGTTTCTAGAAGGAGCACCAATAGAGGCCCTGGCCACAGGCTCAGCCCTCAGTTCTGGCTTCCTTCACCCTAAAGTCCACTCTATCCCCGGGAGGAAGACTCAGACTTTGCCAAGAGCCCCTCAGGGACATGTGCTCCCTCAGTACCAAAAGTGGGCCCCCAGGCAGGGTCCACATGTGTCTCCATCCTCTCCCTCCCTCGCTCACCCCTTTGTCTCTGCCAGTCACCTATCTGACTCTCCTGCTTCTATGACACTTGTGGCAGCATCCAGAGCCCAGCTCCTCGCCCAGACTTCTATCCTCCCTGCCGAGCACCCAGAGTCATGCTGGCCCCTCAGAAGAGGCCCCCAGCCCTGCCCCTGGTGCCCAGTGGCAGAATCAGGCTGTTCTTGTCACAATTCCCACCCGAGGGTAGGCTGTCAGGGGACGCTCCATGGGTACCTGCTCTGGGCCAGCGTCGGGCCAGTGGATCCAGCTCTGTGTTGGGGGCACCCTGGGCACTGGGGTATCGAGCAGCATCCTCGGCCTTTACCCACCCCCAGCTATGGCAGCCCTCCCTTGGTCCTTCAAAGGCACGATACGTCAGGGCTCACTGCTGCCTGTCTGGCCGGAAGCCTGCTGAGCAGCCTCAGTGCCTCCCCGCCCATCTCCCCTTGGCTGCTTTCTCCTCTGGGCCGTCACACAGACACCCACCAGCCCATCCCTGCTCAGGACTCTACCTAGTGCCCTTCTCTCCAGGGACGCCTCCCACAGGGGCCTGGGCAGCATCCAACCCATAATACACGTGTCTGGCTCCCGTCCCTTGTTGTCAAACCCCCCACTTCCCCAGTGCCTGGCGTGGAGGACGAGCCTAATGCTGTTTTCAGTGGGTCGTGTTTGAAAGAAATCTAGCAAATTAGCATACACAGAAAGATGTAGCCCCATCCCCAGGATGCCCGGAAACGCAGCCCCCAGATCCCGAGTTCTCCAGAGGGCGCCCCGCACTGTGAGCACTGCTGCTGAGCACTCTGTCCACTTGTCCCAGAAAGAGCATCTGGAACAAGGAAAGGCACATCCCCCAAGGCCTTCCAGCTTCTGTGCTAGGGACACTCCCAGGCCGGCCAGCCCCTAGGAGAGACCACAGCATGACTGGGTCCACAGCTAGAATCCCAGGGGCTGGCAGCCATGTGGGAATCGACCCTCGTCTCCCAGTCTGCACTACCACCTGCTTGGGCTTCGTGTCAGGCCACAGGCACAGGTCCTGACTGCTTGTATGTGTGCATTTCAGAAAGAGCTGTGTTTCGACGATGAGCTGGTTCTGCAGCAGCTGCGCTACACAGGCATGCTGGAGACAGTGCGCATCCGGCGGTCTGGCTACAGCGCCAAGTACACATTCCAGGTAGGCCACACGCACATGACTGCCAGGACACAGCAGAGCAGGGCCAGCCACCGTCTGCTTCCAGAGAGCAGCTCTCCAGAGTGCACACCCAGCAGACCACTCTGCCAGGGCCTCCCCACTAGGCACTGTGGGCACTTGGGGTGGATCATTTTCTATTGTGAGGGCACAAGTTTCCTCGGCAGAGGTGGCTAGCCCTAGGCCACACCTGGAAAAATACAGTGTTAAACCAAGCCAGGAAGTGTACAGCAGATACCTGGATTGAGCGTCTTCTACAGTTAATGTTCATATTTGCTTGTTTGGCTCTTTGGGTTTTGGTGTTTTCACTTTGCGGTGCTAGGGGTGGAAACCAAGCCTTCACACATGCTAGGCAGGCGCTATACCACAGCCACACCCCAGCCCAGTCTGAGCTTTTACACCCAGCTCTTTTATTCTCTCAACCACCAACAGAGGCTCTTTGTCGGTACTTTTCCAATGTAGAAACCAAAGCCTGGGCCAGGGTTGGAACTCCATGGTAGAGCATTGGCCTATCATGTGCAAGGTTCTGGGTTCCGTCTCCAGCACTGCAGAAAGGAGAAGCAAAGCAAAGCCTGAGACCCAAGTAGATGATGACTTCAGAGGTGGCTCCCTGGGTTTTCTACAAAGACCAGCCTCCTTAGTCGCGTCACTGCTGACATCTAGAGCCAGGTTGTTCTGCATAGTGTGGCATCCTGTAAACTGTAGTGTCACGCAATGTAGCCTCTTAAGTTGCTGAGGCTGGCCTTGAACTTGGATTCTCCTGCTACAGCTTCCCTAGTCACGAAAATTACAGGCAGGCCTCACCACAGCCAGCACTTGCCTCCTTTTTCATCCACAAAATAGAAATAACGTCTCTCTAAGCATGTGCAGATAGGAGAGTACAGACACTGACGCTTGTCTCTGGAATACACGTGGCCCTCTGTGTCACGAGTTCAGCATCGTGGACCTGATCAACTTCAGATTAAAAAGCTTTGGGGGGCGGGGAAATTGCACCCATACTCAACTCATATAGACTTTCTTTTCTTGTCCTGATTCCCTATTTAATACAGTGTGACAACTGTGTACACAGCAGTTACATTATAATCAGTACTGTAAGTCATCTAGAAATGATTTAAAGTCTACAGGAGGATTATGTAGGTTTTATGCAAATATTACACCATCTTATAGAAGGAACTTGAGCACCCGTGGGTTTTGGTATCTATGCTGGGTCCTGGAGCCAGTCTCCTACAGGTGACCACATGTGTTTACTTAAAACATGGATCCGCTTGGCTGGAGTTGGTGGCAGAGCACTTATGCAGTCTGCACAAGGCCGTGGGTTCTGTTCCTAGCACTGCAAAGAAAAAAGGCGTACATCTCCGTGTCTGTCCAGCCCTTTAATGAGCCGCATGGTGGGGTCCCTGCCAAGGCAACACTGTCTCCCTCTCGGTGTGCCTGCGATGGTCCTTAGCTTGAGGCTATCACAGACCTGCCGCAACTTTGCTCTTGTATGTGTGGGCTAAGCTCGGGGCCAGGGCTATGGTGCTGTGGTAGAGCACCCAGCCTCAATCCCCAGAGCTGCAAGAAAGAGGAGAGGTGCTCACACTTCTCGGCCCATCCCATAGGACTTCACAGAACAGTTCCAGGTGCTGCTGCCCAAAAACGCCCAGCCTTGCAGGGAGGTCATCTCTGCCCTCCTGGAGAAGATGAACGTAGACAAGAGGAGCTACCAGATCGGGAGGACCAAGGTCAGCATCCCTGCTCTGGACCCACACCCCCCGTACACCCCCGCATCTCTCGTGGTGCTCCGAAACCACAGGGTCCTGGAGGAGCGGTGCGTTCCTCAGGACCAGCGCTTATTTCTTCCCACCAAGTAGTAACGTAAGCAAGGGTGGGAGCTGCCTGCCCCTGAGTCCACCTCCTCCTCTTCAGCAGGACTCAGCGAGCTACTCGGCCCTACCTTTTACCACTTTCACACAAGTAGGATAGGAAGGGTTGTGCTGGTGGGCAGGGTGTTTAGGCCAGTTGGTAAACTTTACAGTTGGGGTCAGTCCATGTTTTGTAGCTATAACAAAATACCTGAGGCTGTGTGTTTAATAAAGGAAAGAGGTTTAGGTAGCTCACTGTCCTGGAAGTCCAACAGCATGGCACCAGCTTCTGCTCAGCTCTGGGGAGGACCTCACAGCAGATGGCATTAAAATCACAACATGTGCAAAAGAGATCACGGGGTGAGATGGGAAGCTGGAGATGGTTTGGCTCACACTTGCTCCTTTACAACAACTCAAGGGACCAAACAGGTCTCCTGCGGGACTGCTTTAATTCCTTGTGAGGCCAGTGCCCTCAGTAGTTACACTTCTTCCCCCTCTCGTGGTGCGGGGATCGAACCCAGAGCCTCGCGCATGGTAGGCAGGCGCTCTACCACCACATCCCCAGCCCTTTTTATTTTATTTTGAGACAGAGTCTCACTAAGTTGCCCAGGCTGGCCTTGAACTTGATATCCTCCTGCCTCAACCTCCTAAGGAGCGAGGATTATTGGCATGCAGCCACTGTGCGTCAGCATAGGCCCCACCTCTTAAAGGTCCCACCACCTCAGTCCACCACACTGGTGACCCAGCTTCCAGCACCTGAACCATGCACAGTGCCCTGCAGGTTTCCTCCGCTTGTCTTCCCTTCCAGACACTGTCTCTGGTCTCCAGTGGGTGAGGACGGGGGTTGCCTCTTGTTTGCAGGGCACTGCTTGACTGCCCGTGGTCACTCTAAGTGGTGACATCAACTCCCTGTGGAGGCCGCTCCGGCTGTACAACATCCTCTGATGGTTTCTAGCAAGTTCATCGAAGAGCTAGCCTGTGACCAGGCAGTTCCCCTCCTCGCTGTGCCCACCCAAGAGAATTGAAAGCAGGCGATCAGCAAAAACTCAAGTGTGCACACTCATGGCTGAGCTAGTCACGGCAGGCAAGGGTGGAAACGGCCCACATGCCCCTCAGTGGGTGACTGGACCATCACAGGGTGGCCTGTCCGTACAGTGGAATAGTGTTCAGCCATGGAAAGGAGGGGAGCGCTGATCTGTGTGCAGTGGGGGTGGACCTTAAAACACACTGAGTGACAGGCGCCAGGCAGAAAAGGCCCCTCGGGTACGATTCCACTTACGTGACATGTCCAAGACAGGCCGGTGTGTGAAAAGGAGAGACTGGTGCTTGCCAGGGGCTGGAGGGCGCATGGGAGTGACTGCCAACGGGACAGGGTCTCCTTTAGGGAAGAAATGTTCTGGGACTGGCTAAGAGCCGGTGGCCACACAAACTTGTGAATATGCTGAATGCCACCAAACTGTTGCCTTTAAAATGGTGAATTCTGTGCTATGTTAATTGTACTTCGATCCCTTAAAAAGCACAGGGCCCAGCTGGTCAGCACCCTGGCCCGGCTTTCACTGGGGTTGCCGTGCAGACCTGGGCACAGGAGCAGGGGTGCGGCGTGCTGACCTGCCTGACCCCGCGCCCGCAGGTCTTCCTGAAGGAGACGGAGCGGCAGGCCCTGCAGGAGACTCTGCACCAGGAGGTGCTTCGCAAGATCCTGCTCCTCCAGAGCTGCTTCCGCATGCTGCTGGAGCGCAGGCGCTTCCTGCACATGAGGCGGGCTGCCACCACCATCCAGGCCTGCTGGCGCTCCTACCAAGTTTGGCGGGCGCTGGAGAGGACGCAGGCAGCTGTGTACCTGCAGGCTGTGTGGAGGGGCTACCGACAACGAAAGGCCTATCGGCGCCAGAGACAGAGCATCATTCTCCTGCAGAGCCTGTGCCGGGGGCACCTGCAGCGCAAGAGGTGAGTGCAGGGCATCCTGGGGCCAGCGGGGCCCTCACTGAAGAGCACCCGAGGCGCCCAGCCTTGAGGGCACCCTGCTGAATGCAGGGAGGAGCTGGCAGGAAACCAGCCTTCTGGGCACACAGACTCCCAAGATGCTCCAGGGTTGGCAGTACTCAGGGACGAAGCTCCAGGTGCCATTGGCCACACCTGGCCTCCACCAGAGACTCCCTCTCCCTGCCCACCTGGCTAGGTCAGAGGGCGGGCTGCCCAGGCCAGCCCAAAGCCAGCTCCCCTCCCCGCCACACACTCAGAGCTCAGGTGTCTCTGGGCACAGAGAACCCCCAGCAGGACAGCTGTGGCTCTGAGACCACCTCTCCCAAAACTGGTGTCCTGTGGGTCCCCTCCCCTCCCCACAGGCCAGCCCCCTCACCTTGAGTCAGGGTCCCGGCTCCTGGAACAGAAGTGCCTCTAAGGCACGACCCACACGTGCCAAGGTCTGGAGAAGGAACCAGGCCCCCGGTGGACCCCGGAGGAAAGTGGGGGGGGGGGTGAACCCGTGGGTGTGGGTGTGGAGCTGGGCGCTGAACCCGGGGTGCTCTCCCACTGCCACACCCCAGCTCTCTTTAGCTTTTTGGAGACAGGGTCCGAGTTGCTGAGACTGGCCTGGAACTTGTGGTCCTCTTGCCTCCCTGGGTTACAGGGATTTCTTAACAGACCCTCGAGGTTCTCACCCTGAATGGGCCAGGCAGACTGTGGGCAGGGTGTTCGTGGTGCCAGCAGTGAGGGGCATTGCTGTCTCTCCCTCCTTACGAAGAAGGTTCCGCCTTCACAGAGCATCTCTGGGGCCAGCAGGCAAAGGCAGAGCACCACCCGCAGCCCTCGGGTGGCACCTGAGGGAGTGTGGTCCCCTTGGAACCCATGTCAGCCACGAGTGCTGTCTCTGAACCAGCCCCCTCTGCCTTCCTCTCACCAGCTTCAGCCTGATGGTCTCAGAGAAGCGGAAGGCGGAGGAGCAACTAAGGGAAGCCCAGCAAGCCACACGGCTGGAGCCCACCGTGGAGGGCCACCCGGGCCCCATGGCCCCCAAGAAGCAGGTGGCTGAGCAGGGCTCAGGGCCCGCAGGGGCTGGCGAGCACCCCGTGTTGGAACGTGAGGCGTGGCCCAGCCGCAGGTCCCCAGCAGGGATGTCCCCATCAGAGAAAGAGGTGCCCGGAGCGGAGAAGGGAGTCCCTTCTCCGAAGAGTGTGATGATGGAAAGTCACGAGAAAGCCCCCAGCAGCCGGGAGAAGCGTGAATCACGCCGGCAGAGAGGGCTGGAGCACGTGGAGCTCCAGAACAAGCACATCCAGTCCTGTAAGGAGGACAGCGCCTTCAGAGAACCTTCCAGAAAGGCCGCCCTGCTGCCAGGGGACAGCCTCCCTGAAGACAGAAAGGATAGCAGGAAAAGTGAAGGCCCTCTGGAAGCTGGGGCAGAGACTGCGGGGACTTCCAAGCAGCCTGCTGTGGAGCCGGCACAGGCCATGGCAGTTGGCAGGGTCCCTGGAGACCTCGAGGAGGCTCCCCCAGATGCGAGCCCAAGGCCCAGCCACATGGAGCGGCCAACCAGCCTGGCCCTGGACAGCAGGGCGGGCCCATCCATGCCGGGCAGCACCCCCGAGGCCCCTAAGAGCAAGGGCAAGGCAGGCGGCAGCCCAAGGGCTCAGGACAAGCCCGAGAGCCCCGGAGGATCCACCCAGATCCAGCGGTACCAGCACCCAGACAACGAGCGGCTGGCCAGCGTTGTGGAGCTATGGAGGGGCAAGAAGCTGATGGCCGCTGCCGGCTCTGGCGCCATGCTGAGCCAGTCCCTGGACCTCAGTGACAGGCACTGGAGCCTGGGGACTGCCCTCACACCCACAGAGTAAGCCCACGCCCTCCTTTGTCCAAGCAGCACAGTTGCCAAGCTGGGGCAGGCAGGGCCATGCAGGAGCGGTCATGCCCCCAGGTGGGTGGGCGACAGCTGGGCCTGTGCCCCATGGTGCCCTGAACAAGCCACACCCACATGGAAAACTCCTAGCCTGAGGGGAGGAGGCCCTCAGATGGAGGCACTCCCTCCCCGGCCCACCTGGACCCCAGTTTGCTCATCAATGGATGGGGCTGGCGACGTTTCCCCCAGGGTTAGAGGAGCAGGGGCCAGCTCTGCTGACCCTTGGTAAACCACATCGCGGTGATCTGAATCTCCAGCCCGCAGCCCCTCCTGCTAGACAGGGAGGAAGAGGCTGGCTCCCGCCCGAGCAGGCACCCTGTTCTGGGCGTTGCTTGGGCTGCAGCCCCAGTGTGTCTGTGGAGGGGCCGCCGTTGCTTCCCTCCGCCTGCGGGATGCCAGCAGCGCTGTGCTATAGATGGGTGGCTGGAGGAGCATGGAGGAGGGGCGACAGGTAGACGTGGATGGAGAGAGTGGAGATGTAAAGGTGGGGTCCATCAGTGACAGGAGCGCATGGGGCGATGTCGCATAGCTGACGGGTGGAGGCACAGGAAGATGCACATACATGCACACGGGAGGTAGGGCGGCAGATGGGCAGCCAGGCCTCATGCTAAGGCAGGGGTCTCACCCTACACGCTGTCGACATCAGGCCTGCGGTAGTAGTGTCCTGTGCGCTGAGAATGTCCAGCAGTGTCCCTGTCCACCACCTGCTAGTTGGCAGTAGCTGCTAGATGCAGAGGTGGACGGCTGGCTGGCTGGCTGGCTGGCGACGGTGATGCTAGGCGCAGGTGGAGACGAGATGGGTAGCAACCGTGGTACAGCTGACACAGGAGACAGACCACAGAGACAGGCAGTGAGACGCAGAGACACAGAGCTGTGAGAGATGGCAGGGAGACGCAGAGAGAACAGGGCTGAGGATGGGGCGGCGAGGGGCAGGCCTGGGGTCTGGCCGCATCTTAGCCTCGGCCTTACCAACCTCCGGGGCCGGACCGAGCTCTAGTGGGGGCATCCTGTGCACTTAGGGCTCCGAGGGCATCCCTAGCCACCAGATGCCAGAGCACCCACCCCCTTGTACCCGCCAGTCTTGACCAGAACTCCCCAGACACAGCCAAGTGTCCCCAGGAGGGGGAGGGGCGACGCCACCACAAGGACGGCTGCATTGGCACAGGACAGCACTGCGGCCGCCCTGTTGGTAAGGCCATGGTTCTGTGCTCCCGCAGGGAGAGGCGCACCTCCTTGCCCACCAGTGACGTCTCCAGGCTCTCCCCAGCCAAGGCACAGGTGAGGCTACAGGGTGCAGCCCTCACCTCCAGGGCCCAGGTCCACTTCCACCTCAGCCAAGGAGGAGTGGAGTCGGTGGCTGGAGGGCCCAGAGGGGAAGCAGGGTCCCCAGCACAGGCCCACCTGCTCCTCACCCAGCCCTCACCCAGCCATCCTCCTGCAGCCATCAGCAGAGACCGAAGGGGAGCTGAGCACCAAGAAGCCAGCTGTTCAGAAGAAGAAATCGGGAGACGTGTCCTCCAGCCTGGACGCCGGGCTGTCCCCAGGCTCCCAGACCGATTCTAAGTAAGGAGGTTGGGGGACTCGGGCCTCTAGAGGATGCCGCAGGGTCCTGCTGAGGCCTCCCCTCAGTCCACTCTTCTAAGCCAATCACACAAACGAAGCACAGGGGCCGGGTGTTTGCTCATTAGAAATTCCAGCAGGTGCCACTCAGGAGGCTCAGGTAGGAGGTCACAAATTCAAGACCAGCCAGGACAACTTGGCCAGACTCTGACTCAAAAAACAAAAAGGGATGGGGATGTGACTGACTGATGGAGCATCCCTGGGCTTGGCACCCAATGCTGAAAACTCTTGGGAGAGGTCCCAGACTCGGAGCTTCCCAAAGCCCTGCCTCCAGGCATACCCACCAGCTGGGCACAGTGGCTCACGCCTGTAACCTCAGTGGCTCAGGAGGCTGAGGCAGGAAGACGACGAGTTCAAAGCCAGCCTCAGCCACTTAGTGAAGCCCTAATCAACTCAGTGAGACCCTGTCTCTAAATAAAATATTAAAAAAGGCTGGGGATGTGGCTCAGTGGTTAAGTGCTCCTGGGTTCAGTCCCTGGTACCAAAAACCAAAACCGCACTCACTGGACTTGCCCACAGAGCCCAAGCCTGTGGCCTTCTTTAGCACAGGGGGGCCATGTCTGTGTGCATTACGCCCAGGAAGCGTCCAGCCAGTCCAGAACACCTCCTCTGGGTCCGCAGACAGATGGCTTCCATTTGGATTTTTTTTTTTTTTTTTTGGTACCGGGGATTGAACTCAGGGCCCTTGACCACTGAGCCACATCACCAGCCCTATTTTGTGTTTTTTTCTTTTTTAATTTTATTTATTTTTTTAGTTGTGGGTGGACAGAATATCTTTATTTTATTTTTATGTGGTGCTGAGGATCGAACCCAGTGCCTCACGCATGCTAGGCAAGCACGCTACCACCGCGCCACAATCCCAGCCCCTATTTTGTGTTCTATGTAGAGACGGGGTCTCACTGAGTTGCTTAGTGCCTCACCATTGCTGAGGCTGGCTTTGAACTCGCGATTCTCCTGTCTCAGGCTCCCTAAGTGCTGGGATTACAGGCTTGAGCCACCACACCCAGCTTCCATTTGGATTTTTAATGAAGTCAAAACCAGTTGTCGCCTCTGGGAACCCTTCCTAGAGCCTCGAACAGTAAACTCTAGGCCAAAGTCTGTCCCCAGAGAGCCTCTGCCTGAATGCGCCAGCCGCTCTTCACAGAGAGGATGGGCCACGGCACAGACGCAGGGCAGGTAACAGGAAGCCACAGGCTGGGCTCCCCAGGTGCGGGGACAGCTCAGAGACCACCCATATCACAGTTGTATGGTGTAAATGACAGGAGTGTCACCTCTCAGTACTGGAGGCCGAAGGTTCCAACTCCAGGTGTCCTGCTTCCGCCGAAGGGCACATAGGGGGCTCCCTCCTGGCCCCATGCAGCCGCTGGGGCTCCAGGCAGTGGTCAGTGGCCACGTCACCCTGGTTTCTGCCCATCTTCATTCAGGCACCTCCTCCGGGTCCTTGCCCTTCTCCCATGAGAACACTCACCTTGGATTCAGGGAGCCTGGCTAATCGGGTGCTCTCCAGGAGCCATCATTTAGACACATCTAAGACCCTTTTCCCAAGTGAGATGGTGCGCGCAGGCCTGAGGCTGGCGCTGGACACATCTTTAAGGGGCAGCTGCTCTCCCCACAGCATCAGGCAGCCATGGTTCACAGTGGGTGTTGTGACTTCTGACTGCGCCTACGAAAACTATATAAGGGAAATTTTTTTTTTTTTTTTTTTTTTGCAGGGTGCTAGGGATTGAGGCCGGGGCCACTCCTCCACTGTGCTGTGTCCCCAGCCTCTTTTTTTTTTTTTTTGGGACGGTCTCACTAAGTTACTGAGGTTGGCCTCAAACATAGGATTCTCCTGCCTCAGCCTCCTGAATAGCTAGGATTGCAGACAGGCACCACCCGTCCCAGCAGAATCTCAGCACTTTAAGAAACAAAGAGCATGTTGCTGTCTCCACAGATCCACATTTAAGAGACTTTTCCAACATAAAACTAAGGATAAAAAGTACAGCCTGGAGGGCACAGAGGAGATGGAGAACACCGGGTCAGGGCACGCTGTGCTGGAAGCCACAGCCTCCAGGAAGAGTGTGGAAGGTCAGTCGCCCAGAGCCTCAGGTATGGGAGGCAGAGGGCCCTGCTACAGACGTCTCAGTCCACAGGAGTTGGCCCGGGGCCCAGGCATTGAACTAGGGCCAGCCAGCCACCTCCCCAGACACACCCTCACAGCTGCTGTGCCCCCACAGCCCTCTCTGGCCACCATCACCGCCACCCAGCAGGCGAGAAGCACACCAAGGAGACTGGAGGCAAAGGGAAGAAAAACCGAAACCTCAAGGTCGGCAAGATCACGGTGTCGGAGAGGTGGCGGGAATCAGTGTTCCGCAAGATCACCAATGCCAACGAGCTCAAGTACCTGGACGAGTTCCTGCTCAACAAGGTGAGCCCCAGGGACGTCAGGGGCAGGAGCAGCAAACTCCAGGTGCCCCCAAGAGCAACACAGCCCGAGCTCGACAGATCAGAAACAGGGCACGTGCCGAGCATGTGCAAGGCTGGGTGCCAGCCCCAGCACCACAGAGAAAATCTCCATTAGAATCCCAGAAGGCGTCCCTGTCCAGCTGAAGTCTGCCTGCTGCCCAGCCTGCCCGGGCTCCTTCCCACTCCTTCCTGTTGAGAGCACAGCGCTGCCAAATGCAGTTGGTCGCACGGCAGACCTTGATTAACAGAGACGAAGGTGAACCAGCCAGAGCCTGTGCCGGGGTGTTCGTGGCCCTCCTAGGGGTGATCTGGAGCTTCCCAAGGGAAGCAGGGGGCCATTGAAGGGACACAGCAGCATCTCAAAGTGATCCAGGCCCCTGGGGGCAGCCCACTTCTGGGGTGTGACTAGGTGCAAACGCCTGAATGGGGCGGCAGGAAGAGCCTGGACCCAACCTGTGGCTGTTACCTGGGGGCCATGCTGTCTTCCCAGGAACATTGACAGTGTCTGGGGACGTTCTGGTTAGGACTGGGAGCAGGAGCCCACTGGCATCTGGGGGGTGGAGGCCAGGGATGCTGCTTCAGCGTGCCCCCCTGCCCTGCCACAGGCCCATCCCACTACAGGGAATGATCCCCTGGATACCAGAGGCTGAATTTTATCCTCTGAGGCTGGAGGACAGTTTGGGAGAGGACAGAGTGACCCCCAAAGCCTCCCCAGCACCGCAGGTCCCCAGTCTCATGGCACGTCAGGACAGCTCCTCTCTCCTTGCAGATAAACGACCTGCGCTCCCAGAAGACTCCCATCGAGAGCTTATTCATTGAGGCCACTGAGAAGTTCAGGAGCAACATCAAAACCATGTACTCTGTCCCGGTTCGTGGAAGCCCCTGGCCTTTCCCATGTCCTCCCCCCATTGTTCATAGCCCTGCCCCGGGTTACGCCTTGCATTCCTGCAGAATGGGAAGATCCACGTAGGCTACAAGGACCTAATGGAGAACTACCAGATCGTCGTCAACAACCTGGCCACGGAGCGCGGCGAGAAGGACACCAACCTGGTCCTCAACCTCTTCCAGTCCCTGCTGGATGAATTCACACGCGGCTACACCAAGAACGACTTTGAGCCTGCGAAGGTGAGTGACCCCCCCACAGCACCTGCCTCCACCCGCCACGCCCACCGCTGCCGGAGCCCCGCGCCCCCACCCCACCCCTGTGCGGGGCTTTCCTTCCACGTGGGGAGTTGGCAGTAGGGTGAGGGGCCCCCACACCCACCGTCCACCCCGCAGCGGGGCAGGCCAGGTGTCCCCATGGGACTTCACTCTTGCCTCCTCCTCAGCAGAGCAAAGCTCAGAAGAAGAAGCGGAAACAGGAGCGTGCCGTGAGTAGGCGTGCGTGGGGCTGCAGCGCGCAGTGTCCCTACAGGCCTGCGCGCGGGAGCGGGCGCCCTCTCCCGGCTCCTGAGGAGCCCTCCAGCATGGGCGGCCCCCAGGAGCAGGGGTGCCCCGCGGCCCTGGGAGGCTCAGCTGCTGTGCCCCCGCAGGTCCAGGAGCACAACGGGCACGTGTTCGCCAGCTACCAGGTGAGCATCCCGCAGTCGTGCGAGCAGTGCCTCTCCTACATCTGGCTCATGGACAAGGCGCTGCTCTGCAGCGGTGAGTGCCCGCGCCACCCCGCCCCACCGCAGCCCACCACCCTCACCCAGCCGCCAGGCCTTCCGGAGCACGCTCGCCCACCTGAACCACTGAAACCCTGTGTCTCACTTGGCCATGCCCAAGGAAGGGCCCAGTCCTCAGCCAGTGCTGAGGCCCACTAGCCAGTCGTCCGCCTCTCACTACCTTCTTGTGCGCACATGGGCGCGTCACCCATGTCCTCTGTGGGCCTTTGTACATGCTGCTCCCATTGCCTGAACTGTCGCCTCTCCCCAGTCCCCCCATGCCAGGCTCAGGAGCCTGAGACAGGTGCAGTCCAGAAGCACAGAGGTGGCCAGTGGTCACACTGCTGCAGGGCAGCCAGGCCTGGACCTGAGCACCGTCAGCCCCCAGGCCAGCACGCTCCTCACGCTTTGCCCTTTTCTGCCAGAACCAGCAGGCCTGGGTCTTTTCAGCCCCTGGAACTTTCCCTGTTCCCTTGCCCCTGTGTGTGGAGCATTCCCACCACCCCAGCTATCAGTGTCCTCAGATGAGGACTCGGGACCTGAGGTGTCCCCTGGCCACACTGCACCCTTGCCTCCAGGAACTGGCTCCCTTCCTCTCAGCAGAGCTGACTTCCTCTCTGCAAGAAAACGTGACAGTGTGTCACATACCCTGGGGCTCATGATCCTCCAGAGCAGCATCACTCATGCCACCATAATGCACCATGTCCCCAGGGCCACGTCCTGGCTGGACTAGGGACTGGGTCCCTTTAGAAACCTGTTCTTTGTCCCAGTGGCCAGCTGAGTCTGGTCTAAAGCCACTAAGTCACCAGCTCTGAAAACCTGCCTGTGCCGCCTCTTACAGGAGATACTGCAATGCCATTTAAAAGGCAGTCGGGGCCCCTGGCTAGTGAGGTGGGCAGTCCTGGGGACCTGGGGTCCCGGATGCACCCTCTGTGACCCCTGCCCTCTGCCCTCCTACAGTGTGCAAGATGACCTGCCACAAGAAGTGTGTGCACAAGATTCAGAGCTACTGCTCCTACACGTGTGGCAGGAAGGTGAGCGTGCTCAGGTCCAGAACTTTCCAGAACGCTGCCCAGGGCAGTGGAGGACGCAGTACTTGTGAGGGCCACGTGAGGCATTGGGCAGCACAAGGAGGTGGTGGGAAGGGCTGCAGCCCCTGGTTGTACAGCAGAACACACCTGTCCCCAGCTGTGAGGCTCCCAAGGTGGGGGCTGGACATCTCAGACCTTTAGCCCCTGGGAGAGTTCAGACCTGGCAGAGGGACATTCTCCACTCTGACACAGAGAAGTGAGGTCCTGAGTGCTGGAGGTGCAGCAAGAGTCAGGATCCACTTGTTTGAGGGGGCTGTGGGGCCAGGGAGTAGCCTCTCCCCAGGAATATCCTACTCCGTGGCTGCTGCATGGAGGGAGCCCCTCAAGCTGACCTCTACAACCTAGTGCCCCCAGCAGCTGTGTAAGAGGGGACAAAGGCGCAGGGAGGGAAGGAGCTGCAGAAGGGTCCCGTGGGCTCTGCAGGACCAGCATGGAGGATTCTAGATGGGTAGCTGGAAAGGCCTGACTCCCTCCACGCTCCGCAGAGCGAGCCGGGCGCTGAGCCGGGCCACTTTGGCGTGTGCATGGACAGCCTGACCAGTGACAAGGCCTCGGTGCCCATCGTGCTGGAGAAGCTTCTGGAACATGTAGAGATGCACGGCCTGTACACTGAGGGCCTCTACCGCAAGTCAGGTGCTGCCAACCGCACTCGGGAGCTCCGGCAAGCGCTGCAGGCAGGTAGGCCTTGTGGGCAGGCAGGCGTGTGCAGGTCCCTCCCAGCGACTGCCGTGCGCCACTCACCAGCCTTTACCCAACAGACCCCACGGCAGTCAGGCTGGAGGACTTCCCCATCCACGCCATCACAGGCGTGCTGAAGCAGTGGCTGCGGGAGCTGCCTGAGCCCCTCATGACCTTCGCCCAGTATGGCGACTTCCTCCGGGCTGTCGGTGAGCCCTGCAGCACATGGGGTGGGGGGCAAGTGGTGTGAGCCTCGGGTGGCCGTAGTCAGGGGAGAGACAAAAGAGCATGTGCTATGGCCATCCTGGAGGAGTCAGCCCAGCCTCAGGTCCCCAGTTCAGGTCAGGTCCCCGCATAGCCTTCCATTCCTGCCATGCGCCAACCCCAAGGACCATGCAGAAGGCAGCTCCCCTGCACCTGAGGCATGTTGGGGAAGAGGGCCAAGCACCAGGGTAGCTGATGCCCTCCACCTTCTTAGAGCTCCCAGAGAAGCAGGAGCAGCTGGCCGCCATCTACACGGTGCTGGAGCACCTGCCCGAGGCCAACCACAACTCCCTGGAGCGGCTTATCTTCCACCTGGTCAAGCAAGTGCCCCCCACCAGGGCCCCATAAGGCATCCATTCCAGTGCAGCCTAGCCTGTGGCTTAACACCGAGACACCGGCCAGTGTTGGGGTCTGGGAGGGGACCAAGCCCACCAGACTTCAGGGCACCTGGGGTCCTTTGTGCCGCCCCTCTGTGTCTCCCACCTCCGGGCTGCAATACCTGTTTCTTGGAAGCTGCCCAGGGCCCCCGGGACCTCCCTCTCTGGGCTGCAGCTGCTCCCTAACTGTCAGTGGCCATGCAGGGTGGCCCTGCTTGAGGATGTGAACCGCATGTCACCTGGGGCACTGGCCATCATCTTCGCACCCTGCCTCCTGCGCTGCCCTGACAACTCAGACCCGCTGACCAGCATGAAGGACGTCCTGAAGATCACCACGTGAGTACTGAGAGGGGCCACTCCCCCCAGACACACCATACTCGGCATAGTCCAGCCCACAGCGAGACAGAGGAGCCTGACCAGAACCACCTCTGGCATCTTCACCACGGCCATGCCCAACTGTGTGTAGAGAGAAAAATCTGGAAAGGGGACCCAAGTGACAGTGTCCTAGAGCCCTGAGCTGTGGAGTCATAGGCCAACTTCAGGCGGCTGCTTTACCCTGCATTCTTTTGTTTGTGGTACGGGGGATGGAACCCCAGCCTCGCACACACTAGGTCAACAGCCAGCACCAGGCAGCTCCCCAGTGCCATCCACCCTTCCTTCAAGCCATGGTCTGGTGAGGACACCATTTTGGACTAAAACCAACTTTTAGCAAAAGCTGTGAGGTGAGAGGTTTGGGGTTCCTGTCACTGCCCAGAATCTGCTCCCTGCAGACAGCACCCAGGTAGTACTCGTGCACTTCAGGCTGGTGCAGATGCCACCTCACGTCACTCCTCAAGCAGTGAGGATCTTCTGAGTTCTTCTGAGGCCAAAACAGCAAAAAAAAGAAGAGAAATCTCACACTTTGTGCCAGGGGGAGTGGCAAACAGTGCCCAATTTTTCTAGAATTTTCTTCTCTACCCCCACCTGACCATTTTTCAGAATTCAGAGGGCTGGTGTAGTGACAGGTGCCTGTAATCCCAGCAACTCAAGAGGCTGAGGATTGAAGTTCCAGGCCAGCTTGAGCAATTTAGCAGGACCCTGTCTTAAACGAACTCAGAATGTGGTCCGTTATCCATAATAAGAGTTTTTTTAGGTTAGTAGTTGTGAAAATCAGAGCCTGTCACATAGGTGGCTTTGTAAAGCAAGCACACACAAAGGTGGCCTGAGAGGAATACTGTTACATGGGTCCCCCAGCCAAGCTCAGCGATACCTGCAAGACGCAGAGGCAACAAGGTGCACGAGGTTCTGACGCTACCCAGGGGCACAGCTCCAGCCTCTTCTAGCACACTCTGGGATCTTTTTTTCTTAAGTGGTCATGATACTAGGAGCCAGGAGCAATGACTGTCTCTCCATCCAGCCTGAGCTCCCACCTTTCCTTCCCTCCATTACTGACCACTCCAGGCTGACCCTGACCTCTGTGCAGACACTGCAGGTCAGAGCTCATGTTCTAAAGCCCCTGGGGCTCGCTGCCCACTGGCCCTGGGACACAATGCTCAGCCTGCCTGCACCCCATACGCCTGTATAAGGTAGGATAGTCCCCACCCTTGGAACTCCCTCCAACCCTCCCTGCTGTTCTTCCTCAACCAACAGGGAGGCTTGCAGAGACAGGGAACTCATGGCTCAGAGAGGTGGACTGAACTGCCTGAGGTCATACAGCACGGGAGCCAGGCACCCCACCTGTGTCCCCGACCCTGCCACTTTCCTTCAGCAACTGTGCCACAGTTCTTTTTTTTTTTTTGGCATTGGAGATTGAACTCAGGGGCACTCGACCACTGAGCCACATCCCCAGCCCTATTTTGTGTTTTATGTAGAGACAGGGTCTCACTGAGTTGCTTAGTGCCTCGCCATTGCTGAGGCTGGCTTTGAACTCGCGATTCTCCTGTCTCAGCCTCCCTAAGTGCTGGGATTACAGGCTTGAGGCACCGCGCCGGGCTTGTGCCACAGTTCTTGACTAGCACTTGTGTGAGCTCGGGGCACCCCAGGACAGTAACTGAATCCCAGCTCGCTGTGGTTCTTCCCTATAGGTGCGTGGAGATGTTGATCAAAGAACAGATGAGGAAGTACAAAGTAAAGATGGAGGAGATCAGCCAGCTGGAGGCTGCAGAGAGCATCGCCTTCCGCAGGCTCTCGCTCTTGCAGCAGAATGCTGTGAGCACCAAGGATGGTGGGGAGGGACCTGGAGGGCCAGGGCCTCAACAGAAGAGGCCTGGGAGGGGCGAGGCCCTGGGTGATGGGCGTGGTCTTGTGCCCTGGTTCTCCCGCTGACTTCCAGCTCCAACTTGGGCACGCATGGGCTGCTGGCCTGGGGCCTCATGACTGCATAGGTTGGGGCAGAGTTCCTGGCTTGTCCACACTCAGCCTCACACCAGCTGCCCCTTTTGGTGGACAGGTGGAGGGACCTGTCACCCACTTGGTGGCAGTTTGCATCATCTCTTTAGCCCTGTCTTGCTGACCTGGGCCCCACCCACAGAAAGATGTTCCCATAACAGGAAAAGAGGCCTCACATGGTGGGGCAGGGGTCGAGTGGGGAAGCAGGTCCTGGGCTCCCAAGGGAACTGGGAAAACCCTGTGCCAGCTGCTGGGCTGACCCAGCTCCTGCCTGCATCGCACTCTTGGTTCCTTTGTTCACCCTGTCTTCATCTCTCCCCCAGCCATGGCCTTTCAAACTGGGGTTTTCGTCTCCCTATGAGGGGGTCCTGGTATGTACGCGCTCGGCGGGTCCGCGGTGCA
Source organism: Xerus rutilus (assembly GCA_028644305.1). Lineage (NCBI taxonomy): Eukaryota > Metazoa > Chordata > Mammalia > Rodentia > Sciuridae > Xerus > Xerus rutilus. Next base: position 11,271,436 of record CM053413.1, read on the forward strand.
TGTCTCCCAGCGCAGTGCACGCTGGGGTTCCTTTGGCTCTGGGGCTCTCATAGCATAGACCGAGCATGTCCTAACCATCCAAAAGTGCATGCTGGGGGTGGCCCCTTGCCTGCTGACCCTCCATGCTGAGGTCCACTAATCAGCCAAGTGCCAGCCCCTCTGTCCCTGCAGGATTCCTGGAGAAGTCTCACCAAGAGCCCAGCGGGTGGCAGAACTAACCTCCCGCGGAGCGCTCCTAGTGAGCACTAAGCTCCGCCCCCACCGCATGGGAGCAACTAAGCCCCACCCGCGAGGGCACTAAGCTCCACCTCTTGAGGGTACTGGTCAGAACTGTTGCTTCCCTATTTTCAGAACAAGAGCCCCAAGCCCCAGGTGAGCAGGGACAGCAGCCTGGAGGAGCTGGAAGTGCTGCCCGAAGAGGAGGCAGGCGGTGGCGATGAGGACCGCGAGAAGGAGATCCTCATGGAGCGGATCCAGTCCATCAAGGAGGAGAAGCAAGTGTCCTTTCACCCCTTCGCCCCCAGCCCTGACTATTCAGTCCCCATCCACTGGCCCCACAAGCAGCAGAGGATGTGATCGTGGGACACTGGCGGCAGGGTCTGTCCCATGTGGTCTGCCTGGCCTTGCCAGGCTGTTCTGTGGTGCCTAGCACAGAGCAGAAAATATTCACCTTGTGGGACACTGCTGCCCCCAGACTGGACCATGAACCCTTGCAGAAGGCCCTGTTTAAACCCAGACTTGGGCTGAGGTGTAGCTTTGTGGTAGAACGCTTGCCCAGCTTGGGGGCCCTGGGTTCCCCAGCACCATAAAAAAGAAAGCATCTTGAGGCAGGTGTCGTGCACACAGGAGGACTGGTTAGGAGCTCAAGGCCAGGCCGGGCAGCATAGGAACCCTGTATTTTAAAAAAAAAAAAAAGTTAATGCCAGGAAGCAGGTGTGGCCAGGTTGTTTGGCCACCATACTTTTAGAAACAGGGGACACTGCTCCAGGCAAAGCAGCCGCAGCCCCACAGTGGGAGCGTGTCGCTTGCTCAGTGCTGCGCAGGTGCCCATCTCCCCTCAAGTACCTGAACCTGTGCTGTGGGCAGCCTCGGAGGCAGAGGGCCCAGAGCACTCAGGCCAGGTGTGGATAGGCAGGGGAGGGTGCGGACGGGCAGCCAGCCACCTTAAGAAGCAGGACAGCCTGCCCCATCCCATCAGCACTTGCCCTGGGGTGGCTTCTCATGGTGGGAGCAGTCTTGGACACGGTGACCCCCTCACCCCCAGGGAGGACATCACCTACCGGCTACCAGAGCTGGACCCAAGGGGCTCTGACGAAGAAAACCTGGACTCAGAAACGTCAGCCAGCACCGAGAGCCTGCTGGAGGAGCGGGCGGGGCGGGGGGCCTCGGAAGGTCAGTATTAAGGTTGTGTCCACCTTGCTTCTTCCCGTCCATCCCGGCAGCCCCCAGGGCGCGGGTTCATCTGCCCACCCCAAAGCCACAGTAACCCTGCCATCTGTCTCTCAAAAGGGCCCCCCACGCCTGCTCTCCCCTGCCCCACTGCGCCCACCCCGAGCCCCCTCCCCACGGCAGCCGCCCCTCCACGACGAAGGCCATCCTCCTTCGTCACGGTCAGAGTGAAGACCCCCCGGCGGACCCCCATCATGCCCACGGCCAACATCAAGCTCCCACCTGGCCTGCCCTCCCACCTTCCCGGATGGGCGCCACGGGCCCAGGAGGCTGCTGCTCCAGTCAGGCGCCGAGAGCCACCTGCCCGCCGCCCGGACCAGGTGCACTCTGTGTACATCACGCCTGGGGCCACCCTGCCTGCACAGGGTACCCTGGAACCCCTGGAAGAGGACAACAGGCCTCCTGGGTTCAAGCGGAGGTACTCGGATCCCCCGCTGTACTGCCTGCCCCCCGCCTCGGGTCAGGCCAATGGCTGAGGGCGCCAGCAGCAGGCGTGTCTGAAGAAGGCCCCGGTGCTGGAGCGGGGCGCCTGCGCTGTGGAGCCAGCCTCCAGCTGAGAACGGCCCAGAACGAACAGCTCTAGAGCCGAGCCAGGTGGGCACAGCTCCGAGTGCAGGCGCAGCAGGACAGGTCCACAGGGCCAGGCCCTGAGCTGCCCGCCGCCGCGCGAGCCGCCGCCGCCTGCAGCACCAGGTCTAGTGCCAGCCCCGCCCGTGTCTTCCCCCTTTTGTATGTTTTTACAGTAACTGTTTCTTTGTATGTGGTTTACATAACTTTAAATTGTAACAGCCTTAACGGAAGACCAAATCGTTTTTTATATGTGTGTGTGTTCAAACTTTTGTATTAACGCTGTGCGTCTCCCTTGTAACCTGGACGGGTCCTCAGCAGGGCCGCTCGTTCAGCTGCCGTGCAGCATCCAGTCGGTGGGGGGGTCAGCAAACTGAGACCCTGCAGAAAGGGTTTAGCCCTCAGGGCACTGGACCTCAGCAGTCTGTTTCCAATGCGTCTCTGGCGGCAGCCACCTGGCCACGTACATTCCAGGGAATGCTGGAGCCTTCCACAGGGGTCAAGGCTGTCAGCTAGAGCCAGGATATGAATTGGGAATGGCCTCAACCTGGGCAGCACCGACCTTGCATCCAGGGAGATCGGAATGTGGCTGTCATATCTCTCTACCGTGCCTGGATGCCAGAGGCTGCCCTGGGCACTGCCTGCCCTGTGTGACATGAGCCAATGACCCTGGACCACTGGGATGGGCAGGAAGGGGGGGCAAAGCCTGCAGTTGTATGTCCCTGCAGCAGCAGCAGCAGCAGCCTGGGGGTCCTCGGAGTGGAGCACTCCCCTCTCAAGCTCCACCCACTCCCCAGACACTTGGACACTTGGCCACAGGCCTGGGACAAAGGGCACTCTGCACAAGGTGTGAAATAAAGAAAAAGTGCCTGAGAAGTGTTTTTGTGGGATTCTTGCTTAGCCTGACTTGGTGGGAGTGGGGTCAGCCCTGCAGCCTCAGCCCAGAGGGTTGCAGGGCGTGAATTGCACCCTCACCTGGAGGGACCAGCCTTGACCCTCCAGCCAAAGGCACTGCTGGACTTTCACGAACTCTTCACCTAGGGAGGATGGGCTTGGTTTGTTGGTTTTGTTTTGGGGTTTTGTTTTTTTGAGGGGTGGGTCTTGGTTTGAAGTGCTAGGTCCCAGGGCCTCACACATGATAGGCCGGCGCTCTGCCTCTTGAGCTGCACTACCAGCCCTTTCTGTTTTTTATTTTGAAACAGGATCTCACTTAAGTTGTCCAGGCTGATCTTGAAATTGCCATCCTCCTGCCTTAGCCTCCTGAGTTGCTGGGACTGCAGGTGTGCACCACCTGAGATGGGCTTATTTACTGACTAGGAAAACTGAGAGAATGCAGAGCGCTCAGTAGGGCTGCCTCGTCTCCTTGCTTCAGCAGCAGCCTGCGCCTGAGCCATAATGGCTGAGCATCTCTAATCTGAACGCTCCAAGATCTAAAACTCTCTGAGCACTGACACACATCGCAGGTGGAAAATTCCATGCCCATCCTCAGATGAGAGGTCTCTGTCAAAACACTAATACTGTATAACATTTACCTTTTGGGCCTAGGGGTGTAACTCAGTGGTAGAGCACGTGCTTATCACGCCAGAGGCCCTGGCTTCAACCCCAGCACCAAAATAAATTACCCTCAAACTATCTGTATAAGGTATATGAAACAAATCTATTTTGTGTTTAGACTTGGGTCCCATCTCCAACGTATCTCATTATGTATAAATATTCCAAATTCCAAAAAGCTCTGAAACCCAACAGTGCTGGACCCAAGCAGTGCAGATAGGAGATAACCAACCTGTATGTGTCTGTGCAGAGGCCACCCACCCTGTGGAAGGGCAGTTCTTATGGATGGGGGAGAGCCAGTAGTAACCACTGCACAGGTGGGCCAATCCCATGCACCGCTGTGAGAACTGACTGGCATGGGTCCTCAGGGACCCTGAAGAAGCCAAGTCCTGCCCGTGCTAGAGAAGCAGGGAGGTTGGTCCAAGGCCACACCGCTGGGAAGGGCAGAGGCTAGGATTCAGATGTCAATCTCTAGAGGTCCCTTTAGGGGCCCTAGGTTTGGTCTCCTCTACGGTATTTTCAGGGAACACCAGGCCCACCTGTGTGACCAGAACATAGGGGACGGGAGGGGCGGGTGACATGAGAGCTGCATGCCAGGCTGTGAAGCCCCCACCCTCACTGTACACTCCTACTAATCTGAGGGAACTCTTTCCAGGGATCTGGATGGGCTGGACCTGGGTTTTCTCCCAGTTAGACCCAACATAGCCCTACTTCTCGCTCCAAGGCTAGCTCATGCTCCCCTTGAGGCAAGCACTGTCACGCTGTCCACTGCCCAGGGGGAAATCCCCAGAAATCTGTTCAAGGAGATGACGGGGGACGGGGGGTGGTAGAGTCAAGAGCAACAGCTGGGCGCAGTGTTGCACGCCTATAATCCCAGCGGCTGGGGAGGCTGAGGCAAGAGGATCTCGAGTTCAAAGTCAGCCTCAGCAATAGTGAGGCGCTAGCCAACTCAGTGAAACCTTATCTAAATAAAATAATAAATAGGGCTGGGGCTGTCACTCAGTGCCCCTGAGTTCAATTCCCGGTTCGGACCTGGAGGCTAATAATGTATGCCATCCGTAAAGTATGGATAAAACCCTCCGACAAGTGAAATCAGCGTTTGGGGTCATACAATGAAGCAAGGAAGGGCCTCGGATTCTGAAGTCCCAGGTCAGCGGTCCGCCCCCTTACAAATCAGGGGAGGCTGCCGCCATGCGGAAGAGCTCGGTGTCAGGGTAATCCAGGCAGGATTCTGAGCAGGGGGAACCGAACACCCAAATGGCGCGTTGCACGTGGGCCTCACACCAGAAGACCTGGTCCTTCCAACTGGTTCGGGAAGGTTGAGAAGCTCACCAGAAAAGCAAGCGACTTTGCCCCAAATAAATATGGAGGCGACAGCGCCTCTCCTTGGAAGTAACAAGATGTTACTTCCGCCCTAAGTAACTGTAGGCTAATGAACGCGAAAGTCCTCCCGGAAGGAGGCCTGAAGCAGCCACTTCCGCCATGCCTAAAGATGGCGCCGGCGGAAGGGGCAGGATGCCGCCCGGTGGCGATGGCAGCGTCGCGGCTGGAGCTTAACCTGGTAAGGCTGCTGTGCCGCTGCGAGGCAATGGCAGCGGAGAAGCGGGACCCCGACGAATGGCGTCTGGAGAAGGTAAGGGGAATCCCACGCTGCTGCGTACAGCGTAACTCCTGGCGGGTGGTTCCTTGGGTTGGCAAGCTCCGGGCCTGACTCCGGCCCCAGCACCCACACAGCCACGCCCCTTCCGGTCAGCCACGCCACGTCCACTTGTGGCAACCGCCCCGAAGTACCTAGTGCTCCGCCCTTCCCCGGTAGCCCCTCCCTCCTGGCCTCGCCTCCGCCCCTCTCCCTAGCTCCCACCCCTGGAGTGAGACCAGGCTGTGACCTAACACCCCATTCTCCCTCCCCAGTACGTAGGGGCCCTGGAGGACATGCTTCAGGCCCTGAAAGCCCAAGCAAGGTGAGTGCAGGTGGCTTCAAGGGTTTCCAGTTCGGATGTAGTTCTCTTTGGGGGCATCCCAGGGCCCAGTGCCTGCCCTGGACCCTTTCCTGAACTAGAGACAGTGGGCAGGTTTCTTTTTCCTCTTCTCCATCTTCCAGCAAACCAGCCTCAGAGGTGATCAATGAATATTCCCGCAAGGTGGATTTCCTGAAGGGGATGCTACAGGCAGAAAAGTTGGTGAGCAGAACTAGTTCTGCTTCCTCAGCCCCCATCAAGCTCACCAGAGACCCCAGTCCCTCCAGTCACCTATCTTCCCACATTTCTGCAGACTTCCTCCTCAGAGAAGGCACTAGCCAACCAGTTCCTGACCCCTGGTCGTGTGCCCACGACAGCCAGGGAGCGGGTGCCTGCCACCAAGACAGTGCATCTGCAGTCCCGGGCCCGGTACACCAGCGAGATGCGGAGTGAGCTGCTGGGCATGGTAGGCTCCCTCCCTTGTTCCTGGGAACCCCTTGGACAAGCCCTGAGTACAATCCCTGCCAGAATAATTAGGCAGATACGAGGACTCTAGAGAGCCCAACAGCCTCTTCCCTGGGCCAGCAGACATGCCTTCCCAAGAAAGGGGCATTGTGGCCAGGGCTTTGCTAAATGAATAGGAGTTTGATTCAGAGCAAAAATAAGAAATGTGGGTTGTGGCTCAGTGGTGGAGCACTTGACCAGCATGTGTGAGGCACTGGGTTCAATCCTCAGCATCACATATAAATAAATAAAATAAAGGTGTTGTGTCCATCTACAACTAAAAATTAAGACGGGCGCGGTGGCACAAGCCTGTAATCCTTGCACTTAGGGAGGCTGAGACAGGAGAATCGCGAGTTCAAAGCCAGCCTCAGCAACAGCGAGGTGCTAAGCAACTCAGTGAGACCCTGTCTCTACATAAAACACAAAATAGGGCTGGGGATGTGGCTCAGTGGTCGAGTGCCCCTGAGTTCAATCCTCAGTACCAAGAAAATGAGAAATGTGTTGAAGCCCCAGAGTTAACCTCAGAGAGGGTTTTAGTCCTGGCTTGCCATTTTCGTGAGATAGATAAGTTTCTTCATCTACAAAGATGAGAAACACTTTTCTGAGCACTTTACATGGATCAGCTCAACCCAATGTGTACTATTGTCATTACCAGTTTATAGATGAGGAAACCAAGGCTTGGAGGTCACAGGATTTGCCCAAGTCTCTGAATGATACAGAAGTTTTGAGAGCAGAAAGGACAGATGGGGGGTAGGACAAAGGTGGTGACTTCATATCTCTCCTTTCGTCCAATAGGACTCTGCCGGAGGTGAGTCACTCTGAATGAAATGGGACTCAAGCCCAGGTACCTGGGACAAAACATGTCCCTGCTGTTCCACATCCCTCATGCCCAACCTGGCTCCCACTGGTCTTCCCTGGTCCAGGGAGATTGTCACCCAGTAATGTCTGGAGGGTAAGTTAGGACAGAGGAAGAGACAGCTGAGCGCTGCCAGCCCACAGGGCCCAGGCTGGCCTAGATGGAGAGACCTGGGGCCTTGGGGAGCCCAGTCAGTAGTGGGAAAGACTTTCTACAAGGGACATTCCGGCTAGGGCTTTGAAGCATGATCAGGAGCCCACCAGGCAGCAGTGCAGATGAGGAAATGGCATGCCAGGTAGCAGACAGGGCACAGGCAAAGATCAGGAGGCTTGAAATGGGAAACCCATCTCTCCCTCCTACTTGGCCTGCCTTGCTTCCAGAGCCCGAGCAGGACATGAGGAAGCGAAGGTGAGTGTCTTCAGCCTGCTGGGGTAGGGGAGGGAGGGGCTGGAGAAACCCGCCGCCATGAGGTGCCACTGCAAGAGTCTCAGTCACCTGTTGGAAGCCACTTCTGAGCACGCTCTTCCCATAAGCCAAACAAAGAAGGGGAGACTGAGTCCCAAGCAGGCCAACACCTAGAGCCGCGACCTCCAGGCTCCTTGGGAATGTGGCGGTCTCTTTCCCTCCCTCGCTCCACCCCTCCTGCCCACACACCCCCGTGTGTGGATCAGTGGAATGGCGGGGTCCAGGCCCGCAGATGAGAAGCAGTCAGCAGCTGAGCTGGACCTCGTCCTACAACGGCACCAGAACCTCCAGGAAAAGCTGTCAGAGGAGATGCTAGATCTGGCCCGGAGCCTCAAGACCAACACGCTGGCCGCCCAGAGTGTCATCAAGAAGGACAACCAGGTGTAGGGACTGGGGACCCTCCAGCCTCTGCCTTGGGGCATCAGGAGAGGGGCACCGTGGCTGGGCTCTGCTGGACCAATAGTAGTTTGCTGGGGAGCCAAAGGGCAGAGCATCAGCATGGATGGAGGGGTACAGCCTGCCCCAGGGTGGCCCCAGTCCTGCTGACACCCTGCCCACCTCACCCACAGACGCTGTCACACTCGCTCAAGATGGCTGACCAGAACCTGGAGAAGCTGAAGACGGAGTCGGAGCGGCTGGAGCAGCACACGCAGAAGTCGGTCAACTGGCTGCTCTGGGCCATGCTCGTCATCGTCTGCTTCGTCTTCATCAGCATGATCCTCTTCATCCGCATCATGCCCAAGCTCAAATAAAGGCCACTGCACCACCGGACCTGTCGGCCCTCTGTCTGCCTCGCCCGCATCCAGGGGGTCCCCTTGGGATGGGACACAAGATGGAGCGCCCTCACGAGTCTCCAAGAGCCACCAAGAGTGCATGAGCAGGGAGGAAGCAGCTTGGGGGCTGGGGGTTGGCTGACAGCAAACACCCGCTGCCATCCCGGTGTCTGTCGCACTCTGGAAAAGGCCAGGCCCCAGGAGGAGAGGGACGTGGTGGCACCCCTGCAGTCCCAGCTGCTCGAGAGGCTGAGGTTAGAGGATCACTCGAGCCCAGGAGTGCCAGGCCAGCCTGGGCAACACAGCAAGACCCATTGCAAAAGAATAACAATTAAAAAGTTTAAAATTCCTTTCCTACATACTACACATACATATGTAGCTGCAAAATACATTGGAGGATCCCATTTATAATAGTAGCATAAAAGATACACGCTATCTGATTAAACTAGTTTCCTGGATATATGACAAACTAAAACTCATCAAGGAAAAAAGTCTGCAGGATATGAACAGGAAAAGAAATACAAATGGCTTCTAAACGTTTTCACTCAGCAAATTAGGTGAAATTTAAACCTCTGAAAGTACACTTGGCAGGATGGATAATACAGGTGCTGGCGAGGTGTGGGACAATTCCTCTTTCTCTGCGTAAATGATACAAACTCCAAAGAATAGCTTGGCAGGATCTCGAAGCTTAAGATACACAGATCCCTTTGCCTTAGTGATTCCATTTCTAGGAATTTATCCAACACATAACCCACAGGTAGCCAAAGAACTTTTGGCATGGATACTTTTAGCAGTATTGTTTGCAATGAGGAAAACATTTGGCTCTCTTTGAATTAGGATCTTTCCAGGAGACATAATTAACTGCTGTCTCTGGGGACAAGGTTGGGAGTTTTATTTTGCTTTGTTTTGCTCTATGAGGATGGGCGAACCCAGGGCATCACATATGCTAGGCAAACACTCTGCCACAGTACTACGCCCCCAGCCCCAGCTGGGGAGGCTGAGGCAGGAGGATGGAGAGTTCAAAACCAGCTTCTGCAACTTAGCAAGGCCCTAAGCAACTCAGCAAGACCCTGTCTCTAAATAAAATAGAGAAAAGGGCTGAGGATGTGGCTCAGTGGTTAAGCATCCCTGGGTTCAATCCTTAGTACCAAAAAATAATAATTGCTGGCTGGGCGCTGTGGCACACGCCTATTATGCCAGTGAGGCTGAGGCAGGAGGTTCACAAGTTCCAGATCGGCCTCAATAACTTTGTGAGACCCTCAGCAACTTAGAGACCCTGTCTCAAAAAATAAAAAGGGCTGGGGTGTGGCTCAGCGCTAGAGCGCCCCTGGGTTCAATCCCCAGTACTCACATATATATTCAAAAAATAAGAATATAACTGCTAAAAAAAAATGAATAAAGCTCGTGAAAACCACCGCGTTTTCCAGACAAACGAAGAGAAGGTGAACTTCGACCCAGATACCCCGCGGGTCTGGGTCGAGGTGGGACTCGAACCTGCGCCTCACGGTTTGTAGCCAAGCCCCGCCGCGCCAGGCCCGCCCCCGCGCCTCCAGGCCCCACCCCGTCTGGCAGGCCCCGCCCACGCCCTGCCCGAGAGACCCCCCCGCCAGTCGGGTCCAGCCGGCAGTTAATGCACAACACCGACGGAAGTGCTTTTCCGGCAGCAGACAGAGGCTCAGATCTCCGGACGCTGGGACAGGTGACGCCGGGCAGGAACGATCCGCGACCTGCAGGCGGGGAGGAAGTCCCAGGGGGGCTCTCGGGGGCTGTGACCGGTGGGCTCCTTCTCCGAGAGCGCGAAGCTCTAGCAGCACGGTGGTGGCTAACAAGAGTCCTCACCAAGCTGCTCGGTGATATTTGAGCATTTGCCTATCGCCCTTCCGGGTTTTGCGGCTAGGGGAGGAGCCTGGGAGGGCTGGGGACCAATCGTGTGCGTTTATGCAAATAGCGGCGGAGCTGGGGCAGCGCCCGCCGGCGAGTGGTCGTTGACTGCAGTGCCGCCCCGCTCTCCGCCCTCCGCGGTGCCCGCCTCCAGGCGCGCCCTCCTCCCTGTCCGCAGGCCGCCCGCAGGCCGCGCCCGCCACGCGCGGCCCACGCCGTCCCCCGCGGGACCCGCCCCCCAGCTCGGGGACCTCGGAGCGGCGCCTGCCGGAGGCAGATGCCCACCCGGGAACCTTTCTGGGCCCGCGGCTCCCGGGGGAAGCTGCAGACCCGCCCGCCTGGCCCCGGACCCTCGGTGAGTGTAGCCAGGAGGGGTCCACAGGCTGGATCTCGGCAAAGATCCAGACCCCCAGGTTGAGACCCCCGTTTCCTGACATACACCCCCACTCCCCTTTACCTCAAACCTGCAGGGAATAATGCCTCGAGACCACAAAACCAGCGCCCCCCACCCTCTGCGCCAGCCCCAGCCCGCGCTGCACACGGCAAGACCCAGGAAGATTGTATTTGAGGATGAACTGAATTCCCAGGCCCTCCTGGGCACCAAGAAGCCTACTGCAGCCATCCCTGGGGGGCGTATGCCTGGGCCCCACCCTTTTCCTGACTATGAGCTGTGAGTGTCCGCTGAGCGGTGGCTCTCGATGCCTGGGAACCGGGAAGGGGCGCTGCAGCCGGGGCTCTGACCGGTGGATAGGAGCTTACCAGACGGGAAGGGGATGTTGAGCAGGAAGGCAAAGAGGGCTAAGGAGGGGGGCGCCGCTGAGGAAGGGAAGGACCAAGGACCGAGTGCCTCCCACTCACCTGACCCCCTCAACCCGGTAGCAAGTACCCCCCAGTGAGCAGCGAGAGGGAACGCAGCTGCTACGTCGCCGTGTTCCAGGACCAGTATGGAGAGTTCTTGGAGCTCCGGCAAGAGGTGGGGTCCACACAGGCGAAGCTCCAGCAGCTGGAGGCCCTGCTGAGCTCACTGCCCCCACCCCAAAGCCAGGTCAGCGCTGCGCAGAAAGCCCTGCTACCCACAGCCCGTCCAAGTGGCCTGCCCCAAGCCTCCAGGACACCCACTCGGTCCAGATCCACGGGTGGCCGCTTCTAGGCTGGGTGGGTGCCACAACACAGGGCAAAGGGCAACTCTCAAGGTCTTCCCTGCAGGGGTCACTTAGTCCTGCTAGCCTCCCGATTCTTCCTTGGCTCCAACTCTCCTGAGCCACTTCCTCCTCCCCTTGCAGAAGGAGGCACAAGTGGCAGCCCGTGTCTGGAGGGAGTTCGAGAAAAAGTGGAGGGTGAGTCAGGACTCAGGTCACATAGCTTCGCCTTTGCACTCCTGACTGCCATGAAGCTGGGACACCTGGGTCCAGTTTCTAGGACAAAAAACTGAGGCTTGGGCAGCCCCTGTTGGGTCCCCTCTTGCCCTGCACGAGCTATGTCTCTTTTCTTCTCACTTAATTTTTTTAAGTTCCTTTTCATTTTATCTTTCTTTTAGTTGTAGATGGACACAGTACCTTTATTTTTATGTGGGGCTGAGGATTGAACCCAGTGCCTCACATGTGCTAGGCAAGTGCTCCACCACTGAGCTACAACCCCAGCCCTTTCTTCTCACTTTATTTATTTATTTTTTGGTACCGGGGATTGAACTCAGAGATACTCAGCCACTAAGCCACATCCCCAGCCCTATTTTGTGTTTTATGTAGAGACAGGGTCTCACTGAGTTGCTTAGTGCCTTGCGTTGCTGAGGCTGGCTTTGAACTCGTGATTCTCCTGTCTCAGCCTCCCAAAGTGCTGAGATTACAGGCATGTGCCACCACACCCGGCTCTTTCTTCTCACTTTAAATCCTACTCTTTTACACTCAAAAAACTGAGGCTTGGAGAGGAAAAGGCAAAGGGCTGAACAGCACAAGGACCATAGGCTAGACTGCTGCAAGGACTTCCCTGGCTCTCACCCTCCCAGGACCCTGGCTTCCTGGACAAGCAGTTGCGCTGTCACTATCTGAAGGGCAAACTGAGGCACCTCAAGACCCAGATCCAGAAATTTGATGACCAAGAGGACAGTGAGGGCTCTGTGTACTTCTGAGTGTCCTGGAGACTGGCAAAACCTACAGCGGTAGGGATCCCTTGCTTCTCTTCCTGCCTGCCAGCCTTTGGACTTGCCTTTCTCGCCATGCCTGGGAGAGCCTTTGCTGATTGCGAGCTCCATGCTTTGTACGTCAGCTTTAATAGCCCCTCTTCCAGGACGTCCCCTGGGAACACCAACCCTGACCTTATGGGGACTCCAGACCTCAGGGCCTCCAATGGAAACAGTCCTGCTCTCCACCCACCCATCCATTCCAGGGGAATAAACGTGGATCAAATACCTTCCGTCTCCAACTGCTTGGCACTGCTGATTTTGCTCAGTAATCACCAGAAAAGGAAGATGAAAAAAAAATGTTTTTCTGTGCAACTTGGGAGGCTGAGGCAAGAGGATTGAGGCCATCTTGGCCACTTAGCAAGACCTTGTCTCAAAATTTAAAATAAGAAATAAAAAAGGACCAAGGATGTAGTTCAGTGGTGAGTCGCCCCTGGGTTCAGTCCTTCTATCTTCCAGACGGGAGAAAACAGTGAGTTCCAAAGAAAGACCCTGTCCAGGGCCTTGGGTGGGTTTCAACCCTCATCTGTGCACAGAGCTCCCTCTTCTCCAGGAGCCTCCAGTGGCCTTAGGTCAAAGGCAGGGAGCCACTCTCTGCAGGTCCAACAGTGGGAGCCACATGGCAGAGGACCCCAGAGTCTCCCCGGCAGCTTCCTGGAGAACTCACATGACACAGTGCTAGAGCCACCATGGGCACCCAGGCCCCCAGTCCTGGAGGAGACCCTGATCCCGCCCCGGAGTTCCCCCTTTCTCCACTTCTCCCAGGTACCGCAGGCTGGATGGGGATGACGCCAGGCAGGCATGGGCACAACCCATACCTCCAGTGCCAGGTAGGGCGGGTGGGGCACAGGGGGCCAGGATCCTGCCAGGCTATGTGGTAGCAGACCAGACACTGCCCGGAGTCTCTCCCATGGGAGCAGCAGGGGACAAGAGCAATTGAGGACACCTGGAGGCAGGGTAGACAGTGCCAGCCACTGGCCATGAGGATAGTCCTCGAGAAGCCCCTAGTCTGGGGAAGGTAGCCCTAAGCCTAGTAATAGAAAGCTGGACGGCAGAGTCTTAAAAACCAGAGAGGTTCAAGATATTTTCCTACATGAGGGACCATGCGGTAGGGTTGGTTGGTTGGTTTGTTGGTTTTGGTACCAGGGTTTGAACTCAGGGCACTCGACCACTGAGCCACATCCCCAGCCCTATTTTGTGTTTTATGTAGAGACAGGGTCTCACTGAGTTGCTTAGCGCCTCGCCGTTGCTGAGGCTGGCTTTGAACTCGCGATCCTCCTGTCTCAGCCTCCCTAAGTGCTGGGATGACAGCGCCTGGCTGGGTAGGGTTTTGTAGGAAAAGTAGGAGCTCAGCAGTAAGGCCTGGGCAGACTTCTGGGCTGGGGACCAAATAGGACAGAGCTCAAGGTCTGTCTTCAGCTGTCTTGTGAAGCTGACAGGTGAGGCGTTGCTGTCCAGCCTGACTGCAGTGGACACACACCCACCAACCCACGGACACACAGGAGACCTGGCCCAGGACAGAGCCCAGTCCAGCCTCTGTAGGGGCCCCGAGTCCTCCTCAACCTACTTCTACCTCAGTCCCTCTCTGGAGACAGGGCATGCTCCTGAGGGACTTGTTTATTTATAGGAAGTGGCCCAACCCCCATCCTCCTTGGTCTCCCTCCAGATCATCATGGGAGAGACTGAGATGCTAAAGGCAGACACTGTGGACCACTGGCCTGGCCTGTGGGGGACAGACCTGAGTTCATTCTTTGCTGTGTTCAGAAGGGAATCTTTAGGGGGATGGACTGGGAGAAGCTCTGGGGATTGGACCCAGGGCCTCAAGCATGCTAAGCACAGAAGGGTGGCCGCTAGATCCTACAGGTGTCTTCCCAGCCCAGCGCTGGGCGACAAGTCCAGAGGTTGGGATAGCAGGTCCCTGGTGCCCCATGGAACTGCACATCACATCCACTTGATTAAATCCACATTCTGAAGTTTATCTGCACTTTCCAAGTGCTAATATTAGAAACAACCAAGGGTTGTTTTTTGTTTGGGGGGGGGTACTGGGGATTGAAGTCAGGGGCACTTGACCACGGAGCCACATCCCCAGCCCTATTTTACATTTTATTTAGAGACAGGGTCTGAGTTGCTTAGCGCCTCACCGTTGCTGAGACTGGCTCTTTTATTTTCACTTGCATATGGACACAATACCTTTATGTTATTTATTTATGCGGTGCTGAGGATCAAACACAGTGCATCACACATGCTAGGCGAGTGCTCCACCACTGAGCCACAACCCCAGCCTCCTGAGGCTGGCTTTGAACTCATGATCCTCTGTCTCAGCCTCCCGGGCTGCTGAGATTACAGGCATGCATCACTGGGCCTGGCCAACCAAGGGTTTTTTAGTCACTTGTGAGAAGACACTGAACTCAAATGGACTAGAACATAAAAGGGAAAATCTGGGCTCATGGAATTTAAAACACCCAAGAATTTCAGGTGTGGTTTGATCCAGGGGCTCCAAAGGCATCTTGGGAAACTAGTCTTTCTTAGCTGCACTGCTTTGATCATATCCTCCCAGTTCCAACTGCTGCCATTGAATCTCACTGGCCTGCTTGCAATCACATGTGACCATGAACCAATTACTGTGCCTAGAGAAATGGAGGGCTCTGACTAGTGGGCTGAGATCGTGTGCCAGGACTAGCCACGGGTGTTTCTCCCAAGGACACTAGAGCCCAATCACCATGACCAACACTGACCGAAGAAAATGTGGTTGCCCAGGACAAGTAGGAATCCAGGAGGCTCACCCCGAGAAGCCACAGCTGGACGTGAACCTGAGCCACCTGTGCATTCAGACCCATGCTCCTCGCCAGCCCCAGCTTCCCACCTGCCCAACACAACACTGTCGGCCAGCTCCCGGCCCAGCTGGCAGGCCACCCATTTGCAGAGGAGGGTGTGGTGCCCAGCGAGGGCCAGGCGCCCTCCTTTTCACCCTCTCCTCAAAAAGATGGCGTGGGGGGCTACACAGGTAGGAAACGGCTTTATTATTGGCCTCGTGCCTGTCACATAGTGTCCAACATGGACCCATGTCCAGAGGAGATGCCGCACACACGGCTGCCCCCCTAGTCCAGAGGCCAGGCCTTCGTCCACAACACCCGGAGGCCAACCCCACCCTCCCGCAAGTTCATGCGTGAGATGCGGAGGGACAAGGCAGGCGCAGGATTGGACCCTCCATCCCTCGTCCCACCCTGGACAGCGTTCCAGGGGGACCAGCTGGGGCCTGGAAGATCAGTCACTTTTTGGTTTTATGATCATTTAAAAAACAGGAAAGACAAACATTTCACAGTCTTTAAAAAATAAGTGTCTCAGGAGAGAAGCCAGGGCCCTCCAACCTGGGTCCCCTGGAGGCCCAGCATCCGTGTCCCTTGAGGTCTGCAGAGCCAGCCAGTGTGCACTGGGCCCCACCAGTCACTGTCCCGAGTAGGGCCAGTTGAAGGTACTTCCTGACAGCAGCATGTCCCGGATCAGCGTCTCGATGGGCGTCTTGCCCACCAGGCGCATGAAGAACAGCTGGGAGATGAGGGACGCGGGGACCGCCCGCAAGGCCGGGAGCCGCAGCAGCAGGCGGCCGAAGCGCTGGGGCTGGGACGGGTACTGGGCCCGCACGTACTCTGTGAGGGCCACCTGGGCCTTCTCCTGCAGGCTCTCCACGTGGGCCGGATCCGAGAGGCCACAGGCATCTGGGGGACAGGAGCGCAAGGTCAGACCTCAGGCAGCAGGAACACAGGGCCCACGGGTGACTGCTTAGGGGCACCACTCAGGGCTGTGTGCAAGGATGGGCCACCCTGGAGGGGACAGATGAGCCCCAGGGCATAAACTGGGATATCGTAGAGGGGCGTGATGACACAGGCCTGCATCTCAGCAGCTCAGGAAGTTAAAGCAGGAGGATGGCAAGTCTGAGGCCAGCCTCAGCAACTTAGACCTTGTCTCAAACACAACTGCCAAAAAAAAGAACTGGGGATGTGGCTCAGTGGTTAGGCGCCCCTTGGTTCAATCCCCAGTACAAAAAAAAATTTTTAATTAAAAAAAATAATAAATTAGGGTATCTAAGGCAGTGTTGACCTTCACAGGACATGAGGTGGAGGCCAGCCTGAGATCAACAACCTGGAGGTACAGCAGGCCATGCTGCCTCCCCCCAAAGTCTTTGGCAGGGAGACAAGTTCTTGCCACTCCGCAGGCTGGGGAGGAGGGCAGGGCCCGGTTGGGTTTCAAATAGCTGGGAGGTGACCGTGGGGACGAGTGGAAGCGGTAGCACTCTAGAAGGGTGCCCTGAAGCTGGGACTCAAAAGTCTACTGGGGAAAGAAGCGCAGGCCTGCGCCCGGAGTACTGCCTGTGGTTCATATCCGCATCCCCAAGGAGACATTCGGTGGCTCTGGACCCTTCCAGCGGGCTAAGGAACCTCCAGAGGACAACTGGCAAGTCTTTTGTCCAAGTACAGAATCCCAGCTGGAGGTGTAGCACAGTAGTAAGAGTCCATCATCAGGAGGCCATGGGCCGTGGGTTTGTCCCTCAAGGGGAGGAGGAAATCTCAAAGTTAACAAAAGCTAGTGTGTGGCTCATAGGCGAGCGCTTGCCGAGCGTGCGTGGCCCTGGGTTCCGTCCCCAGTTGGGCAAAACAAACAAAAAAACCAGAGCCAACTGCGCAGCCAGTCGCTGGAATACCGTTAGGTTTGCAGCTGCAGGATGGTCACTAAGGACCTTAGCGGACTGCTCCGCCCTCGCTTGTGGGCGGGGCCTCCAAGCCACACCCCTACGCCAAACCAGCACACCCCCCGCCACCAGCAGGGTAGCCTGGGGGCCCTGGGTCAGAGGTGGGCAAGCCCAGGGATCTGGGAGAAGCGGCCAGCACCAGGTGCCAGGCCTCTCCTCCCTCCCTTCTCCTTCCTGCTCTCGGGCTCCAGCGCTCACTTGGATGAGCGGGAGGGGAGCGAGGGAATCCCGGAGGCAGGCCGTGGGGAGCTGAGTCACTGGTCCCTTGGATCTGGGGTCCGGGGCTTGGAATCCTTTGGGAGTCTTGAGACTGGGAGGTGGGGACGCCTGGGGTCGTCCTGCCTGAAGCGCTCCCTGCACCGCCCCATCGGTGCCCACATGGGCAGGGCCCGTGTCTGGGGAGCAGGGGGACCCGGGGGCCTGGCGAGTCCCCAGGGGCGGGGTCGAGGTCCCGCCCCACCACCCCCTCCCGTCCCGCAGCGCCCCAGGGCCGCTCACCCGGTGTGAACAGCGCGATGGCCTTGAGGCAGCCGTACTCGGCGGAGTCGACCTGCAGGCGGCCCAGCTTGTCCACCTGCTCCTGGAAGGCGCGCACCTGGTCCATGAAGGCCACGGCGCGCTCCGCGGCCATGGGCGCGGCGTGCAGCCCCGCGGCGGCCAGCAGCGGCGCCGTGTGCAGGGGCAGCGCCGCCTGCGCCGCGTTCAGCACGAACAGCTCGCTCCAGCTGAGGCGCAGCAGCGCCACCTGGTCGGCCACCGGCAGCTCGGGGAAGAAGGGCGCGTGGCGCGCCCACTCCACGGTGCTGAAGAGCAGCCGCGCCGCCAGCTCGCACACGTTGTCGATGCCCAGCACCGCGCCCGCCGCGCCGCCGCCCGCGCCGAAGCGCCCGGCCGCGGGGTAGGGCTCCGCGCGCAGCAGCTGCGCGATCAGCTCCGACACCGGCTGGCCCGGGAACAGGTCTCCGCCCGCCGCCAGCGCCGAGCCCGGGGGGCTGCCCGAGGAGGCGGCCACGGCGCCCGGCAGCGAGTGCGGGATGCGGCCGCGCTGCACCGCTGCGGAGAGGAGCGGGGCCGGGAAGAGGGTGGGTGGGGACATGGGGACACGTGTGGGAGGACAAGGAAGAGGAGGCAGGAAGACAGGGAAGGAAGACAAAAGTGGGCAGACGGTCACTCGGCCCCTCTCCTCCAAGGCCTAGCTCAGCCTTTCTCAGGATCCCAACCTCGCCCCAGCACACCGCGGAGCCGGGAGTCTACAGGCCCCACCCTACTCTGCCCTGGACCCACCAACCCGAGCCAGGGGCCACCTCCCCTCGCCCCTGCTTCTGGGGGACAGGGAGCATGTCCCCCATCCCCAATAGGACCAATTGCCTTCCCAACTGACCCCTTCTCACAGGACTGTGAGCTCTGCTCGGTGGCCTTTGAGGCTGGATCTGTCGATCACATCCCCAGCTGTCAATCACTGGGGTCCTAAGAGCTGAGGATGGAGCCAAGGAGGACTTGGGACCCCTGGCCAGCTGAGTTTCCAAAGCAAGTAACTGGTACTCTGCCAGCCCCACGTCTCTAGTTTGCGAACCCCAGTGGCCCCTGAGGGCAAAACCCGTGTCTGGGTCCCAGGGCTGGGACCCGGCCAGCCTGCAACAGGCGCTCAGTAAGTACGAGCTGTCCTCAGTAGCCTTTCCCATGAAGAGAGGGGGCTCCACTGATGAGGTCCACGTCCCCAGGCACCAGGTGAGTGGGAAGAGGGAGACTGAGGACAAAGAAACTGAGGTGGCCGCAGCACTGCCTGGCCTGTGCTGGGCAGGTTGGGTGCAAGGGCAGACAGGGCCAGGCACTAGGCAGAGGCCAATGGATGAGCTCTAATGAGCTGGCACACCCTGTGAACAGGTCCACTCAGCACACAGCCAGCAGAGGAGGGGACGTGGGCAGGAACCAGGGGCCCCCAGAGAAGCTGAGGCATGAGTTGGAGCTGCTGTCAGTGACTTCTGAGTCAGAGTCACTGGTGAAACGGGTGCAGCTGAAAACGGCCCACAAGCCTTGCCCCTTCCGGGGGACCTTCTCCCCCTTTGCTCACCAGCCCTCCTTCACCAGCCATGTTCCTGCCTCAGGGCCTTTGCACCTGATGTTCCCTCTTCCTCAAACCCCCATCGCCAGCTCCTTGCTCCTCACGCAGCCCAGACTGTGCCAGCCACAGCTCTCCTGCCCTCAGATCTTGGCCTCACCAACCTGCTCTGTCTGTTTCCTCAGCTATAAAACAGACGATGACGATGCCACCATCACTGACAATCCATACAACTAGTGTTCTAGGACGGGTAGAATGGATGCTTATTCAAACCAAAAACCATTTTTGAGCACCTACTGTATGCCAGGCCCTGGACTAGGTGCTAGGGACCTATCAGTGAACAAAATCAAGATCCCCACCCTTAGGGGATGACATTCTGCTGGGAGCACAGTGGGTGGTGGGAAATTAAGGGGGCTGAAGGCAGGGGAGGGTAATCAGGAAGGCTTCTCTGAGAAGGTCACGTTCAAGGAAACCTTGAAGGAGGTGAAGGGGGAAGCCGTGCAGATATCTGCAGGAAGAAAGAGCACTCTGGGCAGAGGGAACAGTCGGTGCAAGGGTCCTGACGCAGGTCTGTACTCAAAGTACGAGTTCTGTTCATGATGTGAGTGGTGATCACCCCTGAGACTTTGGAGATCCAAAGTCCTGATTTGAGGTATATCAGGATTTTAGATCAAATGGACAAGCAGAGGCAAAATCCAGGTTGGGAAGGAGGGCAGAGACAAGGGAGTCATCTTCAAACTTAAAGGGACAAAAGAGAGTAATCAAATGGTTGTTTTCTTATTTTTGTGGGCTTGTCTGCTTTTTGGTTTTGAGGTTTGTTTGTTTGCAGAGCTGGAGATTGAACCCTGGGGTGCTCTACCACTGAGCTACATCTCCAGCTGCCTTTTAATTGTATTTTGAGACAGGGTCTCACTAAGTTGACCAGGCTGGCCTCTAACTTGCAATCCTCCTGCCTCAACCTCCAAATAGCTGGGATCGCAGGTATGCACCACCACACCCAAACAATTTTAAGAGCAAGATTCTGAGCAGCTTTCTTTACTTCTCCCACAGAAGTCCAACAAGAAGAAACCAACTTTAAGCAAGTGACACTCAGGTTAGATGCTAGAAAAAACTGCCAGCCTAGCCCAGAACCCAGCATAGGGAATTCTGCCCTCAGGACCAGGACTCCTGGGATCTCTCTGGGTTCCACTTGAATTCCAAGAGCCACAGAATCACAGGACCAGCTGCCCAGCATGTGTCCCATCTACCCAGATCCCCTGGGCAGGGACAGGAGGCTGGACCTCCCTCTGGCTCCCGGGGCCTGAGGTCAGGAGAAAGGACAGGCCACACCACCTTTTGCCTTAATCTGGCCAAGTTCCTGCCTTGGACAAACACACACAAAGCGGTGGGTGGAGGCGAGGCCAGTCAAACACAAACAGGCCTGTGCAGAGAGGACAGGGAGGCCACCAAGGAGTCAGGCTGGGGAACTGCCTCTGAGGAGGGGGGCTGCTGGGAAAGTGGGGCTGGGGCAGAGGAAACCCTGAGAGGGCCCAGGCGGGGTCCCTGGCCTCTGGCTCCAGGCAGCCATGGATCATAATTGGATTCCCGCAGCCTAGGGCCAGGCCGCAGCCCAGGGGATCAAGTATCGGTGGTAACGAGGTTAGCAGGCGCCCCAGCCCTCCCTGCAGCCCGGAGCCCAAGGGGCGAAGCCGTCTGCTCAGCCCCCGGCACCACTCACCCTCCTTCCTCATGCCCACCCGGAAGCACTTCTTGAGGCGGCAGTACTGGCACTGGTTCCGATGATGCTGGTCGATTTGGCAGTCACGGTTGGACCTAGGGACACACAGAAGCCGAGGCTCCCAGGACACCCACACCACCTGCCTGAATCACCCCATGGGCTGCCTTTGGAAACTCCTAGGAAACACTGGTGGGGGCTGGGGAGGTAGCCCCAAAGGAGGGTGGGGCCCGGCACTGAGAGGGCGGTTGGGGGATGCTGACAGCTGGACGGCAGTCTGGGAAAGCAGAGAAGCACACCAAGCACCTTTGGGACGGGGTTTTGAAGGATAAGTAGGAGTTCTCCCAGGTGAATGGAGTTTTTTCAGGCAAAAGACACAGTGAAAGCAAAGGTATGGAGAACTAAATGGTTCCCTTGTATTTGGTCGATGTCAGGCTAAGAGGCAGGGTCACTGTCCCAAGGGTCACTGTGAGGGGAGAGAAGGGACATGGTCAGAGAGCTGGGTTTTGTGAGCTAGGGCACTAAAGGCCAGGCCAAACGCCAGGAGTCAATGGGGTCACATCACCAGCGACTCCAGGCTCACTGCCTGCCCAAGTCTTGCACTGAGAAAGAATGAACGAAGGAGCTCCTGGTCCCCCTTGAGGGCCCACGGCCACCTCCCCTCCTCTGAGACCATCCAGGCCGAAGCCTCCCTGGGGGCCTGCTGCTGCCTCTCCCAGGAGCAGGGCGGGCTCCCGTCCAGCCTCAGCCCCGGGAGGAGAAGTTCAGGCTCTTGTTCTTTCAATGCCCCAGAACCTTCTCCCCTCGGCCCCCACGCTCCTCCATCACACCACCGTGGACTGGGGGCTCCCCGAGGCCTGGGCCAGGCACCCCTGACATCCCAGCTGGGCACCAAGAGGGCACCCAGCAACAGACGGAAATAAACTCTCTGATTGTAAAGGCACAGGGCAGACACACCCAGCCCGACCAGCACACCTGGCCTCCTCCAGCCTCCTCCAGCCTCCAGGGGATGCTCTGGGCCTGGAGTGAGTGTGGATCCAGGCCCCAGCCAGGGAGCTCAGAGGCAGGGCCAGCAGGGCGGAGGCCCCGAGGCGCCAGCCACTGAGCCCAGCAAGAGGCCCCACTAGGGCAGAGGGAACTCAGGCAGAACCCGAACAAAGCCCCAGCAGACTGCAGGGGGAGGATCCAGGGCAGCCGGGTGGAACGGGCCAGGCCTGGGGCCCGAGGGCAGGGGGCCTACTCAGGGCCACCTGACCTCAAGGGAGGTCCTGAGCCTTCAGCCTCAACTTTCCCAGCTATAGAATTTGGACAGATCTGTCTCCCCAGATAAGGAAACAGTAAGTTCTTCCTGTTATCTCACCTGAAGGGCATATGCTTTGCCCAATCACATGGCCCAATTCAGCCTCCTCTCTGGCTTTTGGCCTTTGGCCTCCAGTCCTATTTTTCCTTCTTTCTTTCTTGGAGATGGGATCTTGTGAGGTGGCCCAGGCTGGCCCAGAACTCCTGAGCTCAAGCCGTCCTCCTGCCTCTCAGCCTCTGGAGTAGCTGGGACTACAAGTGTGCACAGCTGCACAGGGCTTTCCAGTCCCTTTGATGCAGCCCTCCACTACTCACACACCCTCCGTGGCTCCCCACTGCCCTCAGCCTGGCAGTTCACCCCACTTGGCTGTAACTGGTCCAGCAACTCACCTTACACCCCACCTGGGCCCCTCAGGCGTGCCCTCTCCTGCCTGCCAAACCCTTCTCGCTTAAAAGGCCCACCTCCTGGGACCCTCCTCCAGACGCCTTCCCTGACCCCTCCCTAGGAGCCCAGACCCAAGTGGCTCCTCCAGACTGAGAGCTCCTAGAGGGCAAGGCTTGGGCTGGGGTCTTTCTAGGGGACTGGCATGAAACCACCCAGGCTGAATGCTTAAAGAACTGGAGACTCAGAGAGGGACAGTGACTCCCCTGGGCCACACAGCTCTGAAGAACCTGCCAGCTCCAAACAACGCCCCCTCTTGGTGCACCCTGACCCCACCCTCAGGGTACACCTGGGACCCTGAAACTGCCTGAGCCCCTCCCCTGTCCTCCCTAAAGACCCAACCAGAGCACAGGCATTTATTCCAGCAGCAAGAATGAGGCCAAAGTCTGGTGGCCCAGTTAGCGCTGGAGAAGGGAGCAAGCCAGTCACTCCAACCCCCACCTGCCCCAACCCTCCCAAGCAGGCTCTGACCAGGGACCTGGGGCCGAATTCCAGCCTCAGTTGTCTGGGTCCCCACATGGTGACCCTGCCAACCAGCCCTTGGTCAGCAGCCCTCCCTGGGGGTGCAACAACTCCTCCAACTCAGCCCCCACCCTCCTGGCCCCACAGATCCCCTGCTGAGCCCAGCTGGACCACACACCCTCCATATGGGACCCAGGGCAGGTAGCGGGGTGGCCCTGGACCTTAGTTTTGTGCATCTGGGAAATGGGACTGTCCATTCTACCCCTACAGAGACCATGATGGCCCTGGGAGGTGCGGGGTGGGGCCTGTCAATGAAGGAGAGGCTATTCACCACTGCCCAGGCAGGCCACCCAACCCCTTGCCCAGTGCATCTTCCGTCCCCAGCACCCCAAAGGAATAGCTGGTGCGGCCACGACCCGAGGGGTCTCCAACCTGGGACTACCCAGGGCTCCTCCTTGGAAGCATTTCATTTCCATCTCCTCTCAGTCGCCCCAAACTTCACAGGACTGTCCAGGAGCCCCAGGTCTGCACCCATCCCTTGGTGTGTGGGGGGGGGTGCGGTCAATTCCGGTGGCCCTGCCGGCCCTCCAGTGGTAGTTTCCGGTGATCCAAAGCCCAGTGAGAGCCCAAGGAGTCCCCCCCTGACAGGCAGGCCCAGGTCCCCTTCCACAGCAGGGCCCCTCATGCGAAGGAGACCACGTTGTGCCCTCCCAGCCTCCTTCCAGCTGCCGCGGTAGCCTGGGCGACTTTGGAAGTGATATTTGACCCCAAGGGCGCGCCGTATTGATCCGCGCGGCCGCAGACAATGGCCCCTGGACGCTGCGAGCTCCACGGTCCAAGTTCCACGTTCGATTCCCGCGGGCTCTGTCGCGCGCAGAAGCCCCAAGGGAAGGGGTGCTCTGGGGTTAGGGTCCCACTCCTGACAGCACCCCCAACTCCTCCCCGCGCGAAGATGACCCCTCCCCGGAGAAAACGGAGCGATGAGGATCAAGTAGCCCAGGCAGAAGCCGCGAGGGCCCACCTGATGGGGGGAACCTGCATCGATGCAGCGCCAACTGTCTACACAACCCCAGGAATGGAATGGCGGGAGGGGGGCTGTGCCCCTAGCTCAAAGTGGGAGCGGAGGCGCAGGGAAGGTCAGCAGCAGGCCCAAGGTGACCGAGCAGGTCAGAGGCCCGCCCCAGGCCGGGGCTGGTGGCCGCGGCGCTGCGCTGATGGGGGGCTCACCGGCAGGTGTAGCTGAGGTTGCGGCGGATGCTCCGCTTGAAGAAGCTCTTGCAGCCCTCGCAGGTGAAGACGCCGTAGTGCTTGCCGCTCGACTTGTCCCCGCACACCACACAGTCCACCTGCAGCCCCGGCCGCTCCTCGTCGCCAGGCTCCGCGTCGCTGGCGGCCCCGGGGGGCGAGGCCGAGTCTTCTTCGGCCGCGCGCGGGTAGCCGCCCGCCTTGTCCACGCCGTTCGTGTCGCCGCCGGGGCCGCCCCAGCCGCCGGTCACCATGGCCATAGCCCCAGGGCAGCGGGGCCGGGGCGCCCCCTCCTCGCTCTTCCTTTAGGGCACCCCTCTCGGCCCGGGGGACCCTACCCGGCGCGCATCCGGCCCCGGCGCGCGGGGGGCACTGGCTGCACCCCCCAAAAAAGTTTTGCAGCAACTTCCTGCGGCCGGTCCGCGCGCCCGGGCGGAACTGGTCGGGCCGGTTCCAGGCCAACTTTCCCACGCGCGCGCGGGGCCGACGGGGGCGCGCTAGAGGCGGGGGCCGGGGGCCCCGAGGTCTCGCGCCCCGCCGCCCTGGGGCCCCGGCAGGGACGCGCGGGCCATGACCCGGCCCGGGCTGCGCAGGGGGCGCCCTGGGGCCTGGCCGCCGCTCGGCCTGGGTCTGCGGCCAACTTAGCGGGTCGCCATCGGGGCGCGGGAGGCGGGGGGGAAAGTTTGGCCGCAAGTTGCGCGGCCGCCCGTGGCGAGGGGGAGGGGCGGCGGGCGCGCGCCGGGGCCGGTGGCCGCGCCCCCTGGGTTCCCAGGACCCCCAGGTGCCCGCGGCGGCCGCTCGGGGCCTGCAGGGCCGCGGGCCGGCGCCTCCGGAGCTGCCGCCCCCGCTGCGGCCGCGCCCGCCCGGCCTGGGCCTGCGCCTGGGCCCGAGCCTCGCTCTCGCCGCCGCCGCCGCCGCCGCCGACCCCGCGCGCCGGCCTCGCGCTGCGGCCGGTTTGACACACAACGTTCCATCCGCGGGGCGGGCGGGGGGCGGGGGCGGGGGCAGGGGCGCGCGCCGCGGGCTGGGGGCGGGCGCTCGTTGCCCCGGCGACGGCCGCCCTTATAAGGGCATGGGTGGCCGCGCGCGGCGCCCGGCGCCCGGGCCGGCGGGAGGGACGGGGGCGGAGCGCGGGGCCGCTGGGCCTGACCCTCCCCCACCCCTCCCCAGGCCCCCGCCCTCCACCCGCTCCAGCCTTAACCCCTGCAGGGCCACCGCGGGGGCCGGAGCGGCAACTGCCCTCTGCCCTTCCTCTAGCGTCGCCAAAATGTCTCTGCAAGGCCCTTTCCTCCACCTCCGGCCTTGGACGTTCTGTCGCTCAAACACCCTCGAGGCGCTCCTTGGAAGCCCCCACCCCACGCATTCTTGGCAGGAGCGTTGATGGGGGACTTAGGCACCCGGGGGCACGCCCCTGCGCAACACACACACACACACACACACACACACACACACAACCCTGGGGCATTTCTTTGCACAGTTGCAGGATGGATTGTGTTTGCTTCCTCTTCCAGAAAGTCGCCACGTCGACCCCCACTCCAGCCTTTCTCTGCTTGGGTGAACACCTGGTGCCCAGAGTCTCCAGGGAGAAGGGATGGTGTGGTCTGAGTCTGGCTGGCCGAGTAGCGAGGTCAGAGGGTCCCTTCTCCAGAATTTCAGGCCTCTGGGGGCAGGGCACTCTGCGGCCCTCCACTGGGCTGGAGGCCGCAGGAATACCGATCACCCCTGCCAGGGCCTGTCCCTCTTCCCCTAAATTTCCTTTGCTTTCTGTGCTTTACCGAAAAGGCTTGGCCTGGAAACTGGCCTGGATCCCTGGAGCTGCCCAGCTGCCGACCAGCCTCCAAAGCCTCCCCCTCCCCTGCCATACCCGCTGCTTCCACCAGCACTTATTAAGCACCCTTTGCATGCAAGACTGGACTTGGGAGCAGGAGAAGTCTGAGCCTCAGGCTCTAGGCCTGTTAATGTTTAACCGACTGGAAAAGTTCTTCCTCAGGTGACCTTTCACCTGTTAGTCCTGAAGGTCCAGTGACCCAGCCTTTTCTCCCTCCTAGCCCTGGACCCAGAACTGGACACCAGGGCACATGGCTGAGCCTCTGAGAACCACAGAGAGGACGGCAGTGCCTTCTGCCCGCTCCCCCACCCCACTCCGATCTTATGCCTGCCCTCCCAGTAAGAGGCTTGGGAAAAAGAAACTTGAGGCTGGGGGAGATGCCTACAGACTGTATGATGCTTAAAGGGAAACTGAGGTTCAGGTATAGCAGCCAGTCACACCTATCCCTGGACCTCTGGACCACCCAGGAAGGGTCTGACTGGTGTGAGATGGAAAAAGACTTAACAGAGAAAGCAAAAAGGACTAGGGTTAGACATAAGCAAGAACTTCCCATGAGTCTGACTGGAGTGGGATTCTACTCATAGTCCTGCTGGGAGGGAGCCTGGGCAGGCAAATGACACTTTGGTTCTGGAGCTTCATGGGAACCTGGGGGCATTGGCTATTTGGGGTAAAAATTGGGTTCCCCTGACCTAGACCTGCCAGCATCTTTGGGTGGAGGGCATGAGGTGTGGGGGGTCTCATAGAAGAGATCAAAAAGGTGGAATTAGAAGGGAGAGAATGTTTGGGTGGAGGGACTGAGGAGGGAAGTGGCCAGGAAACTGGAAGGTGGAATCCAATCTAGGGGAGGAGGAGAGACAGGAGGGGCTGAGGCTGGGGGGAGGCCACTGGAGGCAGGGCTGTGCTTCCCACCGCCGAGTCCAAGACCTTGGGTAGTTCCAGCTCCAGGGCTGCCCACCCGCCCTCTACCAGTAGCCCTTCCACCCCCGTGCCCCTGGGGCCCGACTGGGGAAGGGCTGAGGCTCGGCACCGCCCCCCATCCCCGACCCCTGCCCGCGGCCCCGCGGTGACATTTGACCTTGCAGCGGCCGCAGACCAGGGACAAAGGGGCCTGGGCCCATCTGTCGCGGGGACGCCCGTGGGAACGGCTAGACATTGCTCCAGCAGCCTGGGAACCTGCCCCCGCCCCCTCCTATAGGTGACCTTGGCTTCCTTGTTCCCCCTCCCCTTGTCAACCTGGTGGGACTAGGGACTAAGAGCACTCTTAGGCGCTTAGAAAGGAAGGACAGAGCCGGGCGCGGTGGCGCTCGCCTGTCATCCCAGCACTTAGGGAGGCTGAGACAGGAGAATCACGAGTTCAAAGCCAGCCTCAGCAACGACGAAGCGCTAAGCAACTCAGTGAGACCCTGTCTCTACATAAAACACAAAATAGGGCTGGGGATGTGGCTCAGTGGTCGAGTGCCCCTGAGTTCAATCCCCAGTACAGGAAGGAAGCAAGGAAGGAAGGAAGGAAGGAAGGAAGGAAAGAAGGAAGGAAAAGAGGGAGGGAAGTCAGTTCCTCAGCTTCTCCCACGGGCAAGGT
>CM053413.1:11299490-11348037 GCA_028644305.1 Xerus rutilus
TCTTCGATTTCTTTCTTTAGTGTCTTGTAATTTTCATTGTAGAGGTCTTTCACCTCTCTTGTTAGATTGATTCCCATGAATGAGCAATTATTGAGCACCAACTCTGTATCAGCATATGCATGTATTTTGCTCCCTTTGTTTATCCTTACTTGAGGGCAGCCCATTTTGGGTTTGCTGGCACATACTTCTGCTGATGGAGGGGTACCCCGAGGCTACTCCTGTAACCACATTTCTAATCTCTAGGAATCCAGACACTGACCAACCAGAAACAAGGGCACTGCTACGGAGTGGTGGCAGGCTGGCCACCTGCCCGGCGCCAGCGTTTGGGGGTGCATCTGCTACACCGTGCCCTCCTGGTCTTCTTGGCTGAGGGCCAGCGAGAGCTGCGGCCTCAGGACATCCAGGCCCGTGGCTGAGGCTGGGGATTGGCTGTCCAGCTTGGGTGGACATCAGGGTATTGAATGTAACAGCTACCCGGTGCTGAGAGCATCCGCCACCTCTGGCTTCAGATGGCAGGATGTGTGAGAATGGCGGGGGACCCTAGGGTGGGCCCCTTAGTCAGGCTGAGGGCGGGCTTTGGGAAGGGGCACTGCTGGAGACGCACTGAGCGCCCTGTCGTGTTAGGAAGACAAGTGAGGAACCAGGAGTCCTCCAGAACACTCCGGTGCTTTGGCACTTTGGTCCCATCTGTGGACAGAGCCCACCTTTGTCGCCCAGTCAGGGGACCCATATAATGGGATGGCTACACATAGGGCATCTGTTCAGCTCTAAAGCCATGTTTTGTTACTTCTGGGCTGTGGGACCTTCGGCCAGTGATTTTTCTGTCTGAGCCTTAGTTTCCTCAATTACAATGAGGACAGTTGAGGTCTTACCTCGGGATCATTGTAGGGACTCAATGGGGTCATGCAGATAGTGTGATTCAGCCTAGCACTGAGCCCAGGAGGAACATCTTCAATGGAGGGGAGTCAGGTGGGCTCCGGTGGTGAGGTGTGGGCAGGGCCCAGGAGGTCTTCCAGGTATAGAGAAGCTCGTCCTCAGTATTGCTGTGCAACCCCAGCCTCCTCGCCTTACCTCTCTGAACCCATTTCTTCCACTGTACGATGGAATTAATAACCTCGATTTCTCAGGGATGCTATGTGACCTCACATCATTTACATGTGCAGAGGGCTTCAGTAAATGCCAAACTGCCATCCTGGTGACTTGTTGCTGCTGTGTTGTCAGCGATATGGTTTTGAGGGCATATGTAGGGGTTGTTTTAAGTTTCTAAAAGTTACATCTTCAGAGGGTTCAGTGGGTTTAGGGATTTAGGGAGATCTGCTGCCTCATTGGGTACACCACCTGCCCTTCGTCACAGCTCAGCCAACCAGGTCCCGTAAGGGCAGACTACTTGGGCGGAAGTTCCGCCTGCTTGGGATTCCTCCGCTAGGCTGCTTTTTTTTTTTTTTTTTAGTTGATGGACACGATGCATTTTTGTTTATTTATTCGTTTATTCATTCACATGATGCTGAGGATCGAACCCCGTGCGTCACACGTGCTAGGCAAGCGCTCTACCACTGAGCCACAACCCCAAGCCCCTCGGTAGGTTGCTCTTGTAATTGAGCAAATAAAAGCCCTACCGCTGTTATCCAAGCTGTAGAAATGTCTTTCAGAGTTTCCCTTTCTTTCTATGTAAAACAGAGGACTCCTAGCCAGTAGTGGTGCACACTTGTAATCCCAGGAGGCTGAGGAAGGAGGATGTCGAGTTCAAAGCCAGCCTCAGCAGCTTAGTGAGGCCCTAAGCAACTCAGCGAGAGATTCTATCTCAAATAGAAAGGGCTGGGGATGTGGCTCAGTGGTGAAGAACAAAACAAATGAAAACCACAGACAGGACTCCCAGACCCCAGCGCTGATAAAGCCACAGCAATTCCAGCAGCGGGCCGTGACCCTGCAACGCACAAGCAGGTCGTTGGAAAAGAATCCAAAGACCCCAAAGAGTGTCTAACAGGCTTTCTCCACGTCGGCCCTAAGGACATTTGGGGCTGGATTACTCGGCCTGAGGGCTGCCCTGTACATCTTGCCTGTTGAGCAGCAGCCCTCACCTGGACCCACTAGACGCCAGTAGCCACCCCTGCCCTTCACCTCCCGTGTGGCAGTCAAAAAGGTCTCCAGAATTTGACAACGGACACAACTGCCCCAGGTGAGAACCCCAGGTCCAGACTGAGGTTGAGTTCACAAACCAGTGGGGAAAGGATAGAGGATTCAAAACTGAGGAGACAGTGCCCTCCTCCTACTGGTACAATTTAGAATAGAGACAGAACGTGCTGGGTTGGGTAGCATGAGGATTCAACAAGCAGCTGGGAGTCAGGCACTCATACAGGGCCTGGCATTGAGTGGTACAGTGGGTGCTCAATTATTGCAGCTGTGATCTCGTGCAGTGTCCACTGATCCTCACTCAACCTTAGCTGGACATCTTCCGTGCCCAGGGCGGGGAGCTCACCCCTTTATAACTGCCTGGCACGCCAGCAATATTGGCCACTCGGCCTCCGCATGGCAGGGTGTGCCTGTGTTCAGGAAGCAGGCCTGGAACCCCTGATGTTCTCAAGGTCAACCCTGAGGGGAGGTGTCTCAGGCCAGGCTGCAGATGGGAAAACAGACTGGGGTAGCGGGGCACAGAAAACTCTGCCCTAAGGTCACCCAACACAGGTCCGGAGACTCCGATTGTCACTTCTTTTTATTGAGTTACAAGTTGAGATGTGCAGGTTTGGTGGCGCCAGCCCCTCCCCCAGTCCCTACCCCCTTGGGCAACAAAAGCTCCCAGCGCCAAGGAATGAGGAGTGAGGTGGGGTCTCGGGCAATGAGACCGGGCCCACGAGGGTCCCTGCGGGGCTTGTGGGTCCCAGGATCAAGCACGGCTGACACGGAAGACAGAGCGGGGTGGGGGACCTGCCTCGCTTGTGGCGTTGGGAGGGGGAAGAGGGCTTCTGTACAAGGTCATCCTCCGCGTGGGTCCTGGCCACGGCCCGAAACACGGATGGGCTCCGAAGCAGAGAGCGAAGTGTCTACCCGGCTCTCTCCGATGCCACGCCCCGCCCAGCCGGCCTGGGGGCGTCTCCCTGACCTGACCCGCCCACTGGAGCGAACGGCCCGCCCAGGTGGTCCGCGCTGCGGACCGGCGCAGGCTCTGGCATCTTCCTGCGGCTCTGCTCGCCAAGCGGTGCCCCGCTGGCCCGGCGGCTACTTCTTCTCCTCTGGAGGCGCGGGCTGGGGCTCGGGCAGAGCCTTGGGCGTGGGTTCCGGCTCCCAGAGCAGGAACTCGTGGAGCAGCGTGTTGACGGTCTCCGGGCACTCCAGCATCACCATGTGGCTGCCTTCGTCGATAAGCTTCAGGAAGGCCAGGAGTAGGATCTGCAGGGATGCGGGGCTCAGGGTGGGACCCTCCATGCATGGCCCACAGCAGGAAGTCCCTCCTGCCGTCTACCCTTCAACCCTTTAGTTCCACTCCGGAGGGAACTGGAGGATGGCCTGTCACCCAATGGGAGCCCAACCAGGTATTCCCTCATTCAGCATTCATTAAGTGCCTATGGCATGACCAGGGGAGGATTTCTCAATTTCAGCGCGTCTGACATTTGGTGCTGGATCATTCTTTGCTTGGGGGTGTTTTGTGCATTGCAGGATGGTAGCAGTGTCCCTGCCTCCACCCACCAGATGCACCAGATGCCCGGAGTACACCCTCCCCTCTCCCATCTGGAAATGGTCTCCAGACATTTCCAAGTGTGACCTGGAGGAAAGAATCGTCCTTGGTTAAGAACCGCCCAGTCCAGAGCTATCCCAAGTACTGAGGGTTCCAGTATCTTTTCTTCGGAACCTCCAAAGACGTTCTGGCCCCCTTTTTCCCGAATTACATAAGTGGTCATTGGTCTCTTCTACAAATCCTCAGCTGTGAAGTCTTCTTACGTGCAGGGGGAATGGAGCATAACTGTCACAGCTGTCCAGGAGAGCTGTTTTCTAGAGTTTACCTTTGACTCTACATCTGATGCTCCCATTTCCCTGGGGTCAGAACACATGCCAGAGCCCCACTAGAGAGCAAGCCAGCCCATACACGGACCACACCCACCTAGAAACCACACCCATTTAGCGACCCTGCTTGCTCCAAGCCACGCCCTGCCGGAGGCCACGCCCCCAGGGCCTGTGCACAGCGGTTTTCCAGGTACCCTGCTCCTACCTCTGCCATGCGCTGGTCTTCCTCCACTGGTACAAACTTGTCGTGCATGCCGTGGACAAGCAGGACAGGCACTGTGAGCTCAGCATGGTAGACTTCGTCGCCCTCAGGCCAGTACTGGCCACTCATCATGGCCCGTAGTACAAAGGATGACACGTTGAACGCGTTGCCCTCCTTTAGCAGCTGCTTCTCTTTGGCCCCTTGGCGGGCAAAGCCGGCCCTGGGGGTGGGGAGACACCGTCTGAACCCCTGGCCAGCTGGGCCTCCACAAGGTGCCCCCGTGCCAGACCCAGCTGTTTAGCCTCCCCTCCCCCCAACTCTGGGAGACTCCAGGGTCTGCCAGGGCTAAGATCAGCATCTCCAGGATGGGGACACTCACTTGAGGAAGCTCCAGGCCAGGCAGGGCCACAAGCAGTGCAGGACACATGTGGGCATATTGAAGATGGAGCAGATGCTGGGCTCCAGGGCCGTGGGGCCCCCACCATTGATCATGATCACCTTGTGCACCAGGTCAGGGTACTCGTGTGCCAGGAACGTGCAGAAGGAGACCCTGCCCGGGGATTGCGAGCAGTGGTCAGCAGAGTCCAGCCCCAAGGCTCTTTTCCCTAGAGGCACGGGCACCTGACTGACGGGGGGCTTGCCCCAGGATTACAAGATTGAGACTGAGGATTCTTTCATTTTATTTTATATACATATATATTTTTCTTTTCTTCTTCTTCTTTTTTTTTTAGTGCTGGGGATGGATCCCAGGGTCTTGCACATGCTAGGCAAGTGCTTTACCACTGAACAATACCTCCAGCCCAGTAGTAGTAATAGTATTAGTAGTAATAGTATTAACCCAGGATGGAACTCAGGGGCACTAACCACTGAGCAACATCCCAGCCCTTTTTTATATTTTACTTAGAGACAGAGCCCTGCTAAGTTGCTGAGGCTGGCTTTGAATTCTCAATCCTCCTGCCTCAGCCTCCCAAGCTGTTGCTGGGATTACAAATGTGCACCACCTTGCCCGGCTCCTAGCCCAAGTTCTTAAAGTGACCATCACCCCCAAAAGGATAAGAATTACTGATTATCAAGTGTTAGGAAAGGAATCTGACTAAACAAACACTGGTGGCTGCCCAGAGGAGGGAGTAACCTTCCCTTTGAGGATTTCTCCCACTGACTCTGTGCATCACACATTTATTTGCCTACCTAACGCCAGGTAGAAGGGCCTAGAGAACCCCCAAACTCAGCTCCCCACTCCTTTGATAGCAGAGGTCAGCAAGATATGGCCTGTGGGCTGGTCTCTTATTTTTGTAAATCAAATTTACAATTTCAAAGATTTGTAAAAAAGAAAAATTTTCATGGTGCTGAGGTTTGAACCCAGGGCCTCTCACACGCTAGGCAAGTGCTCTGCCACTAAGCCACAGTCCCTGCCAGATTTGCAAAATTTTGTTCCTCATGTTCTGTACCAGGGATTGAACCCACGGGACATTTTAACACTGAGCTACAATCCCCAACCCTTTTTATTTCTTATTTTGAGGCAAGGTCTTGTGAAGTTGCTGAGATAGGCCTTGAACTCATGATCCTCCTGCCTGAGCCTCCCAAGTCACTGGGATTACAGGTATGTGCCACAGTACCCAGCAGATTTGTAAAATATTTTGTAAATCAAATTTTACCGGAATATAGTCATGCCAGGCTGCTTTTGCACTACAATAGCAGAGTTGTGACATTCTGACAGAGACAAATAAAAATAAAAAATATCTACCACTGGGCCCTTTTAGAAAAAGTTTTCTGGGCTGAGCATGGTGGCACATACCCATGAGGCTGAGGCAGGAAGGTCACAAATTCAAGACCAGCCTGGGCAACTAAGCAAGACCCTGAAAAATAAATAAAGTAATAAATAAATTAATTAATTAATTATACGGTGGTGGAATACTTCCCTCACATGTGTGAGATCCTGCATTCCATTCCCAGAACTTTAAAACAATGACAAAAACAAAGGAAAGAAAGGAAAAGAAGAAAGAAATAGAGAAGAAGCTTGCTGATTCCTGCCTTAAAAAAAGAGAAACAGATAGGAGGAAGGTGGACATTGTGCTTATGATTCACTCTGTGCCTTTGGGCAGGTTGCTTAACCTCTCTGAACTTCTGTCTCCAGTTCTACGAAATGATAACTGTGCTGACCTCATAGCATTGTTATGGATTCACAGGAACTACCATAGATGGGTGCTCATTTAATTAGAGGAAACATTTTATCATAAGCATCAACTTTTTGAGATGTCATCATACAAACACGTAAGAGTTTATACCTCCCAGCTTGGACACCTTTCTTTCAGATACTCATATAACTTATTTATAGCCGGGCGCGGTGGCTCATGCTTGTAATCCCAGCACTTAGGGAGGCTGAGACAGGAGAATCGCGAGTTCAAAGCCAGCCTCAGCAATGGTGAGGTGCTAAGCAACTCAGTGAGACCCTGTCTCTACATAAAACACAAAATAGGGCTGGGGATGTGGCTCAGTGGTCGAATGCCCCTGAGTTCAATCCCCAGTACCAAAAAAATAAATAAATAAATAAATAAATAACTTATTTATTTTCTTGTCTAATTGCATGGGCTATAATCTCTACAAGAGTGGTTCCCAACTTGGCTGCCTGACTCATCCGACCTGTTTTCCTGGGTAAAGGGGAGAATGTGGCCACTTGGCAGTGGTCAGGACCGCAGGCCTCAGAGTCCTACATGAAGTGGGGCTTTCAGTAAGTGCCAGATGGTATCCTCATCCCTTCAGGGGAGACTGATTTACAGCAAGCTGTGCCTTTGTAAACTGGATTTAGGGGAATCCAATTAGTCCTTCCTGAGTGCACTGGGATCTCCAGAGCAGCCAGTGTTTGAAATTAGCCAAAGGCAGTATTCTTGGCTAGGAGCAATTCCGCCCACTTAGGGGCATCTGGCTAATCTGAAGACATGTTAGATGATCATGATCAACAACACTAAATGATGATACTATGGCATTAGTGGGCAGAAGCCAGGGATGCTGCCAAACATCTTATAGTTCCTCACCGAAAATAATTACCTGGCCCAAATGTCTACAGTGCTGGGTTGGAGAAATCCTACTGCTAAAACAATGTGAGTTAGATAGAAGGAATAAGTTCTACAGTACAGCGGGTGAACACAGTTCACAATAATCTATGGTTATATATGTATTTCTTTCTTTCCTTCCTTCCTTTCTTCTCTCCGGAGATGAGGTGTTGCTATATTGCCCAGGCAGGCCTCTAAGTCCTGAGCTCGGGTGAATCTCCTGCCTCAGCCTCCTGATTAGCTAGGACTACAGGTGTGTATCACCACACCTGGCTTGTTTTATGAATAACTAAAAGAGAGGAGCTTCAAGGTTCCAGTCACCAAGTAATGATAAGGAGATGAAAAGATTTGTGATCTTATTTGATCAGTACACACTGTATGCATCTATCAAATTATCACACCGTGCTCCAAAATTTGGAAACCTATTTCATGTTAATCCAAAAAATATATGTTTTTTTAATTTTTAAGGAGATGCAAATGTTAATTACCCTGATTTAGTCACTGCATGCTGTATACATGTATTGAATTATCACAGGGCACTTCATAAATTTGTACAACTGAAATAACAATAAAAATAAATGAATAAGGGGCTGGGGCTGGGGCTCAGTGGTAGAGCGCTTGCCTAGCATGTGTGAGGCTCTGGGTTCGATCCTCAGCACCATATAAATGAATAAAATAAAAGTATTGTGTCCATCTACAACTAAAAATATATTTAAAAAATAAATGAATAAAACAATGTGAACAATAGTAATGGTGGCAGGAATCCCTGTTTGCTTGCAGATTTTATTTTTATTTTTGGAAGTGTCTAGCTATTTTACCCAGGCTGGCCTTGAACTCCAGATCCTCCTGCCTCAGCCTCCCACAGTGCTGAGATTACAGGTATGTGCCAATGTCCAGCTGCTTTTCATGAAAAAAAAAATTTTTTTTTCCAGTGCTGGGGATGGAATCCAGGGTTTCAGGCCTGCTGGGCAAGCAGCCCTACCACTGAGCCACACCCTCAGCCCAGTGAAAATTTTCAAGGAGGGAAATGAGCATTTGGTAACCAAGTGTCTAGCCCCAGCCCACGGCCTCATCCCGCTCTAGGGGTCACTTACCCATAGGAATGTCCAATGAGCACGTTTCGCTTCTTGGCATAGCGCTTGAAGATAGCTCGCATGTCCTCGGCCAGCGCATAGAAGGTGTAGGCTGCAGCCACCTGAGGTGCAGAGCTGGCCCCATGGCCAGCCAGGTCAGGTGCCACCACCTCATAGCCTAGGCGCACAAAGAAGTCCAGCTGCTCCTTCCAGATGGCCAGGGAGCCACCGACACCGTGGATGAAAAACAGCACCACGTCCGCCTGGGCACCCTTGCAGCTAGTGATACGCTTCTCACAGTCAATGTGGATGGTCCTCTTCGGGCGCCTGGCTCGCCGCCGCCGCCCACTGCCACTGCCCGCACTGCCTGGGTTCGAGCGGCCATCGCTGCCCGCCGGATCAGCCAGCTCCACCTCCAGGGCGGCAGGTGGCTCCCCGGAGCCATTCTGCCCATGCAGGAGGTCAGCTCTCGGCGCCCGGCCCAGGTTCTCCACCAGCAACCGCCCGCTGCGGTACACAGTGATCCGGCGCTGGCAGCGGACCAAGCCGGACCTGTCCCCCTGGGCAGCATCCAGAGGCGGTGGTGGAGGTGGAGTGGGAGCCAGGGCGGGTCCAGCGTGCTTCACTCGCAGCACACGGCCAGGTTTGACCTCTACAAAGGTGTAGCCATCGCTGGACTCGACGCTCTCCAGGGGCCCCACAGCGTTAGGGGGCGTGCCCAGCAGGCAGCAGAAGAAACCGTCGGTCACCCCGGTCAGCATGGTGTGTCCTGTGAGCGGGAGCCAGATCAGGTGCCATCTAAGTGGGAGCCCTCCTGCGCCCTGCAATGGGTCAGGTAAGCCAGACTGGGAGTCCCCTTCTAGGGTGGGATGTGGGGGCAGGTCACAACCGGCCTGCCAAGGCACCTGCGTGGTGGTTGGCTAACTTCCAGGGCCTGGCTGGTTCATCCCGTGGGGAGTCCATAGGGAAGGTGGTAGTCTGGTGTGGGGACCTCCCAGAGAAGGAAACAGGTGGTAAATGTGGCCCAGCCCTGAGGACACCCCTACCACCACCAGCTCCGGTTATACCAGTGAGAGCCTCCTAAAGCCATCCATCCATTCATTCATACACATGCACTTTTATCAGCTCACATATCCTGAGGGCCTCCTGGGGTATTTTAAAGGGTACAAATCCCCAGTGAGCCCACATCCCTCTGGCTCTGAATCTGAGCCCCAAAATATGAGGCCCTGGGAGAGGGGATTGGGGACTGAGCTCCAGAAGCCCTTAGCTCTCCAAGACAGGGCTGAGCTGGGCCTGTCTCAAAAAGGAGCAAGCTGAGGGCCATACACACTGGGAGAGAGAGAACTGCTCTGTATCCCCTGCTTAGTACCCTGGACTGGGGGGAGCACCACATAAGTCCCCACTGATGGTGATGAGGATGGGACCTGGTTGGGGGCCCCAGGCCTCCATCCAGCTCCCTAGGCCACCTCCCCCCACCTCGTGTCCATAGCAACCACAGGCGGTTACATAACTCAAGGGGATACCCGCGCAGCGCACCCCCATTGTCTAAGGCCTGGAGATGGGACCAACCTATTTTCTCTCCCCAGCCCCGGGGCCGCTGGGGTAACACACGCTACAGATCCTGCCCGCAGTGGGCCTGGATAGACTGGAAGGAAAGCAGGCCGCGCTCTCCGCCTCGAGGGGGGCCCTAACCCCGATTAAGGAAGGCGGCTCAAACGCGCTGCACCAGCCCCCCTTCCCAGGCCGGGCCCTAGTCTCCCGGCCTCCGGGTTGCCCGTCATCTCTGTGGCGAGGTAGAGACCACTGGGGCTCCGTGGCTTCCTAGGAGCCAGAACAGGGGCTTTGTGGACACCTCCTTAGGAGGCCCCCGAAGCCTCGATGACCCCCTCCAGGCGCCCGCTCCCAGCTCACCTCATCGAGGGCTCCGGGGTGGGGCGGAGGGGTCCAGGCGGAGAAGCCAGCGTCCGCCTGCGGGTGTCGTTTACATGGTGGCGCGAGGTCGGCACCGGCTCGTCTACGCCGGCGAGCGCGGGCCTGGGGCGGTCAGCGCAGGGGCATCCCGCGACCGCCCAGCCAGCCGGCCATTTAAGCCCCTCCCCTAGAGGGCGGGGCCTAGAGTAGACGGGCGGGAATTTCGCCCTATCGTAACTGCGAACTGACCTGGCCTACATAGACGTCCAATCAGAGACTGAAATTCTGGGATGGGGCGGGTTCTGGGGCAACGGCCCCGCCCCTTTGAGGGGCTCTCGGAGGTCGTGCCGAGGGATTGAGCCTGGCGCAGGTCGGAGAAGGGGCTGTAGCCTGGGGTCTGTGGGACTCCTGGGACTAGACAGTTGGAGTCTTTTCGCAGAGAAGGGGTCTCTCCAGCCAGCTCCTGACTCCGAATTGCCCTGTCCCCTCCAAACGGACTCCCCTGTTCCTCTCTGTGTTGACCTTTCTCCCAGATCTTTGCAATTTCGTGTGGGGAAACTGAGGCTCACAAAAGACATGTCAGGCAGGAAGCAAGGTTGGGATTTGAACCCAAGCCCATGTGTTTCCAAATCCTGGGAACTATTATTTAAACAGAATATTTGGAGTCTTGAGTAATTAAGGAATGGGAATTTCACAATCAGCCAGTTTAACCAATGACTACGGATGGAACTGATGGGGGACTGGGAGCGAGAGATAGATACCCTAGTTCCATGGTCATAGCTGAGGCAAGATAGGCCACCAGGAGGGCCCGGATTCAGAGAGCCCAATGCTCACGTTCAGCCTCTGCCCTTTGCTGATGTGTGATCTTGGACAAGTCATTTCCTTGAGCTTTCATTTACTTCTGTATGATATTTGTCTCATGAGTTTGCTATGCAGGTAAATGATTCATCACGTGCTTTGCATATGGAATAAGTGCTCAATAATACATTCTTGGCATTATTATTATAGTGGTGGTGGTTTGTTAAATGGGCTTCAGAAGACAAGGGGTTAAGTGTTCCTTCTGCTTGTCAGTCCTCCTCCCCTGGAATTTGCTGTCAGAGCTGGATTAGATCCAGACACCCACTTTTGCCCACTCAGGGCTCTTCTGGGAGACTACATAGTTTATTCATTCAACAAACGGTTCCTATAGTGCCCCCCACCCCCAAGCTGGGAGACTCTGCCTCAGGTCTGCTCAGGCCTGGCTTTTGAGAAATCCTGGAAAAGGGGAGAGCCCCACTGGATCAGGGTTAGGCCACAGGGAGGGGACAGGGTTAGGAAATTTTTATTCCCATCCACATCCCCAGCCCTTTTTTAAATTTTATTTAGAGACAAGTTCTCATTGAGTTGCTTAATGGCTCGCTGAACTGCTGAGGCTGGCTTTGAACTCACAATCCTACCTCAGCTTCCTCAACCACTGGGATTATGGGATTACAGCCCTTCACCACTGCACCTGGCTCTTTGTGTGTGCGTGTGTGTGTGTGTACTGGTGATTGTACCAGTACACACCAGTACCCAAAGTGAGCCACACCCCCAGCCCTTTTTATATTTTATTTAGAGATAGGGTCTCACTACATTGCTGAAGCTGGCTTTGAACTTGCAATCCTGACTGAGCCTCCAGAACTGCTGGGATTCAGGCCTGCGCCACCATGCCTGGCCTCCACAGTTTCTATTGGTGACTCGTAGTTGTACATAATGATGGGATTTGCTGTTACATATTTATACGTGCACGCAATATAACTAGAATTTGACCAATATCACTCCCCAGCACTTCTCCCCTCCCTTGCTGTCTCTCACCCCTTGGTCCCTTTACTGATCTAAAAGGAGGATTTTAAAGAGTGGATAGGGACCAGGTAGAGAGGAAGGTGTGGCTGAAATTTAGGCTGTGAGTAGAGGGCTTTGCGTGCTAAAGGGCCTGGATATCTTCCCTGGGGCAATAGAGAGCGAAGGAGGGTATGTGAGCTGGCAAGAGTTCAGATCTAAGGATCAGAAAAATTCCTCTAAGGCAAGCCAAGGGCAAGCTCGCCGTCCATGCGTTTTACAGATTGAAAAGCTGAAGCCTGGAAAGGAGAAGAGACTACCTCAAGGACACCCCGCCACCTCCAACTCAGGCTCCTGGGCTCCCCGCCAAGGGGCAGAGACTTGGCTGTGGTCAGAGAAAAGCTGTCAGCCAGCTGTGTGCCATCTGCCTGGCCCTTGCTGGGACTGAAAAGACCAACCAACAGCTTCCTGTGGCTGCCACCAGCTGCTCCACAATCACCCTGGGG
Source organism: Xerus rutilus (assembly GCA_028644305.1). Taxonomy (NCBI): domain Eukaryota; kingdom Metazoa; phylum Chordata; class Mammalia; order Rodentia; family Sciuridae; genus Xerus; species Xerus rutilus. Next base: position 11,312,026 of record CM053413.1, read on the forward strand.
CACCCTCTGCCGGTAGACAGAGGGAACTACAACTCCCAGCGGACCTCGGGACATAAGTCTTCGCGCGCAGGTTGAGGAGTCGCCATTCTGCCACCTGCTGGTCGACTGGAAGAACTATACTCCCTAGAGGCACGGACGCACTGACCTGTGGTGCGCAGGCGTGGAACTACAGGTCCTGGAGTGGACCGCGGCTGTGCGAAGTTGGGTGTAGGACAAACTACATTTCCCATAAGTCTTTTTTTTCCGCAGTAGCGGAGCCTGTGGGCTCCGGAATCTTTGGCGGCGGGACGGCGTGACCTGCATCTGGACATGGCTTTCTCTGCGGGATCCCTATTGGGCCCCGCCGGCAAGTTGGCGGTGCAGCTGGGTGGCAGGTGAGTCCTCAGGGGACACCTCTTCAAATCTGGGAATAAGGGCGGCCTCCAAGACTTAACAACGCTTTGCGCACTCAGAATGCGCCCTTTGCAGCTAGCCTCTGTCCCCGTACGGATCTGGAACTCAAGGCTAGAGAGGTTGTGCGCTGCGCCGAGGTCGTACAGCGCCCCCTCTGACCTTCCTTACTGTCTCTCGGCCTCTACAGGTGGCTACAGCCCAGGATCTGGTTGGGGTTCCCAGACTCCTGGAGCCCCCCTGTCTGGCAGCAGGCCCGTGGCAAGGCGCGCGGAAACGAGTATCAGCCGAGCAACATCAAACGCAAGCACAAGCACGGCTGGATCCGGCGCCTGAGCACGCCGGCCGGCGTTCAGGTCATCCTTCGTCGCATGCTCAAGGGCCGCAAGTCTCTGAGCCATTGAGGAACGTGACGCTGCTGGCAGGACCCCGGTTAAAACATTTCCTTTGCCTCGGACCTTACCTCGCGCCTTTGCGGGGAGCTGGGGAGCAAAGACGACTCGGGCATAAATGCTCCCCAAATCGTGGGGTTAGCTTAGGGGAAGAAGTTTGAGTGGGACTGGAAGCGGGGGAGTGGTAGTCAGACTTGGCCAAGTCTCTCTTTATGCTTTTGAATTACGAAGAATTTCAAACACTTGGTGTAGTACACAGAATAGTACCACGAACCGCCGTGTCCCCAGTACAAAGCTCGGATCACCAAGGATCCACAGCCGGCCTGCCCCCTCCTGTGTTACTTTGAAGCAGATCTCAGGCTTCAGGTTATTTCTTGGGGGATATTTCAGAATATATCTCTCCAGAATAAGGGCTGTTTAAAACATAATTACAAAACTATAACCCCTCAAATTACCAGTAATTTCTAAATGTCATTAAATATTTAATTCCAAATTCCCACTTGTTTGATTTGTCATAACTTGCAGGTGTGGGAAGGCTGGTGAGAGGGTGAGATGCTTCAGATCCTCGACCTATCCCTTGCGGATGGGCTGTGAGACCTTGGGTGAGACTTTAGCTCTCAGGATCCTTTGCTCTGCTGCTGCTGCTGTTGTTGTTTGAATAATAATACTTAATGGCGTCCACATAACAACTTATTGAGCACTTTCTATGTACCAGGTGCCTATATCTTGTCCAGAAAGGGCGATCTGTCTAGTGGGGGAAGTGAATTTATACCTAGGCAGCAGGATCAGGGCTGAGAGGGGGATTTTGAGGCTATAGGAGCCCAGCTGGGGAATCTGACTTGACTGACATTGGGAAGAATCAGTCAAGGAAGACTACCTGAAGGGAGTGGCAGGTTCTGGAGTAGGGATTGGGTAGGGATCACGAGACGGGGCGTGTGAGGAAAGCCAGAGGGGTCCGGAATTTGTGGCACTACGGAGCCACAGGAGGCATTTAAGCAAGAAAGTCTGGGTTGTCAATTCAAAAATAACTCAAGCAGCTAATATGGGAGTCGTCTAGATATGCCTAAACCCAAGGTTGAGACCATAGGGAGGAGGCTTAGAATGTTTAGGTCCTCACCTTGAGGGACCGTCGAGAGACCTCATGAGACACTATGAAAAGCGCGATAAATCCCAGTTAAAGAGGAGAGACTGGCGGAACTGCCGAGAGTTGTGGACTACAACTCCCATGAGGCTTCGCGGGTGCGGCATCCGCCCACTTCCGGATCTCACTTCCATCGCTTCCAAGTCCCGGGCGAGGTTTTGCTTCCTCGACCGAACTTGACTATGAAGGCAGGAGGCGTGGCAACCAATGGGCATGCGAGTTAGCCGAATCTGACCAATGGGAGCGCGCACAGAGCCTATATCTTGGGGGCGGGGTCAGAGTGCGGGCCAATGACGGGACCCAGTGGCGCCATCAGTGTACGCTGTGCCGTGGCTGGAAGTTACTGTGCGGCGGCGGCTAAGAAGGCGGCTGTGGCGGTGGCGGCGGTGGCGGCGGCGGCGGCGGTGGCGGCGGCGGCGGCAGCTGAGGCGGCTGAGGTGGCGACGGAGGAAACAAGATGGTAAGGACGGCCTTCCGGCCCGTACTTCCCTTTCTCTCAACAAAATGGTGCCGCGGGACCACCCACTTCTCTATCCCCCCAAGGCCTCTCACCATCCTGCCCGCCCCCTCAGCCCTGCCCCACCTCTGTACTGACCTGTGACCTTCGACCCCTCAGACCCTGCCGTGAGCTTTCTGTTGACCCCACCCCAGCTGCTTCCCCGACCCCTGACCCTTTGTAGGCTTTCAGGCCCTGACAACTCATTCATTTCCGGGTCGCGGCTCCCCCCGGAAATAGTTTGGAGTGGGGTGGGGTCTCCTTAGACCCCCAGCTCTGGCCTCATCCTCGGCTCTGCGGGCCTGGGCTTCTCCAGTTTAGGAGTGTTTGGAGGGCTGGCCCGGGCGTCGGGGCGGGGGAGGGGGCTTGACATCGTAGACTTGCAGGGCTTTGTCGCCAAAGGAAGTGCGACATTCGCCGACTGCCCGGATTCCCCAGGGCCTTAGCCCCTCCCCCACCATTCTGGGCCTCCCCTCGTCCCTAAGGGGGAACAGTTCCATTCCTCCCATCTTCAGGGCCTCTCCCTGTTAAATGAGGTTGGTGGTGGTCCAGACTTCATAGGATTGTGGTAGTTTAGGAAACTGACATGATAAAGTGCTTAGGACAGGGAACATTCAACAGATGAGCTAGGTGACTTGGGGCTGGTGGCATCCTCTCCTAACTCTCCTTTCATCTTGAAGTGGAGGTGATCCTGACTGGCAGTTGGGAAGTTAAAATTCCTTCCCACTCCCACATCCTGGGATGTGGGGCTGGTGGTTTTGGAGGGGGTTTGATCTGTAAAGTGGGATGGTGACCCCGCCTCAGAGTTGGACTGAAGTCCCTTTTGGTTGGCATCCTCACAGCTGGCATTGAGAGGTTTGGTCAAGATAAGTTAGGGCCCCATTGCTCCCTGACCCGAGTCCCGGCCCGCAGCCCACAGCCTTTGGGAAGCAGTAGAGGATGAGCCGAGGAAGCCTCCCGGAAGGGAGGCGACCGCGGGGACTGCACGCCGGGGCTGCCCTTGACTTCTTACGCGGTGCGCCCCAACCTGGTCATGAGAGGATTCTGTTGCTCTGTCTCCAGAACGCAACCTGAATCCATGCGTGGCTCTCCACCCTGGTCCAGGTACTGCCGCCTCTGGTCTGGATGCCTGCCCCAGCCCCCTCCCTAGTCTCCTTCCCTCTTTCCCATCCTTTTGGTGGTCCTTAATTCACCAGGACCTTGGAGTTTTTAAAGATGTAAATCAGATTGTATCACTTTCTAATTCTATAAAATGCTCCCCAGGCTTCCTGTTGTGACCCAGCTCCTGCCCTCAGCCTTCAAGGCCTCTGTCCACCTCTGTGACCTCATCTCCATTCTCTTCACCCCTTCCCTCTGCCAGCTTCATCCGCACTGGCCTTGTCTGTGCCTCCCATGCTCCAGCTTCCACCACCCCAGGGCCTTTGCACCTGCTGATTCTGCCTGTTGTACTCTCCCTACATCACCTCTTCAGATCCCCTCCTGACGTCTGGAGGCGCCATCTTTTTTCCTCTTGCTTTGTTGGGTCACTAGTGGGCTGCCCACACGGGGATGGGAACATAGGTGTTTGGTAAATGTTTACTGAGGCAACGGATGGCATCAGGGCTTCTGGCTGCAGGATGGACGTCTCCCCTGTCTTCAGGCCTTGTTTTCCCCCTTAGCTGACAGGAAGTAGGTCTCCTCCACTGTCTTCATTCATTTATTCAGAATGAATGAGTAGGTGTCAGCAGCTGCCTAGAGGGAGCGCTGTGTCTGTGCTGCCTTCTTGAGACTCTCAGCTTGGGAGGTGGCCCTGTTGGAATACCTCATTCCATAGGAGAGGCAGTGAGGCTGTGAGGTCACTTGTCTCAAGTCACACAGCCACAGACTGGCTGAGCCAGGGTTGAGGGGAGGATCGAGCTCTGTCTGTCAGCACTGGGCGGCCTGTCCCCTCTGGGCCCTGCTGCTGTGAGCCCTGCCCTGCCCAGTGCCTCAGCAAGGGAAGTGGGTCCTGTGCAGGTGGAAGCAGGGCTCTGGGAGGGGCTCCTGAGGTGTGGGGACAGCATTGGGGTAGGAGAGGTTGGAGTGGATGGGGAGGCCAGCAGTGTGGACAGAGAGGCCCTCCTGAGGGGTGGTGGGTGGTGTATAGCAGGAAGGTAGAGAGGACCCAACGGGGCCACGGGCTGTGGAGAGGCTTGAGCAGAGCAGGGACAGGGTCCCCTCCTGTATCACCACCTCTGGACAGCCCACCCCAGTCCCCCAAAAAAGTCAAGCCTCTGTCCCGCACCCCCGATCCTGTTCCCTACCTGTGTCCCCTATGCAGTGGGAGCTCCTCAAGAACAGGAACAGGGCTATCAAGGCTCACCTCAGTGTCTTGGTGCCCATCTTGGGATCTGCCATATAGTAAAGGCCTAAGAAAATCTTGCTGGTGGGCATGGTGGCTTGGGAGACTGAGGCAGGAGGATCACAAGTTAAAAGCCAGCCTCAGCAACTTAGTGAGATCCTGTTTGAAAATAAAAAAATCAAAAGGACTGGGGATGTGGCTCAGGGGTAAAGTGCCCCTGGGTTCAATCCCTGGTACTAAAAAAGGGAGAAAACCTTGCGAATGTATAAAGCTGGCTCCGTAGTCTGATAATAAGCTGGGGCCAGGGGCCTAGGAGGGGGACGAGGCAGGTTTGAGGGACTTTGAGTTGTCCCTGGAGCAGATGTGAATGCTGTTTCCTAGGCAAGAAGGGGAGGCCTGTCAGCCTCCCGGGCTGGTTCATGCTGCTGACATCTCACTGGTACCAGCAGAAGAAGGGCTGGCCCATAGGAAAAGGGACACTGGTTCTCTTGTCTGAGAGGATGATGTGAAGTCACTTAAACAGCTTCCTCCTCTGGGGTGGCTCTCTGGGACTTCAAGGGTGGGGCTGGACCTGAGGGTACCAGCTCCTGCCCACAGCCCTGGAGTCTGCCCCGGAGTCTACCCCGGAGTCTGCCCTGGAGTCTGCCCCGGAGTCTGCCAGAGCTCAAGCCATTGGGTTATCAGGCCTGTCATGTAATGGCTTGGCCTCTGAGGTTGGGCACACCTGAAACTAGGTGACCTCAGATGAGTCACACAAGCAACCTCCTTGCCTCAGCCTCCTGTCTTTAGGATGAGGAGCCACCACCTCCTGCTGGGCTGCGTGGCACCTATGAGTGCACTTGGGGATATGACGTTTTGGAAGACCCTGGCCCCAGGCAGGACATGTGGCAAGCCCTATGCCAGATGCACCGTGTGCCAGCTGTCCCCCCTCAGACTTGACCAACAAGGACTTGGAGGAGTGAATGGATTGTGTTGCTGGCTCCCTGGAGCCACATGGGCCTAAAAACTTGTGTGGCCAAGCCTTGTCCCCCAGGCAGCTGCAGGACAGTCTGCTCCCTCTGAGGCCCAGGGCCACCTGAAGAAGCTCAGACTTCTTGTAGTAGGCGGGGCGTTTTCCTTCTGGCGACTGGCTCTGAGGGCTGGTGATGAGCTCAGGGCGGCCCTCTAGGAGCACTCTGGACAGAAGGTCACACACCCACTTAGCTCAGTCCATATGGGGCTGCTGCTTTTTTTTTTTAATGTGCATGAATGGAATTTTTTTTTTCTTTTTGCAATACTGTGGATTGAACTCAGGGATGCTTTGTCTCTTAGCTACATTCCCAACCTTTTTTTGTTTTTTATTTTGAGACAGGGTCTTGCTAAGTTGCCCAGTCCAACCTTGAACTTGCCATCCTCCTGCGTCAGCTTCCTGAGTCACTGGGATTATAGGCATGTGCCACCCAGCCCACATGGAGCTTTCTAGCAAATGGAGCCAGCTTTAAAAACCCAGATAAGACTGGTGTGTGGCTCAGTGGTAGAGCACTTGCTGGGCATGCTCCATCCCCAGCACCACAAAAAGAAAACCAAAATAGGGCTGGGATTGTAGCTCAGCGGTAGAGCGCTTGCCTCGCATGCGTGAGGCCCTGGGTTCGATCCTCAGCACCACATACAAAGCAATAAAATAAAGACATTGTGTCCATCTACAACTAAAAAATATTAAAAAAAAAAAAAAAAAGAAGAAAGAAAGAAAACCAAAATAAAACCAACTTAAATGTTTGGGCCGGAGTGCAGCTCAGCAGCAGAGCTCTTGTCTTGGACGTGTGAAGCCCTGGGTTTCATCCTCAGCACTGAAGAAGAAGAAGAAAAGAAGTAAAAAGGAGATAGCACATTCAAACTTGGATTTCTGGGGGTTCTGGGATGTCAGGAACATGGGGAGCCCTGGGCTCCTGTTCCTGAGTAACTGTAGCCCCTGCTGGCTGGTCTGTTCCCACCCCCGTCACAATGACCCTGGGGTTTCTTGAGATCAGCAGATGTTCCTCTGTCCTAGGTCTCTGTCCAAGCAGATCACGGAAACAAGGCTAGGAGGACCTGCGTCCTGGAGCTTAAAATGCTACCCAGCACAGTGCCGCCCAGGGCAGCCATAGCCACCCCTTGTCAAGGACTGTGGGGCCTGGGTTTGACTCTGTGCTTACTACAGTGCGACTTTAAGCAAGTGGTCTGTTCTCTCCCAGCCTCAGTTTTCCCACCCTTTCTCTGGGTGTGGGGCTGTTGTGAGGACCTCCCAGGAAAGCATGCGCTGACCTTTGGCAGGCAGCTTCAGAGTACGCTCTGCAAAACCCCAACAGCAAGAGAATTAGAGGGCAAAGACCAGAAGTCACCTGGAAGCCGGCTCCCTCAGATGCACAGGAAGGGACCCTGCAGGCTTCTCTGTTGTTTCCTGATTCTCACTTTCTATCTTCTGCTGTGTTTTCTAGGCAGATTTTTTGAAAGGATTGCCTGTCTACAACAAAAGCAATTTTAGTCGATTTCATGCTGACTCTGTGTGTAAAGCTTCGGTGAGTGTGTTTTCGGGGGGGCTGGAGTCATTAGGGACTGTCTGGAGGTGGCATGCATCCCCAGTAGTGGTCCTGGTGGGGACAAGCTTATCTGTAAGGCTAGCCCCACCCTGTATTCTTGAGCGTCTTTCCATTTCTATTGAAGGGTAGGTGCTGAGTCGGGGCTGGGGAGGGAGCAGGGTCCCCAGGCCCACACATTCCTAACCCCTTTTTCCCCAACCATCCTGCAGAATCGACGTCCCTCCGTCTACCTGCCTACTCGGGAGTACCCATCAGAACAGAGTAAGTAACACCTGCTGGTATGTCCTGCCCTAGCTCCTGAGAGGTGGTCCAGAGGCCTGGCCCAGACCAGACCAGGCGTGGATTGCAGTGTGGTTCTCCATCCAGAGTCAGGTGGGGAAAGGACCCAAAGGAAGAACAGGAGGCAATCTGGGGACTCTGGGCAGGAGGCACACACGTGGATGCCTGTTCACTCCTGACCTCAGGAGCCCTGGGAAACCTGGCTTTTTCTGAGTGCTTCCTAATTTCCACACGCTGGCATCCTCAGAGCTCCTGAGGGTTCTGAGCTGACCCTCCTCTTCCAATCATTGGTGTGGCCCCTTCCCTCGGGTCAGGTCTAGAGTCCCCTGCTGCCTCCCCATCAGGGATGTGGTGAGAACTCAGACTCCAAGACAAGTATTGTCAGCAGGCGACTGTAAAGAGTGGTTGGGGAGGGGGTGGGGGGCAGATGGCTCTGCAGAGTAGGTGGTGCTGTTTTTTTCTTTATTTTAACTGTTAAAAAGGCACCCATCTATCTGGACCTTGCAGGGTGACGAGTGACTTGTGGTCACCAGGTGCAACTATGTAGATTTGTGCTCATGGTCCACTTGGGAAAAGACAGGGATGTGAGCCTGTCCCTTGCCCCAGGATGGAACCCTGCATACAGGAAGCAGGGACCCTGAAGGAGCAGTCAGCTCAGGCCCCTGGTGGTGACTGTGCTCAGAAGCAAAAACACTGGGCTTTCTGCGGTCACCTCCCAAATTGTGGGTGCTGACTTTGAGTCTCAGGAAGACCACCGAGGGCTGGACAGGCCAGGAGGTCAGGGAAGGGTGAACGGCACCCATCTAAGAGGTCAGGATGCCTCTGGCTCTTCTGCCACTATCTCTGTCTTTCTTTTTCAGTCATTGTGACAGAAAAGACAAACATCCTTCTGCGCTATCTACATCAGCAATGGGACAAAAAGGTAAAGGATGTGGGGTTCAGGTTCTAGGATTGGGGAGGGGAAGACATGACTTTTAGCAGGGTCTCGAGTGAGGGAGTGGCTGGGAGTTTGGGGTGTTTGAGGAGGGCCTTGAGGGCTGAGTAGGAGTTTTCCAGGCGATCTAGCAGAGGGAAGAGCATTTCAGTGGAGGGAACAGCTGTGCAGTGGCCAGTGGGTTCTGGTGTTAGAAGGCCGGGCGTCAGGCTGTGCTGAGCCGAGGCCTGGCTTCCCAGGCCTTGACATTAGTTGGGCTGCACAGGGAGGCCCTAGAGTGCTTTGTTTTGTTCTCGCATGCTGGGCACGCGCTCTACCACCAGGCCACACCCCTGCATAATTTTTTTGGCGGGGTTGGTAATGGAGATTGAACTCTTAGGCATCTACCACTGTGCTACAGCCCCAGTTTTGTTTTTTGTTTTTTTTTGTTTTTTTTCCAATTATTATTGAGAAAGGGTCTCACTAAGTTGTCCTTGCCGTCCCCATCAGTTGCTGGGATCATAGGCATATGCCACCATGCCTGCAGAATCTTTTTTTTTTTTTTTTTTTTTGGCACTTAGGGGTGTTTAACCACTTAGCCACATCCCCGGCCTTTGGTAATTTGTTTTGAGACAAGGTCTTGCTAAGTTGCTTAGGGCCTTGTTAAGTTGCTGAGGCTGGCTTTGAGGAGACTGGCAATCCTCCTGCCTCAGCCTCCCAAGTTGCTTGGATTACAGGTGTGAGCCACCACATCTGGCTGTAGAATCTTTTTTTTTTTTTCTTTTTTTAAATATTTTTTTAGTTGTAGATGGACACAAATATATTTATTTATTTTTATGTGGTGCTGAGGATCGAACCCAGTGCCTCACGCCTGCAAGGCAAGCGCTCTACCACTGAGCTACAATCTCAGCCCTAGAATCTTTTTTTAATGGTGAAATTTACACAAGATTAGAACTCCAGGCAACGTGAGAGGGTATAAGTGCGGAAAGGGTTGTCTCCCAGCTGGGACAGTGATGCACACTTGTGAATAAGTCACCTCCCCCAGCCTCTGGCATCCTGACCCCCCTTCTCAGAAGCCACCTTTTGTACATTTGAGACTCTATTTCTTTGATGGCAATTTCTGCATGTTGTTCAATAATGTGGTTTCCACCTAATACCGAATAGCAGGCCGAGGCTGCACAGGGACACCAAGCGAGTGCTCTGAAAACCCACCCGGGCTGCCTGACCTGCCACTTCCATCCCCCTCCCCAGCTGCACAGGCCTTGAGTGCCACCAACCAGGAAAGGATGCTAACCAAACCCATCTTCCTGGGAATGCAGGGGCCTCCCCTTGTGGCTTCCAAGTGCCCTTTTGCCCTTGGCTGGGCAGATACTCCTCTGAGTGTTGGAGAAATGGGCTTGTGGGGGGTTGTTGGGAGAGGTGGTAGTGACTCCTCCCACGAGGTGCCCAGGAAACACCTGCCTGTCACCTGCCACGGGTCCCAGAGGACACTCCGGAGGAGCTTAGTGGGGCAGGTCCCAGTTGCAGGAAGTGCTGCCCAGCCAGGAGCCCTGGATCACGTTTCCCTGCTCCAGGTCTGGCTTCTGATGCTACCGCAGGGCCAGGGCTGGTGCTGGGATGCTGGGAATTCAGCTTTGCCCTTCCCGTGCCCCCAGAATGCCGCCAAGAAGAGAGAGCAGGAGCAAGTGGAGCTGGAGGGCGAGAGCTCGGCGCCGCCCCGCAAGGTGGCACGGACCGACAGCCCCGACATGCACGAGGACACTTAAGACTCGTGATCCCCCACAGGCGCCTCCTGTTGTGTCTGCTCCTTGGTCGCCCACCCACCGTGTGTAAGCGCCCTGCCCGCCCGCCTTCCCCGCCGGCCACCCACACCCCGCCGTCCACACCACTTCCAACCTCATAGGAGCCAATGTATTTATTTTCCTTGAGTTTTTATTTATGCTGTAACATGTATCAAGCGTTGGTTAAAGGGGACGTCAGACCCAGTAGTGTGATGTCGATAGATGCTTTTTAAAAAACATTGTTCTTCACCCTCCCCCTGCCCAAGTCCCCCGTCCTGAGAACCTGTGTCTCTAGGGTGTAGAGCCAGGGAGTTCTGTGGCCGGGTGGCAGGGGTGGGGGGCCAGGGCCACGGGCCTGGCTTCCCTGGACAGCTGAGCAGCCTTCTCCCTCCCTGCTGACCAGTCCAGTCCTCCGAGACTCCCTGGTCTCGACTTCCGTGGGAGGCAGCCATGCCCAGGCCTCACTCTGAGCAGGTGTGGGCAGGGGGAAGTCGCCCTACTGGATCTTCCTCTTAAGTCATTTTATCATGGACTAGAGCGCTCCGTGTCCACCCCAATAAAAGGATCTTTCCTACTCGACCTCGAGTCTTTGCTCCACACTCCTCACCCTTGGAGGACGGAGCCCCTGAGAGTCATCCTGTCGTCACCAAGAGGAGCAAGAGGGGCCCCTTGTGCTGGGGCCCCAGGGACCAGCCAGATCCTCTTGTGAGCCTATCACAGCCACCATGCTCAAGGCCAAGACCTGCTTGGACCAACTCCTCTGCCTCACCTGTCAGGTGTTCTCGAGGACCAGGTCATCCCTGAGAGACAGTCTGTGGTGCCAAAGGTGGAGCCGGGGTCAGCTCACATCCAGGATACTACCATGCAGGGCCCTGTGCTTGCCAGCCACTGTGGAGATGGCCCAGTTTTGCCTGGGGCCTTAGCTCTCAGGGTCTCTGGTGACAGGAGAATGGCATTTGGCAGGTGTTGCCAACCCAGGTAGCCTGGCCTCCTGGCACCCTGGGTCAGGTAGGAGCTCTAGTCAGCATGCTTCCTGGCCACTCAGCAGGGGTCCCTTCACCAGCTGGGCTGGGATTGGGACTGAGCTTGGAACGTAGGGGGCGGTTTGGGCTCTGGACAGAAGGGTCACCTCCCTGAGCACTTGGTCTGCTCCTCACCCCCACTGGCCTGTGAGGGGGTGTGACTGAGTGCTGAGTATTAGGGGCTGGGGATGGGGCAGGCTCTGGATCTGAGGCACTTGCTGGGGAAGGTGTGGCTGCCCCCAGTGGTTACCCTGGGGTCCAGCTCACATGGGGGCAGATGGTGCTGGGTTGGCACAAGTGGTTGAACCAGCCCCAGGCCAGCACAGCCACTCAGCTGTGCTGCGAGGCCCAGAGGCTTTACCCCATCTCAGCAGTGGTGTCTGTACCCGGGGAGGTGCATACCGTAAGGTCCCTGCATACCGTAAGGTCCCTGCAGGCACTGGGCGCTAGTCAGGAACGAAGCCTGACCTTGGCCTTGCAGGGTCAAGGCATGTGGGAGTGGCAAGTTTCCCCAGAGACTTCCTGACCATTTGGGAATCTCCAATCCCAGAGGTGGTTCTGACCCAGCAGATGTGTGGTGTCACTTGGTCAGTGGTTACGGTGGCAGGACTTCAAAGACCAGGAGGCAGCGTGGGAGTGGCAGCACCCGCCTTCCCCAGGCCTCTGGGTCGCTTCTTGAACTGGGCTGTCTCCTGCACTGATTCCTGGGGCGTTTCCTCCTAGTGCCCTGCCCGCCCAGGTCCCCGTGTGTTCCCCCGAGGCCTGGAGCGGGTGTTCTGGCCTGGGCACGTGCCCTCCACGGCTCCTGCTGCCCTCAGGAGGAACCCAGGCCTGAGCCAGCTGCTGCTCCTCACCTCTACCTTTGGGACGCCAGACTGCCTTCCTGTGCCTCTCTCTCGGCCACAGGTCTCCCTCAAGTACCCTTGTCAAACTGGCTCCTCCGCCATGGGGTGTGGCCATGTGGGGGTCTGAGCCTTTAGCTTTTGTAGGTAGACATGTTGTCATTTTCTAGATGAATGTGAGGGTCTGACAGGCAGTGTTCCTGTCCCTGAGACACGTTGACAAATCCTAGTAATTCCTGTCTGAAATTCGTCCCTTCGTGGGACATCCTGGCTGTTCCCTGATACCAATCTGTGTCTGTTCTGGGCACCCCCCAAATGCACCATTCTCAATACCACGACTCTGGGACTGCAGGGCTGGGGTGCCAGGTGCCTTCCGATTTCCATGTCCCCTGTTCTTCCCGCTGTCCCTGGCTTCCCAGGAGGCAGTCGTGCCAGAAGATGCACCTCTTACACACACATACACACACACACACAGCTGAGAAGACTGTCACCCCTCTGTCCCCATTTAAGGTTGAGAACTATGCTGAGTCCTTCCAGCACCTGAGCTTGCCTCCTGTCGGGGTGGCTGATGCCTGACCTGCAGCCCTGCAGCTCCTCCCAAGGCTCCTGGGCCCAAGCTGGCCCCCAGATCTGGGCCGTCACAGGCCGCACAGCCTGGAGTTTTCCATCAGTGGCCCCGAGACCCAGTTCTTGGGAAGAGGCCCCTAGGGGTCAAGTCAGCCTGTGGCAGGTCCTAGTCCCCAGGGCTCCCAAAACCCCCTTCCCACTTGCTCTGACCTCGGGCACTGTTGAAATATACTTTTTATTGCATTTCTGCCGTTTTACAAAAATATGACAAAATAAATTAAAAACAAATAAATAATCGCCTATTCTGTGTGTTCTCTATTGGTTTTTGGGTTTCCTTTCGCTTCCCCCATCCTGGTCGAAAGGAAAACGGCAGATAGGGGAACCCGCCCAATACTGGTGGCTGTGGCTGGGGACGGGGAGGGCAAAGCGCTTCCTGGGCGGCCGCCCCTCAGTAACGACTGATATTGCATACAGAAGAGGAAGGCCGGACGGGCAGAGCTAGTGCCAGCCGCTGGGCCAGCACACGGCCTGGGGGCTGGGGCTGGGGCTGGGCGAGGGCGCCGGGGGCCCCGCGGGCTCCGAGGTGAGCGGCAGCTGCGGGGGCGGGAGGCTGTAGAAGCTGGCGTCCCCCGGCAGCGGCTGCGGGGCTGGAGGGGGCCCGGGGAGGGCACAGGGTGGGCACTCGGCGGCGGGCGGGGCCTGGCGCGGGGCGGCGCCCTCGCCCCCACAGCCCCAAGGCCCGTCCCACTGCCAGCAGCCGGCGGGTGGCGTCGGGGGCCGGGACAGCGGCTTTGGCGGCGGCGGCGCGGGGCTCCGGCTGCGGCGGGTGCGAAGGGCAGGGGCGCCCCCGAGGGCCAGCGCTGTCCCTGCGGAGGCGAGAGGGGCCGTTCCGGGGGCATGCCGCCCTCGCCGGACCCCACGGGGTGGGAGACCCTGCCCGCGCTCCCTCCCGGGCTTCCAGGCACGTGAAAGGCCTTATTGCTTCAGATCAGAGAAGGGTGGGCAGCTCCCCTGGGCGTCTTCAGGGGCATCCCTGGCCTCTCCCAGGCACGGGGGAGGGGAGTCTGAGGAAGTCCCTCTGACTGTACTCAGTCCCTTGTACTGCAGCTGCCACCTCTCAGGCGACCTGGGGATCAGGCTGCTGGACCCCCAGACTAGGGTTGGGGCAGGCAAACTGGTAGGGGTCTTGGGGTGTGGCCCATCCTTGGCTCTGCACTAATGTGGGTGCAGCCTGTAGCCCAGTGCCCTGGGTGGGCAGCCCCAGCCTCCACCTCCAAGGAAGTCCTTCCTGAACACCTGGGCTGCAGGCTGGGGATTTGCATAGAGGTCTGGGGGGGTCCAGTCCCCCAGAGTGAGCCGGGTATGGGAGCAGGAGAGGGTGAGCCAGGAGGTAAAGGGGCCTCCCTCCCCTCTCCTGGCACCAGAGCTTGGTGGGGGTACCCTGGGAGGGGTACTAGACAGGGGGCTTTGGCATCCCTCCCTGGGGGTATGAGGAGGGTCAGGCACAGGGCTCCAGGCTCTCCAGGGTCCCAGAGACTGAGCAGGCTTGACTGAGAGGCTCCATGTCCCACTGACCCAGGTCCCCAACCAATACCAAAGACGGGGCCTCCTCTGTCCCCTTCAGCCCTTTTCCCCAGGCCTGGCCACTCCCCCCCTACCCCCAAAGCTGGGCCCAGCGTCCCCACCCCCGAGTTAAAGCTTGTGACCTGAGCCTTCCTCTTCGGGCCGCGGGGCTTCCAGCTCCTCAGCTGAGGCCTCGTCTGCTGGCCCACTCCTCTGGGCCCGGCCGCTGCCACCACTGGGGGTCCCGTCCTGTCGGGCCTGCCCGCCCGCCCCGTTGGACCCGGTCTCAGCCCGGGTCCCGCCAAAGGGGAAGAGCTTGCCGGCGTGGAAGGCCTTGGGTGGCGAGTGGCTGCGCTCGGGATCCCTTCGGGTCTCGGGCGACTTGAGGAACTTGAAGCTGAGGAAGGCCGGTAGGCGGGTGTCACTGCCGGTGGGTGACTGGGCAGAGGGCTGCCGAGTGGCAGGGCCAGTCCCTGTGCCGGCCAGCGAGGATGTGGCCCCCGATGACAGGAACTTGCCCTGTAGCGGGATGATCTGCTTCAGCTTCATGACATTGTTGGGTGCCAGCAGGGACCCTGGGCGCTTGGGCCGCTCAGGCCCATGGCTGCCCGCTCCACCACCCTTGGCTTTGGCAGAGGTCTTCTCGGGGGCGGCGGGGTCCAGCCCAGAGCCCTCAGCCCTCGCCTCCTCCCGGCCACTGGTGTCACGCTCCCTGCGGGCATGGTGCTCCGCATGGCGCTGGCGCTCCTCCTCCTCCCGCCGCCGCCGCTGCTGCTGCTGGTAACGGTGTTGAGCCTGGCGCTCGTGTCTCTGTAGGCAGAAACACACAGCTAAGTGACCAGGCAACAGGCTGTAGCCAGGGCCCATGCCAGGACTCTGCAAAACGGGGGAATCTGAATGCTTTGGGGCCCCGGCTGAACACCTCGATGGCCGCTGGGGCTCCCTGTGGAAGCAGGAGGATGCGAATACTCATTGGGCACCGCCTGCATCCCTGAGCCCGTGCTGGGGCTCTCTGGGGAAGTGGGAAGAGATCCAAATGCTTATTGGGCACCAGCTGCATCCCTGGACCCAAGCCGTTGCTTTCTGGGAATTGAGAAGAAAACAAATGTTCACTGGCCACCAACTCCGTCCCCGGCCACAGGCCAGACAGTGTCTTAGGAACTGGAAGAGTGTAAACAAATACTGGGACTGGTCCCTGCTTTCTGGAGAACCAGCAGGACAGCAAGAGAGCCTAGACTGGAGCAGACTAGAGAGCATGGCTTTGTCAGCGTGAGTTCAAATTAATTACAATTCAATAAGGGGTCGGGGTGTGGCTTGTCCAGTTTGTGTGGGGACCTGGGTTCCATCCCCAGCACTGCACAAAAAGAAAAAATGTTTTGTTTTGTTTTATATGAAATCAAATGAGTTCCTCAGTCACCCCAGCCCCATTTCAAAGGGCTCTTTTGCCACCTGTTGCGTGGGGATACTTGGACAGCACAGATTTGGAACATTCCCATCTTCTAGGAAAGGTCTGTCATCTGAAGATGTTGTGGAGCTCCTTGGCCCCTTCTGTAGCTTTTGGAGGAACATGGAAGAAGCTGGACCTCTCCTAGGAAGCATCCACCATGTCCCTGACCCCAAAATAGGAAGCTCTTAGGGGGCTGGTGACTGAACGCTCTCGAAAGCCTGGGTTTGGATGCCATGGAGATCCTGAAAGGGACCCAGGCCTAATTATAGTTATCCTTCAGAATCTGCAAGGCACTGGTTCCAGGACCCCTGCTGATGCCAAAACCTGCAGATAGGCAAGTCCCTAATGTAAAGTGGCATCGTATTTGCATAGAACCAATGGACACCCCTACGCTTTACATCTTCTCTAGATGACTTAGAAAACCAACACGATGCAACTGTGTTTTCCATCATCGTTAGGCTGCATTGCTTACGGAATAATGACAGTCTCAGCTGGGCATAGTGGTGGGCGCCTGGAGTCCCAGTTACTTGGGAGGCTGAGGCAGGAGAACCACCTGAGCCCAGGAGTTTGAGGCCGGTCTGGGGAACATAGTGAAAGCCCATTGCCAAAAAAGCAAGCAAGGAAGGAGGTGGGTGGGTGGCATACGTGTGGTCAGCATAGGTGCGAGTGATGTTTTAGAATGCTGTGGGTCCACCTGGTGGCCTCCTTGGATAGGGAACCCATGGGAACCGAGGGCCGGCTACCGTTCCAGGCTTTGTACCTGTCGGCACGTTTCCCCTCGCTAGGGAGCTGGCCCGGGAGATCTAAGATGAACCGCCAGGAGGCCCCGCCCAGCACAAGGAGGCCCCGCCTAGCACACAGGAGGCCCCCGCCCAGCACACAGGTTACACCAGCCCCTCCCTGGCTGACCTACCTTGAAGGCCTCTCGTCGTTGATACTCAAGCTTGGCCATCTCCTCGGCCACCCAGCCTGGGATGTCGGGGATGGCCACGTGGATGAGGTACTTGAGGAGCAGAGCGAAGTGCTGTGGGGATCCAAGAGGAGGCTACAGGCTCTGGGGACGCCCTGCTGCCTGCCGCCCGGCCCCCCCAGGTCGCCAGCCCCCACCTCGAGCACCACCACGGACACGATGGCCGCCTCCGGGCTCAGCCAGGGGAAGAGGCGCTGCAGCTGTCCGCACTGGCCGATGAGGTAGCAGTTCACCACGATGGCCAGCACACCCATGGCCTCCATGACCTTCTGCAGGGGGACGGGGATCTCAGAGGAGGTCCATCTGGCCTCTCCAGACCCTCAGCTCCTCCGGGCTGGACCCTGGTTCCCCTGGACCTTGGCTGGGAGCCCTTGGCCTCCTCCTCTGCCCCACCTGCCACTGGCCGATGCTTTCGACGCGCTGGCCAAAGGGCCGCTGCAGGCCTGTGCACAGTTTGAAGGCGTCGCTGCGGATCTCGATGAGGTTGTTGACCAGGGCACACAGCGCAGCCAGCGGGAAGGCGGAGGAGAAGAGCACTACGTAGCCGAACTGCACGAACATCTCCTGGTAGTCTTGGAACGTGTCCTGCAGGGGCGGGGCCAGCGAGGGTCAGGCCAGGACGCCTCCCAGATGTCTTCCCCTCACCAAGCCCACCTCCCTTGAGTCATCCCTCGTGGCCAGGGTCTCTCTTCATCTTTGATCTCAGACTGAGCAAGAGGCCTCCCCCATCCAGCTGGACATTCATCCTGGGCTCCTGTCTGCAGGCTCCCGACCATCAAGAGCCCCGTTTCCCCCGATGGTCTCCAGCCTTGGCCAGCGTGCCCGGGGGGCCCGGGACGCCTGCCCTGGAGCCCCCTACCTCGTACTTCTTCATGCAGCTCTCCAGCTCTGCCTGGGTCAGCGGGGCTGCGTGCTCCTCCTCGGGAGGGTCGATCCAAGATGACCGGCTCTGCCTCTTCTGTCTCCCGGCAGAGTCCCCAGAGCCAGGCTCCGGGTCTGGGCCTCCATCAGGCCCTTGGTCTCGACCCTCACCCCCAGCCCGGCGGAGCAGGATGGTCGGCGGCTCTCGCTCAGGGCTGCCGGGAGGACCCTCTGCCTCGTCGTCTTCCTCGGCCAGTGTGAACACACCTGGCTCCAGCCCTTTCTCCACCATGGTGGGGCTTCCCTCCTCTAAGAGGGCCTCTGGGTTTGGGCCAGGTCGGCGCCGCCCAGCCCCCCGCTCAGCAAAGCTGACTTTCTTCAGGCGGAGTCCACAGTCCAGGAGGCCACCTTCCTCACCCTCGTCATCGTCCTCCTCCTCGTCTTCCTCCTCCTCCTCCTCCTCCTCCACCTCCTCCTTGCCCCCCCGGGGCCCATCCCTGACCTCCCCACCTTCCCCCGCTGGTCTCCGCTCTGCTGTGGCCTCTTCCTCCTCCTCGGGTGCCCCACAGCCCCCGCTGAGACACCTGCGGCCCCCCCCACCGCCGCCGCCACGGCACTCATCGGCCTGGGCTTCGAGGTGGCGGGGCACAGGGCGCCTGAGGCTCAACAGGCCAAGCAGGGCCCGCGCCAGCTCCCAGATGGCCCGCAGACCAAGCTCGCCACGACCTAGCCTGCGGTACAGGTGTGGCTGCAGGACCTCACGCACATTCTGGAGGAACTGGCGGGTGATCAGCAGCGTGGCCAGCATCTGGGGGCAGAAGGGGAGTGGAGAGAGGGTGCATGAGGGACAGGTGGGAGGCCCTGGCACCAGAACAGGGCACCCACCCTCCAGAGCACCTTCTGGGAGCAAGTGCCCAGATGCACACACAGAGCCTTGTTCTTAACTCTGCCTCTCCGGATGTCCCTGGACACAGAGGCCCCCAGCACTCAGCCACCATTCACCTGCCACAGACCACAGCCCAGCACGCCACCGTGCACGTAGCCGACCTGCAGGGCAGGCATGGGTCACCGCCACCCCGCCAAGGCCTCAGCCAGTGCTCAGGGCTTGGCGGGGGCCCCTCTGCCTGTGCTAGGCCATCAGAGCCCCAGTCCCCTCTGAGCATGCGCCCTGAGCTTGGTGTGCCCGGTCCCCAGCACAGCCATGCTGCCCACCCTGGCGAGGCCCCGGGGGCTCGCCACCTGCTCGTACTTTGGCCCGGGCCGAGAGCAGGAGGCCCCGGAGGGAGAGGAGGAACAGGCGGAACCGCAGGGCCACGAGCGGGACCAGCACCGCCCGCAGCTGCCGCTCAAGGCTCTGGGACAGGGACAGGACGAGCAGGAGCTGTGGAGGGACCGACGGACAGATGGACAGACAGATGGGGGGGTGACAGGCAGAGAGAGGACAGACAGACGGACGAACACAGAGGAGAGAAGGATGGAGGAGGGGGGGGAGCGGCTGGAGAGCCCAGGGACCCCTTGCGCCAGGTCCGGCCCCCCTGGCTGCCACAGGAGCCAGAGCCTCACCTCTTTGAGGCGCTCCATGTCCTTGAGGTAGAAGCCGATGTAGAAGAGGCTCAGGTAGGAGTTGACAAACTGGAACTGCAGGAGGCAGGCAGCATGGGCACTGCAGTTCCTGTCACGCCCGGCCCCCCGCCACTCTTGTCCCCCTGCTCTCTTGCCTCTGGTGGCCACTCACCAGGACGACCTTGATGATGAGGTGCTTCTCGTAGGCGCTCTCTAGCCGGTAATTCTCTAGGGGCCGAGGAGGTGTGTGAGGGCCGCCCTGGCCCTCCAAGATCAGTGGGGATCTCCAGGGGAAGGGGCAGCCTTCCTCCCGGGTGGGCAGCGGGACCTCCCCTGGCAGAGCATACCCATGTCGTTGAGCCAGATGGCCAGCTTCTTGTAGCCCTCGGCGCTCACGCTGACCAGCAACGCCAGCATGACCTTGGGCAGGAAGCGGGCAAGGCGGGGCAGCCCCTTCACGCTCAGCACCAGCTCCTGCAGGACCAGGAGGTACATGACAGCACCCGGCGTGGCTCAGGGTAGGGCTTGGCAAGTGCTAGGCCGGTGGGGCCAAGGCTAGGGAGAGGGCACTCAGGGTCACCTGCAGCTGGAAGCATCCAAGCATGAGCAAGAAGACACAGGCAAGGCAGGCCAAGCACAGGGGGAGGCTCACGAGCAGCTGGAAGAGCAGCCGCTTCCACGGTGGGTAGTAGAACTCCTCCGCCCGGGTCACAGGGCTGATGCGGCGCACGCCCTGGTAGAGACAGGAGGGGTCACCTCTGCCCTATCTGATCCTCCAAACTGTTTCCCTCCATGACACCTTTGTTCTTGGGGTACACCCGCCTAGTGCACCCTTTCTGGTTCCTCAAATCCAATTTCCACACCTCCCCCCAGGAGCACGGGACCCTCCATCTGACACTGTGTCTCGGGCTGCAGCCCAGGCCCTGCCTCCCTGCTGAGCTCCTGCAGAGCTCTCCCCATGTGCACTCTTTTACCTGGTTCTCTGGATTCCTCCACCCAACCCTGGACTGACCCTGAACTGGGGACGTGGCTCCTCCACAGCTTCCCCAGGTGTATCCAGGGTTCCCCACTTGTAGGCCAGCTCTGCCCCCCTCCGTTTCCACTCCTCTAAGAACAGTGTTGACCAGATCACGTTGAAGAGAGCAAAGACCACACAGGACACATCCCGGCTTGTCTGTGGGTAGCAGAGGAGAGTCAAGCCATTAGGCTAGCTAGCCGAGGGAGGAGAGTGTGTTGGGACCCCCCAGGCCCCGCCCAGCCTGGCTCTGATACCTGATCGGCCTCCGTGAATGTGTAAAGGACAGAGCCAAAGACAGCCGGATACACCATTGCTGATGTGTAGAAGCCCAGCCAGGCAAAATACATGGCAATCTTCACACCAAAGTAGTCACAGATGTCATCTGCCAGGCGAGGGGGAGTCCCAGTCACCTCCACCTGCCCCCCGGGGCCCTGTCCACCCCCTAGCCCAGGACCGCACCTAAAGGCTGGTTTTCACACACAGCCTGCACCCATGACTTCATGAGGCGGCTCAGGATGCGCTGTTCGTGGACTGGGAACACCTGCTGGATGATCCCACGGGCCGCCAGCTCTGGGACTATGGGAAGAGGAGCAGAAGTGACCCCTGGCTCCTCCACCATGCTCCCCGCCTGGCTAGCCTCCCTTGGGTGGAACCAAAGTCACAGCTTTTGCTTGCTCTTAAACCCACAGAGGTTCTTCCCAGGGAAGAAGTTCTGGATGGATGGAATATTCGATTCCCCTTCAGAATTTGGGAGATGCAGGGGCAGACAGGAAAGGATACAGTCCTCATAGGGAACCATGTTTTTAAGTAAAGCTATTTGGCTTTAGTTTGTGACCCTAAGGAATGGCATAATGCTGGCATCAGAGAGTGAACCAATTTGTGATGGCACCTTTCCTAGAGAAACCAAGGCCATATAATACATGAAGCGCTGTCCATGGTCCTGCCCCTATCTTAGCCCAGCCTGGACCCGCCTCTTAGGGGATAAGCCCCACCCCTTTATAAAGGCCACGACCCTGCAGCTCATTGAGTGGTCTGATCCAAGTAGCTGGACCATGCCCCTTCAGCTCATTGGCTGCCCAACCCTTTACTAATCCCTGACTGGTTGGAGACAGACCCTACCCTCCTATCCCCATCGGTTGTCATCTAAGAGTCCTGCCCAACTCTATGCCTGTGATAGGAGCGTTGACCCCGCCTTGCTCACTGATTGGCTGGTCCTCCAGGAACCTCACGTTGTGCAACGCCTCACCCTGCTTGGCACGAAGGTTCTGCAGCCAGAAGCGTATGATGCTCTGGCGTTCCTGTTGGGAAGAGGTTGTGAGCTCTCTGAGCAGTACCCCACAGGCTGAAGCCACACACGTGGGACAGGCCTCACCTGGGATGTGAAGAAGCGTAGCTCACTCTCCACATTCTCATAGATGAAGTCTTCTTCGCAGGAGAAGCCGCGGGTGCCTCCACCGAACTCGGCCTTCACAGCCTTGCGCAGACCCAGCTCATCGGCCCCTCGGAGTAGGCTGCAGGGGGCGCAGAGGAGATGGGCTCACATGAAGGCCCCAGCCCACCACCCTGGATCTAAGGATGCACACCTAGTAGCCTCTTGGCACAAATGCAGGGTGGCTGGATAGCATGGTTGGCACCTGGAAGGGCAGGGAGCCGAGTGGCAGGGTCAGCAAGAGGCCAGAGGCAGAGGACTTGCCTCTCATATGTGGCCGTGACGAAGAAGGCGTAGGCACGCGTGTGGCGGTGGTGGCGGACTTGCACGATGAGTTCAGGGATGCCCACGCGGATGTGGTTCAGCAGCCATAGCAGCGTGTGGTCATCGGTGGTGTCTGCCAGGGGGCACAGGGACCGATGGCTCTTGCCAAGAGGGGACCCCAAGACCTCCTACATATTCCCGCTCTGGGAAGCTGAGCTCGGGAAAGCTGCATTTGGGCACTGGCAAAGCGGGTGTGGGTACCTGGAAAGGTCATCAGCACATCACAGTTCTCCGTGGGAACGGTCTTCATCCATGCCTTGTGGGACACCAGGTAGCGACCTGCCTGCAGGAGCCGCTTCCCAAAAAGTTTATCTGGGGGGCGGGGGTGCAGCGACAGGGCAGGTCTGGGTCAGGTCACTCCTGGACCCAGACTTAGCCTCAAGTCTCAGTCCCTCCAGCCCCCAACAGAGCTCTCCAGCACTCAGCCTGGCTTTCAGAGCTCGGCTTGTTTTCCTCTCTCCACGTCCTTGCACCAGCCAGGCCCTTCTCCAGGAATGCCCTCCCCGCCAGGTCCTCCCTTACAAATCTTACTCATTCTTGAGGCCCAGCTCCGCCTCCCAAACCACAATCGATGGGGCGCCCACTAGCAGCCCTCAGCGCTTCCCCACATTATGACAGCGCGTCCTTACAGCAGCCCTATCTATGAGTTGGGCGCGGTTCTTACCCCCATTTCACAGGTGAGGAAACTGAGGCCCAGTGCGTTTAAGTCACGCACCCAAGGTCACACAGTGGAGCTGGGATTCGAACCCAGGACCATGTGATTCTGTATTCTCCACGGAGAGGCTAGCGCATCCCAGCCCTGCCGCGATCCCTCAGCCCTGGGGTGGCCAGGCTCAGCCTCAGGCTGGGGCTCTTGGAGGGGTGTGTCTGTGTTTTTGCGCTGGGACCCCCGCCCGCTGCACGGTCCCTGCCCCGCCCGCCGGGCTGCAGCCGCAGTGCTGGGAGGAGTGGGCCCCTCCGCCAGACACCAGGCCCGGGACATTTGACCCTAATCTTCCTTCCTGCCCAGCCGACGCGCGCCCCAGGCACCTGCAACCCAGTCCGGTCCAGCAGCCGCACACATACCCAGAACTCCAGACGCAGGGGCTGCGGGCTCGCCCTCCGGCGGGGGCCTCTTGCCGCGCTCTCCCTCCAGGGACGTGCCCCCGGCGCCCGAGGCAGTCTCAGCCATGGCGAGGACAGGTCAGGTTAGGGGCTGCGGGCGGCCCGGGCGCCGGGGGGCCGCGGACTCATGGGGCCAGTGCCGCCACCGAGCGCGCGAGAGGAGGAGACAAAGGCCGCGCCCGCCCGCGCCGGTCGCCGTCCTCGCGCGCCCGAGCGCAGCTTCTCGTCGCCGCCCGAGCCAAACCTGGATTCTCCTTCCCCGCCCGCCGCGCGTCACTCTCTAGTTCTCAATCCTGCCCGCCTGCCTGGCACTCTGGTTCTGGTCGCCGCCCGTGTTGTTTTCTGAGTTTTGTTCTCGCCCGCCCACTTCGATTTCTGGTGCTCGTGCCCGCCCGCACCGAGGGTGCATTTTCTAACGTGTCCCTGCCGACCTCCCCACCTTCTGGTTTCCGCCTCGGAGCCTCCTTTTCCCCATCTGCAAACTACAGAGTTCACAGACGCGACTTGGAATCGGAGATGGGCGTGATTTGACTGTGGCAGGACGTGGGAGTAGGCGGGCCTGGTCTGGGAAGATTCCGGGGAACAATAACCACCTAGCAGGATTGCGAATAACTATAGCAGGTTCTGCCTCAGGTGTTTGCACGTGCTGCTCGGCTGCCAGGGACACCCTTCGCGTTCTCCTCCTGGTTAATCCCTACTCCCTCCAGAATGTAAGCTCCTTTGTAGGGCTCCAATAGAAATGTCAAGTTTAGCAAATAAAAAAAGTCTTCTTAGTTAAGTTTACATTTCAGATAAACAAAGAAATATTTAGTTATGTCCCAAATGTTACATGGGATATAGTTATACTAAAACAGTGTTCATTGTTTATTCGAAATTCAAATTTAATTTGTTTAACCCCTTCGGTGCTGGGTGAAATTCAGACAGCCTCGAGCATCCTAGGCAAGCCAGCGCTCTACCACTGGGCTACACTCCCAGCCCTAGGCGTCGCCTCTTTTGTCTAGTACCGCGGTCCCTGACCATCCTGAGTAGCCCACACCGTGGAGGTGTGAACGGCCCCTTCCCCGCGAAGGCAGGGGCCCACTTTTGTTCTCAATTCTCGGCACACACAGGCACTTGATGTATACTCATTACAGACGGAATCCCCAGGGGTGGAGAATGTCACCGTTTGTTCCTATTTTAGATGAAAAAGTTGAGCAGGACGGGGCATGAGGGAATTACAGCTCTAACCTGACCGCCAGATTTTTCCCCCCCGAATTGAAGATGCGCCGCCCGCCCGTGTTGGTCGAAAACCAGAGAATTAATTGGCCATGCGAAGGCGTTCCCGAGACCCCGCCCACTCAGTGCCTGGAATTCCACCATCAGCGATTTATTCTGCTGCTTAGCGCTGTCCTGGGTTAACCTGAAAGTAATTTCCAAGACTCCCTTGCCTGGCTTTCGGGGAGCCCGAAACAGAACGGACTCTCGGCAGACCTGAGCCAGAAAGGGCCAAGGAAGCCCAGAGGGGCGGGAGAGGGCTTGCAGGAAGGTTTCCTGGAGGGGACTTAGAGCTAGGCCTTGAGGATGAGTTTGTGAAATGAGCAAGGGCATCAGAGGCCGAGAGAAAGACAAGAGAGAAAGTTGAGGAGGGGAGAGAAGCCGGAGAGTCCCAAGATACCAAGTAGGAACCTTCACAGAAGTTTGGACAAGATTTTCCCCTGGGCCAAAGGGTGTGTTCCCCGGAACTCATTCCTCGCAGACACTGAGATGCTCTAAGCTTCCGGTCCCTTCCTGGGCGCAGAGAGTGTAACCCGCTTTTTGGACGGAAGTACTGGGTACGCTAAAGTTCTAGCATCGCCTAAGGTTACGGAGTGGTCAAATGGAAAATATGGGACTGGAATCCTCGCCTAGCTCTAATTTCCACCGTCCTGGGCCAAGCTCTGCTCTCTCTCCTACTCTCTTCCATTGTCTCAGATCCCTGCCGCGTTAGGACCCTAAACCTTCGGTCTAATGTTGCTGGGGGAACACCATTGCGGGGCACTCAACTTCTGGAGTCCCCGCCCTCTTTCCTAGCACCAGCCTACGGGAATGAAGAGCTTCAGTCGGTAGGCGGGGCTCCTCTTAAGTGGTCCAATGATAGTCAAGGATCGTAGAACGTTTCCAGTAGGGCCGTGGAGTAGGCGTGGCCTCCTGCCGGGACTTGAAGCCTCTGAAAGGTCCGACTGGCGGGTTGCAAGTTGTAAATCCATGTGGCGGGAGCTGTGGACCTTGGCGGCCCGGGCGGCACGTGGGTCTCGCAGGTGGGGCGACCCTGCAGAAGAGGTGGGACATCGAGGGGTGCTTCTTGAGCCCCAAACCCGCGCCTTAGGTTCGGAGGGCCCAATTTACTGCCACAGAGTCACCACTCGAGTTCTTCCAAGCCCAAATCTGTCCATCCCTTTGCCGCAGACCCCACATCAGGTCACCTTTTGGTCTTAGTCGCTTTATGGCTTAAGAGTCACCAATCTGTATCTCCCCCAGCCACAGAGCACCCCCGCCCCAGAGCTTCTCCTGAACGTAGTCTTGGACCCATGTCCACCTTAAGACGGAGCCTCCAAGAAGTGCTGACTTTCCTCCTCTCCCGTCCCAGACTGTGCACACACCAGAGCAGCGTTTCCCTGGCCTTCGGTTCTGGAGCCACCATCTTCGCGCTAAGCTCAGGCCAAGGCCGCTGCGGCATAGCAGTGATCCGAACCAGCGGCCCCGCCAGCAGCCACGCCCTCCGGAGCCTCACGGCACCTCGGGACCTGCCCCCGGCCCGCAGCGCCAGCCTACGTCTGCTCAGCGACCCCCACACCAGGGAACCGCTGGATCGCGCACTGGTGCTCTGGTTCCCTGGTGAGGGACCCCAGAACTCGAAACTCGCGTAGTGCCCATGACCCAGTTTTCCCCCTCCAGGAGTTTACGCAGGCTGTGCCTTCCACCTGATTCTCATCTCTTTGTTCACGAGGTCCCCAAAGTTTCACGGGTGAGGACTGTGTGGAGTTCCACGTGCATGGAGGACCGGCCGTGGTGAGTGGCGTCTTACAGGCTCTGGGTGAGTCACTGTCTCAGGTTCGCAGCCTGGCTCTGCCCGTGGGCCTGGGGGACCAGCGGGATCAAGGTCCTGGGACCTTCCCACAGGCAGTGTGCCAGGGTTACGGCCAGCTGAAGCTGGAGAGTTCACCAGGCGGGCGTTTGCCCATGGGAAGCTGAGTCTAACGGAGGTGGAGGGGCTGGCCGATCTGATCCATGCGGAAACTGAAGCGCAGCGGCGCCAGGCCTTGAGGCAGCTGGATGGTGAGCTGGGCCAACTCTGCCGCAGCTGGGCTGAGACCCTCACCAAGGCAAGTGCCCTGTGTGCTGATTCCCTGCCTCATAGACCTCACCTGTTGACAACACCCCACTTATCCATCATTCATTCCCTGCATGAAAGCGTCCTACCTATGCAGTGCCAATCAGATCCCTTAGATCTGGCTAGACCTGGGTACATCAGAGTGGAATGGCGGGTTCCTGGGTGCTCACGCCACCTGCCTTCCTCTCACTGCCTAGGCTCTGGCCCATGTGGAGGCCTACATTGACTTTGGGGAGGATGACAACCTGGAGGATGGTGTCCTGGAGCAAGGTGGGCCCACCTTGGGGACGAAAGTGGAGATGGCTGGCATCCTCAGCTTCCAAAGGCTCTCCTTACTCCCTGCCCTCTGCCTGCTTTCCCCCATCCACAGCTGACAAGGAAGTGCAGGAGCTGGTGGTGGCACTGGACTCCCATCTACGAGATGCCAGGCGCGGACAGCGGCTCCGCTCAGGGGCACACGTTGTGGTCACTGGACCCCCCAATGCCGGCAAAAGCAGCTTGGTGAACCTACTCAGTAAGTGAAGGTGGATGGGGACCTGGCCTGACTGGGGTGTTGGCCTAGTGCCGGTGGGGTGCCAGGAAGTAGGAAAGTGGGTCTATGGAAGGGATCAGAAAGGAGAAAAGCTCGTCCAATCAAGGGGTGGAGCCTAGGGGAGGACTCTGTTGCCTCTACCCCACCCACTTCTGACCGCCTCCCTCTAGGCCAGAAGCCAGTGTCCATCGTGTCCCCAGAGCCTGGGACCACCCGTGACGTGCTGGAGATCCCTGTGGACCTGGCTGGGTTCCCTGCATTGCTGAGTGACACTGCGGGATTGCGGGAAGGCGTGGGGCCCGTGGAGCAGGAGGGCGTGCGCCGAGCCCGGGCGAGGTGGGCCAGCAGCGCTGCGGGTGTGGGTACCCTTCCTCTGCCTTTGCTCACTGTTGTGTTTATTTTTTATTTTTCCTCACTCAGCAAAGCCTGCTAAGCTTCTCCAAGTGGAGGCCTCAGTGATTTGGTTCTGATTAAATACTGTTCTTGGGGGCTGCCCCCGGGCTGCCTCCGGTGCCTGCAGCCAACTTTGTTGTCTAACCTCCTCCGCTCCGCCACACCCCTGCCACGCCCCTCCCTGCCACGCCCCTCCGCTCCGCCACGCCCCCCACCACCACCTCCTGTGTTAATTGCTGTATTTTTTTTTTTTTTTTTAATTTTTTTTTTTTCTTTTAGTTGTAGATGGACATAATGTCTTTATTTTATTGGTTTTATATGTGGTGCTGAGGATCGAACCCAGGGCCTCACGCATGCGAGGCAAGCGCTCTACCGCTGAGCTACAATCCCAGCCCCTTAATTGCTGTATTCTGAGATCAGCTCTCCCCTGCTTCTCTCTGCTCCTCCAGGATAGGGCAGGCTGACCTCATTTTGGCCGTGCTGGATGCCTCTGACCTGGCCTCTCCCTCCAGCTGCAATTTCCTGGACACAGTTGTAGCCCTGCTAGGAGCCCAGAGCCAGCGCCTCCTGCTCGTGCTGAACAAGTCTGACTTGCTGCCCCCTGAGGGCCTAGGCCCCAGTCCTGACCTGCCCCCCCACCTGCTGCTGTCGTGCTTGACCAGAGAGGGGCTCGACGGCCTCCTGGAGGCCCTGAAGAAGGAACTGGCTGCAGTGTGAGTCCTCTGGCCCACTGCCAGCCTCCTCTGACCCAAGTTCAATTGGAAACTGAGCCACTGGCTTTGGCCATGTATCTGCCCCTTAGCCTTCGTGTCTATACCTGCAAAATGGGTACAGCGTTACCCCCGTCAAGATGTGGTTGCAAGGTTGGGAGGGACCACCTTGTGTCTTGTCTCTGGCAGGTGTGGGGACCCAGCCACAGGCCCACCACTCCTGACCCGCGCCAGGCACCGGCATCACCTCCAGGGCTGCCTGGATGCCCTTGGCCACTACAAGCAGACGCGAGATCTGGCCCTGGCAGCTGAGGCTCTGCGCGTTGCCCGGAGGCACCTGACCCACCTCGCAGGGGGAGGGGGCACAGAGGAGGTCCTGGACATCATCTTCCGGGACTTCTGTGTGGGCAAGTGAAGGGTGGCCCAGAAGCTGCAGCACATCAGCTAGCTTCAGGGTGGTGAGCTCCCTGCAGGGGCTGGGGACCCCGGCTGTGGGGAGGGGCTGCAGGGAGTTTGCTTTGGGCACCAGATGCTGGGGGTGTGCATGGAGGGTTGGATGGAAGTGGAAAGATCTCAAGGGTCTTTGTTTCATAGTTTTTGTTTTACGTTTTTGCTGGCCTGAGGATGGGACTTGGGCCTCACTTGTTAGGCAAGTGCTCTCCCACAGAACCACACCCCAGCCCATGGTGTTAATTTATTTTGCAAAAACCAAGGGAAAATTGTGAAAAACTCAAGTGATCCAGAAATGTTTCAACATGAGAATCTCCCTACTTGCCCTCTTCTGAGGTCACAGCTTAATACGTGGATTTCTAGAACCTTCTCTGCACGTTTGCATACTTGTGGATGCACCTATGAATCAAATATGGGTTGGTTTGTTTGGTGCTGGGGACGTAACCCTGGGCATGCCAAGCATGTGCTACATCACTGAGCTGCACGCCCAGCTCCATGTGTGCGTGTTTGGGGTATAAATTGTCATGTTTGTTGCTCTACGTGTTGTTATTCCTGTCTCAGGATAAATCTTGAAATTTTGCCTCTTGTAAAAGTGACTTGCAAAATCTAGGGTCCCTACGCCTTCCCCAGGCTTAATCTTTGTTCATTCACTCACTCACTCAGAGCCTGGCCCTGTGCCCCATGGTGATGACCCTAGTGACTCAAGAGGCTAAGGCAGGAGGATCACAAGTGTGAGGCCAGCCTGAGCAGCTTGGCCAGACCCTGTCTCAAAAAAATGAAAAGGGCTGGGGATGTGGCTTGGTGGTAAAGTGCTCCTGGGTCCAGTCCTCAGTCCTGGGGGAAGTTCACACACTCAGTGAATATTTAAGAGCCAGAATTGTGTGCATCTTTTTTTTTTTCAGTTGTAGATGGACACAATACCTGTATTTTACTTACTTATTTTTATGTGGTGCTGAGGGTTAAACCCAGTGCCTCATGAGTGAGGTAAGCAGTCTACCACTGAGCCACAACCTCAGCCCCGTACACATCTTTTAAAACATTTTTTTTGCAGTACTGAGGATGGAACCCAGGGCCTTACCTGTGCTAGGCAAGTGCCCCAGCACTGAGCTCCACCCCCAGCTCCAACACATTTTATTGATTATGTACATCAGCATAACACAGTGAGGATTTTATTCCAGTTTGGCTGATGAGGAAACTAAGACTTGGGCAAGTAGTGGCTTGCCAGATGTCCCCTAGTCTTGGATTTGAACACAGGTCTGTCGGGCGCCATTGAGGTTTCCAGTGGCCCTCTGTTCAACAGATAGCATTCTGGGTGCTAGGGATACCGTGAGGGGCAGCAGGCCTGTTTCCTGCCCTTGTTAAAGGTCAGACACAGCTCATTCCTGTGAGGTCTGAGAGCTTCTGTGTGACCTTGTCACAGAGACTTGACCTGGTCAGGGACCTGAGGGGAAGCTGCCCCCAGAGGTGACATTGGTGCTGTGATCTGGATGGTGAGCCTAGGGAGAGAATCCCAAGCAGAGGGCACCGTGTGTGTAAAAGGCCCTGGGGTGGGAGCACTGTGATGTGTTCAAGGAATGATGAGGTGACCAGGGTTTCTGGAACAGAGACAGGGACAGAGGAGGAGATGAAGTGGAGGAGGATGATCCAGGCCTGATCCGTTTGGAGTTCCATATGTAACAGTGACTGACCAGCAGAGGGCGCCTTCTACTAGCACAGAAGGGGCCCGGCAGTGCTCCAAGGCCAGGGCCTTTTCTGAAGAGGATGGGGCCTCCACCTGGGGGCAGCGTACCTATGGTTAACTCCCCTGACAGATGGACACCGAGTCTCAGATAAGGTCAGGATCTTTTCCAAAATCAGAAAAAGATCTCCACCCCCAGAGGAGGAAGACAAAATTCTCCAGTTTTAGGGGTCATATGAGCAGAGGTTTGGAGGCCACCAGGAGCTGACAGAAGGCAAGGACAAGGTCTTTAGGAGACCCACAGAATCCCCAACCACTCAGCAGAGAGGAACCCAGCGTTGCTATTTGTTAGTTGATCTGCTTGTTCCAAGAATTGGGGAGGCTGAGGCAGAAGGATCGCAAGTTCAAGACCAGCCTCAGCAACTCAGCAAGGCCTTAAGCAACTTAGCAAGATCCTGTCTCAAAATAAAAAGGGCTGGGGATGTGGCTCAGTGGTAAAGTGCCTCTGGGCAATTCTGATGGCAAAAGAAATCATTTTTAAAAAAAAGAGTTGGGAGACTGACTCCTGGAGGGAAAGGGTAATATCACAAAGCAAATCCATGGATATTACTATTATGCCCATTTTTCAGATAAATAAACTGAGGCCCAGAGAAGAAAAGCAGTAGTGAGGGTCCTGGGGCCAGGGGTGAGGATCAGTGGTAGAGCTGGCTAAGTGCCTGTGAGGCCCTGGGTCTTATCCCCCGCACTGCAAAACATAAGGACAACATGGGGCCAGTAGGGTGGGCTCACACCGGGGAGGGTCCAGAGGGCTTCCAGGAGAGGTGTGCAGTGCCTCGGCTCTGGGGATGGGGCTGCTGTCTGGGCATGATGCCTGGGGCCCCGCCCACCACCCCTCATCCCACAGGGGCCCTGGCACACAGCTGGACAGAGGTCCTTGGCTACAGTCCCTTTTTTCCAAGAAGGGTGAGGTGGCTTGTGGGAAGCAGCCGTGGGGATTATTTATAGAGGTTGTAGGAAATCCCCAAAGAGTCAGTGCCTCACCCAGTGGCTGGACCTCAGGGCCAGGGATCTGCCAGTTACTCCCTGCTGAGTTTTCAGCCCCCATCCAGCCCCTGGACAGGTAATGGCCTGCGACACTCCATTCAGGAGAAAGGCTGGGAAGGAGGGATGAGGATGGGGTGCCCAAGAGGGAGCAAGGGCTGTCTCTGGGGCCTGGACGGGGGCTGCCTGGAGGAGGAGGGCTCTAATGCTGGGTCTCACAGAAAGAAGCAGCAAGAAAAAGCCATTCTCTGAAGACCTTGCCCGCGCTAAGGCGTGGTGAGTCTTAAGTCAGAATTAAATATCCAGGAACCCTAGAGGCAAAGGTTGCACTATGTCTGGGGTGGGGTGGAGGGCACACAAGAGCTAAGGAGCTAGACTTTGTTCCAAGGGTAATAGGGAGCCATGCAAGATGTGTGAGCTGGAGAGGGGCTTGGTCAGATGCCATAATAGGAGGATCCCTCTGGACCAGGACAGGAGGCAGAGGCCAAGGCATAGGTCTGCAAGAGCCAAAGCAGGGCAGGGTCATAGGCCGAAACCTGAGTCCTCGTGCCTGGAGAATATAAGATTATTATTATTTGTTTGTTTTTGAGGCAGAGTTTCATTGTGTTACGCAGGCTGGCCCTGAAATTCTGGGTTCAAGCAACCCTCTTGGGTCACAGGCAAGGGCCATTTTGTCTAGCTCAAAAATCGGGATCATGCCCATATATGGATGAGAAACACGGAGGCCGATTGAACCAAGATTGGAACCCACATCAGTCCGCGGTTGCTGGGACTGGCCACCTCAGCGCCTCCCAGAACTCCAGGCTGAGTAGCTGGCTCAGGGCAGGGATGCCCTGTTTCCTTGGGGCTCCAGACCGGCCTGTCTGGACAGCCCAGTTCTGCTGATCCCCAGCCCTGCCCCACCCTGGCCCAGCCCCAGCCGAGTGTTTCCTGCAGCGACCGCTCTGGCCTGCACTTCCGTATCCCGGAAATATCGGTCCTTTGTCCCTCTAGACCAGCCTGCCCCAAGCGTGGCGCTGCCAGCCCTGGTTCCCGTGACTCGTCCCTTCTCTGCGGGATCCCGGGGGAGTGGAGGAACAAAACTAAAAGTCTGAACTACGATTTTCAGACTGTTTTTCCCTGGATGGCTGTTTTGCTTTGTTTCCTGGAGATTTTTCTTCTTAGGGATAAAGTCTCAGGAGTGTCTGAGTTAAGGGAATTGCATTTCTGTCTGTCCAGGAGGAAAATGCCCTTTTCTCTACATCTTCACCTGCAGTAGGTGTTTATGGCTTTTTGATGTTTTTTTCCTCCAGTATCCTGGGTACAACCTCATCCCCTGTGTTCCTTCCACTTACTTTTCCTTGACTACCACCTAGATGGTGAGATCAAAATGCTCTCCCACCAAGCCAGGCACAGTGGCACACGCCTGTAATCCCAGCACTTAGGGAGGCTGAGGCAGGAAGATCACGAGTTCAAAGCCAGCCTCAGCAACGGTGAGGCGCTAAGCAACTCAGTGAGACCCTGTCTCTACATAAAACACAAAATAGGGCTGGGATGTGGCTCAGTGGTCGAGTGCCCCTGAGTTAAATCCCCAGTACCAAAAAAAAAATGCTCTCCCACCAGAGCCTGGTGTTGTATGGGCATCTCATCTTGTCCTAAAAACAAAGCGAAACAAAACAGGTAGCAGGGGACTTTGGTGATATTGTTCCTGGAGTCATTCTGACAAGGAGAATTCCTGTGACTCGCTTTTTGTGGTGCTTCAGCGATTGTGGGGACCTAACAGTTTTCTACAATTCTAGAAAAGCAAAGCTCAAAAGCCTGCCTGCTTTTGAAAAGAAACACTAAATGTCACAGCGGTGCTGGCACAGTGCGACCGTGGCCATGTGGCTGAGCTCCGTGGTGCTGCTGCTGTTCTCCACATGTGGAGAGGCCTGTGCTGTCTGTCCCTGGTGTGTGCTTGGGACTGCGGGGTCCACAGACCCGGGGACGCGGGGAGGGGCTTCTCCAGCTCTCCTCTTTCTGGCCTTTTCTTCCTGGTGGCCATGTGTTGTCTTTCAAAGCAGAAATCAGGACTCTGGAGTCTTCGCAGGGATGTGCTGACATTTATTAAATGCCACTCATTTCATAACGGGCCACAGGCAGGGCTGGGGGGAGGGAGGGGATGCTCCTCACTGGTGGACCCTCACCCCTGGACCAGGCTCTCCCTCACAAGGGGAGCCTGGAAACTCTCAAGGAGGGGCCGCTAGACACACTCAAGGGGGCCTGGAAACTCTCAAAGGGTTGGAGGTGAATGGCTTCCTGTTCTCACCTCCTGGTCCAGGCGCTGGGAGATAAGGAAGTTGGAGGAGGGGGGACGCTGGGACACAGGGCTGTGCGGAACACAGGGTGACGCTGTGGTGCCTGGCCCCTGGGATGGGGCAGAGAAAGTGTAAAGGGCAATGTGTGATGTGGGTGCTGCGTGGCGTGTGGCATTTTCACTGTGTGAAGCTGTCGTTCTCTGTGACATCAGCCGTGTGTCCGTGTGACATTGCTTCACTGTGTGGAACGTCGTCATGGACTTTGTGGAACATCATCCCTAGCTTTGTGACATCGTGACTGTAGCTCTGGGTGACGTCATCGCCGTGTCTAGGGGTGAGGGATTGTGGGGTGCCGTGTGGGGCTGGGAGAGGCTATGGGGGCGTGTCGGGGGCCGACTGGCCACAGGCCTGGGTCCTGGGACGCGGGCGGGAGTGTCCTTGCTGTGCTGTCTGCAGGCTGGCCAGTGAGCCTCCGGCCTCCGTCCTCAGCCGCTAAGGCAGGAGAGGGAGGAAACAGTCAGACACAGAACTGCCCCTGCCCTGGAGGCTGCTCCTCAGGGAGGACAGGTCCTGAAGACCCTGGCCCTGCCTCCCCCACCCAGGTTCCTACTCTTTCTTGGTCCTGGGGATTGAACTCAGGGGCACTCGACCACTGAGCCACATCCCCAGCCCTATTTTGTGTTTTATGTAGAGACAGGGTATCACTGAGTTGCTTAGCGCCTTGTGTTGCTGAGGCTGCTTTGAACTCACGATCCTCCTGCCTCAGCCTCCCAAAGTGCTAGAATTACAGGCTTGCGCCACCATGCCTGGCTCAGGCTCCTACTCTTAAGGACCCCCCAGCCCCTTCAGGGTTCAGCCTCCCTGTTAGATTCCTACTAGTGGAGCCTCCCTGGGATGGTGTAACTAAAGTACATCCCTCTCCATCACATAGATGTAGAGACTGAGGTTCAGAGAGGTCATCTCATGATCTCCGAGCCTCAGCTGCTGCCTGTCTAACTGATGTTCTCTGCGCCTCTGGGGATGCGGAGGGTTGGCCTCAGAGCCTCTGCCAACCCGCTGGGCCTGGGTCTCCATATAATCCACACAGAATGGACCCAGGGCCTGACCCTTACCCATTCCAGGAGAGTTTCTAATATGCCTGCCCCTGCTCACCTACCATCCAAGGCTCCCCAGTGCCCTCGGGACAAAGGCCAAGCCAGAGGCCTGACATTCAAGGTTTCACACCCTCCACCTCTGCCAGGCCTCCCCTGCCAGGCCTCCCCGGGAGGGACTTCAGCCCTGCCAGAGTCCCAACAATTCCAAGAGCCTCTCACAGCTTCCGCCCCCCAAGCCTCCCCCTGCCGCCTGCCGAGCCACCTCGCTGTCTGGAGTGCCCTTCCCCCACGGGCTGGCAAAGTTCTGCAGGGTCAGGGGCTGGCGCAGAGGCTATTTCCTGGTGGGGGAGGAGGGGCTGCAGCCAAGTCCTGCTTCCGCTGCCCCCTCCCTTCCTTCCCTGCTCTTCCCCGGGGGCCTCGCGGCCTCACGTTCCTTGGCTGCCTCTGGTTCCCTGGCTCCGGGCTCTGCACTCAGCCAGATCCACTCAGCCTGGCTAGCCTGCGGCCGGGCCCTAACCCTTGCCCGCGCCTGCGCCAGCTGAGGTGGGCCCAGCACTAGCCATCCTGGTTTGCCCAACTGGGCAGCCACCTCTGGTCTGGTCCAGGCTCCATGGCTTGTCCCACAAAGTGACCAGAAGGAAGCTATGAATGAATGAGCTGAGCAAGTCCTGTCCTGCTCGCAGCCCCCTCAGGGCCTCCAAAGGCCTTGTGCAGCCATCAGGTGCTCCTCATCTGCCTGCTGCCGCTCTTCCCCTTCCCTCAGTCACTCCCTTCCGGCCACTCAAGGCTTCCATGAGGCCTCAGGGCCTTTGCACAGGCTGCACCCTCTGCCTGGAGCACCTTTCTACATCCCCTCAGGGATCCTCCCTTAACTCCTTTAGATCTTTGGCCAGATGTCACCTCAGGGAAGCTTGTGCTGGTCCCCACGGGAAAGTCCAACCTCCTCACGCTGCCTTGACTCTTTTATTTCTTGCCCGTCACCAAGGGCCCTCTAAGGGCGCATGCACATGGTTTGCCAGTCATCTCCCCACTGGACTATAAGCTCACCGGACAGGGGTTTTGTGCCTTATTCTCGGCTGTGTCCCTGACACCTGGGATGATACCCAGCCCCAGCAGCTGCTCAGGTTAGGTGAGCAAACAAATCCTCACAGTGGGATCATTGAACCTGAGCAGCACTTGGTGTGCACCCGGCTCAAAGCCCGGGGTGGGACTCAGCTTAAGCCATATCCAGGCTCCTATGCTTGAGTGATTTTTCTTTATTTTTTCTTTCTCTCTTAGTTTTGTGATGTGGAGATGGAACCCAGGGCCTTGAAGATGCCAGACAAGTGCTTTACCACAGCCACACCCCCAGTCCTTTGGGGTTTTTTTGGTACTGGAGATTGAACTCAGGGGCACTCGACCACTGAGCCACATCCCCAGCCCTATTTTGTGTTTTATGTAGAGACAGGGTCTCACTGAGTTGCTTAGCGCCTCGCCATTGCTGAGGCTGGCTTTGAACTCGCGATTCTCCTG
>CM053413.1:11348537-11393805 GCA_028644305.1 Xerus rutilus
AACTTTAAAATGTCCAGTAAAAAACAAGATCAGGAGACCGCGCGGTGGCTCAATCCTGTAATCCCAGCACTTAGGGAGGCTGAGACAGGAGAATCGCGAGTTCAAAGCCAGCCTCAGCAATGGCGAGGCGCTAAGCAACTCAGTGAGACCCTGTCTCTACATAAAACACAAAATAGGGCTGGGGATGTGGCTCAGTGGTTGAGTGCCCCTGAGTTCAATCCCCAGTACCAAAAAAAAAAAAAACAACATAAAAAGAGCTGGGGATGGAGCTCAGTGGTAGAGCACCCTGGGTTCAATCCTCAGTGCCACAAAAAAGAAGAGAAGAGAAGAAAGAGAGAGAGAGAGAGAGGGAGAAAAGTAAAGCTGGGTGTTCTGGGTGGGGCGCATGAGACCAGAGCCGATGGGTTTAGAAGCAGCCTCGGCAGCAGAATAAGACCCCATTTCAAAAACAAAGAAACAAACAGGACATTGAGATTCTAAGGGCAGTGACTCATCCCACAGTGAGTGGTGGCTGAGCCTGGCCTGTCCCACCCTCTGCAGCCCCTCTATCAGAGGAAGGCATGCAGGCCAGAGGCCCTTCCTGCTACCCTGAAGGGGCCCAGGCTTAAGTGCACATTGTTTTCTTGGCAGGGGGACGTCATTTGGGGTAAACAATGTCAGTCATTTGGGGTAAACAATGTCAAGAGCTTCCCCGGTTCTCAGCTGAGGCCGGACAGTCCTGGGCTGGGAGCCCGGTCTTGTGCATGACCCCAGCTGAGGCCTCAGTGCCCTCCTCTGAGAAATGGGGATAATAATAGAATCTCTTCCTTGCCACAAGGGCTCTGGGCCAAGATGAAGAGAGGGAAATCAAGTTTCTTCCCTCCCCACAGGCTGCCAGGCGCCGAGGTTTCTCCCAAGCAGAGCCATGAAGAGTGCAGGGGCTGAGCACCCTGTCTGCAGGGTGTGAGAGCGGGTGCCTGGGGGGCTCTGGAGAGCATCTGTGGAGCCCCTGGGACCTGTCTGGCTGTATCGTGCACTGTGAGGCCATCGGGGATCTGGACTGGGCACACCCTGGGATCCAAGCCCCCCCTGGGCCTCAGGTCCCAAGCCGCACTTGGGCATGCCTGTTCCTGGCTCCCTGGCCTGGCACTGGTGTGATGTGGCCCTGAGCCACAGTAGCTGGGACCCTGGAGGGAGCACAGGGTGTTCTGGGGCAGTGGCCTGAGTCACCTTCCCTATGACGCATGCACAGGGTCGGCAGAGGGATGACGGGGCCTAAGACCAGGTGAAGGGGTCACAGGCATTGGGCCATGACCCAAGCATGTGCCGGATGCCCTGGACATGCTCCGCTGAGGCCCCTGCACCCTTGCTGTGGCCTTTTGTGGGCAGCACTTTACAGTTGGCATGGCGTTCCACTCCTGTTTTCGTAGAGACAAAGAGGCTCCACAGTCCCTCTCCCTCGCTCCCTCTGCTCCAGTTACCTTCCCTGTCCCTGCACCTTTGGGACACTTTCCCCACCTAGGAGGGGCATAAAGGAGCCGGGCACGGTGGCGCACGCCTGTAATCCCAGCACTTTGGGAGGCTGAGGCAGGAGAATCGCGAGTTCAAAGCCAGCCTCAGCAATGGCGAGGCGCTAAGCAACTCAGTGAGACCCTGTCTCTACATAAAACACAAAATAGGGCTGGGGATGTGGCTCAGTGGTCGAGTGCCCCTGAGTTCAATCCTCGGTACCAAAAAAAGTGAGAGGGCATAAAGTAGCTCATTCGCTGGTGAGGGTAATGGTGATTGAATGAGGTAATTGTGCCAGGTGCTTAGAATCGTACAGAGCTCACAGTAGATGCCTAACGATTGCAGCCTCTTGGCTTGTCTGATCAAGTCTTGTTCATAGTTTGTCTTGCCCACAACTATGTTATAAAGACAGAACTAAGGGTGCCTTGGTTACTGTGGGGTCCTCCAGGTCCAGCACAGAACCTGATATATAGTAAGTGCCCAATTAAGGAAGAAGAAAATGTGAAAATCAGCCTTGCTCAGGCCTGCTCAACACCTTACCTGGATGGGACTACAGGGTTGCCTGCAGGGGACCGCTGGGACTGGAGGATCCTTTTCTTGAATTCCTCCAGGCTAGCTGGGTCTATGGAGAGAGAGAGGAGTCAGGCTTGACCTATAGTCCTAGCAGCCCCCACCCCTTGGCGAGCTAGCAGCCTGGGGGAGCAGGGCCTCATGTGGGGTGCAAGGTGAAAGGACCCCCCCTTCCCGTTTGCTGGCCCCTCCCTCTGTCACTCACCGATGGGCTGGGGCGGGGGGACAGGGCCCACAGGTCTTGGTATGGGTATCGACTGTGTCTGTGGAAAGAAGGAGGAGGGAAGTTGACCTATCTGGGTCTCCTGACCTTGAATCCTGGGGAGGCTCTTTCCCCTCTATGCCCTTGGAGATGTGGGTCTCTGAGATTCTTCCAAGGCAGGTCAGGGACCCCCATGTAGCAGACATGGCAGTTACAGATATACAGTCCCCTGCATCCACCAGGGCCCGGTCTTCCTTGGCGGTAATCAGGGACCCCATTCTACAGAGCTGGGCTGTCTCGGGTCCCTCAACCTAGGCACCAGCTATGACCCCTACTGAGTTCAGCCATCTGCTCTGGCCCTCCAGACAAAGCTGGCCAGCTCTGGCAACCAGCTGGACGCCAGTCCTAAATGCTGTTCCTCCAGCAACCCCAGATGCATGCAGTCCAGCCAGTTCTGAGCTCGCCCACTTCAGATGCAACCTTACATTCTTAGATGGAGCTCCAATCTCGACATGTCCTGGGCCCAGCTCTATGAAAATTCAACCCCAAGCCCACCCTAACCCCAACCCTCGCCCCAACCCTAGCCAGCGTGAAGGCCACCAGTAACCCTGAATGCAGCCCACCCCCCACTCTTAACCCTCTCGCAACATCTCTCCTAATTCCAAACTCCGCCCCAGACCTAATGCCAGCGAAACCCTGCATTTACACAGAACCCTAGTGGTTAAACCCACTGCAGACAAGGCCATCTGCAGGTCCCCTGAACCTCAATTCCACATCCACCCCCAGTGCTTCAGCTCAATCGGAGTTCTAGATTCATCCCTCACCAAAACCCAGGCCCAACGGACACCCGCCTCCAACTTGAGTACTAATCTGCCACCCTTTGGCCATGCCTGTCCCCAGTACAAACTCTGTCCCATCTCAGCCCCAGTGAGCTTTCCGGGGAGTTCTCACCCTCCCAACCCGGACAGGACAGCCAGCTTCAAACCCAGCTCCAAATACAAGTTCAACGTCACCCCCAGCTTGAGGTCTAGACTCAATTCCCATGCGCTTTGTTGTGGGCCCCCAGCCCACCTTGGCCTTGAGGCAGGTGTCCAGGGCTGAGATCCTGACATCCACCTGCATCTTCAGCTGCTCTACCTCTCGCTTCTTCTCTGCCAGCTCCTTGGCCAGGTTGTCCCTCTCCTTCCGCAGGGCTGCCTTCTCCTCCAGAGCCAGCTGGACCTGCTGGGCACATCCGGCTTGGAGCTTGGCCTCGCGGTCCTGGGCCTCCTTCTCCACCTTCTCCTTGGCCTCCTGACAGGCTCGCAGGCCCCGCTCGACCTCCAGCTTCTGGCGCTGGAGGTCGGAGTTCTCGCGGGCCACGCGGTCGATGCCGGCCCGCAGGCTCCGGGCCAGCTCCTCCACCTTGGCACTCATGAGGCTGGGCATCTGGTCACAGGTTCTCCGGATGGAAACCACATCGGAGACCACGGAGTGGTAGCCCATGTTGTAGCTTAAGGTGTCGAGGGTGCGCGGGATGATGGAGTCCTTCCACAGGTTACGCAGATCCGTCTCGAACTTGTCCTTGTCCAGTGGGAGGCAGAGGGCCTGCACCTTCTGCAGCTGGTCCTCGGCCAGCTGTCGCTCCTGCTGCTGCTGCTCGCGGGCTTTCCCGCACGCCGCCAGCTGCTCCTCTGACACACGCTTGCTCACCAGCAAGCCCTCCTTGTCCCTTGTGCAGATGGCCTTCTCCTTGGCCATCTCCATCTCCAGTGTCTTGGCCTTCTGGTCCCACATGAGCAGCAAGGCTGAGGGGGACAGGAGAAAAGGCCCAGCCCGGTCAGGAGCTGCCTGAGCCCTGGGCGAGAGGCCCAGCCCAGCCCGGCCCGGGGCTCACCGCTGCAGCTCTTGTTGTCCTCCTTCAGCTGCTGCTGGCACTGCTGCTCACTCAGGATGATGGCGGCCATGTAGTTCAGGTTGTTGATGTAGGTGACCTGCCCGGGAGTGGGGGGGACACAGGACAGAGCTCGTCACACATCCCGAGGCTGCCCAGACCCAGAGGGGACCCCATGTGGCCTGGGTGAGCCACATTCTCAAGGGCACGGCTCTTTTAGAGGGAACCTTGGTCTAATCAAAAAGTTCTATGGGGGTGGGGCATGGAGCTCAATGGTGCAGCACTTACTGAGCATGCTCAAGGCCCTGGGTTCGAATCCCAGCACCAGAAAAAACAAAAGGTTTTCATAGCCAGGTGTGGTGGCACATGCCTATAATCCCAGTGGCTCAGGAGGCTGAGGCAGGAGGATCGCGAGTTCAAAGCCAGCCTCAGCAACTTAGCAAGGCCGTACTTTAAATAAAATACAAAATAGGGCTGGGGATGTGGTTCTGTGGTTAAGCACCTCTGGATTCATCTGGTACCAAAAACAAACAAGAAAGGGGTGGGGAGGGGGAAAGAAGGTTTCTACAGTTCATACTGGTCAACTACAAAAATAAATAAATAAGACTAAGTGGAGGGGGGATAGGGAAGAATGGCTTACTGGTTACAAATATTGTTAGCTGGTTAAGTTCTAGTGATCCATAGCGCAGTAGCTCACTATAGTTAACCGTCATTTATTGTCTATTTCAAAATAGTTGGAAGAGACAATTTTGAATGTTCCCAGCAGAAAGAAATAACAAACACTGCGGGTAATGGACGTGCTGGTCACCCCGCCTTGGTCATCACACAGGCATACATTCCCACGGTGTGTACGATTGTGAAGTGTCAATTACAGATTGCCAAAAGGAAAAAGGAACCGGATTCTGATACATGCTCATACCCAGAATGTATTTAAAACGTTTTACTCATCAATAATAAGAACAACCCAATTAGAAAGCAGGCAAAGGATCTGGATAGACATTTCTCCAAAGAAGAAACACCAATGGTCATCTTTCCACCGTGGGAAGATGCGCAGCATGACCAGCCATTAGGGAAATGCAAATCAAAGCCCCAGTGAAGATCAATGCCGGGGCGCACGCCTGTCCTCCCAGCAACCCGGGAGGCTGGGGCAAGAGGATCTTGAGTTCAAGGCCAGCCTCAGCGACTTAGTGAGACCCTGTCTTAAAATAAAAAATAGAAAGGGCTGAGGTGTGGAACTTTCCTTCCTGTGGGAGCAAGTGACAAGAAGGGCCAGGTCCTGCTTCTTAAACACACCCAAGATAAATGGTGCCAAGTGCCTCGCTCCTCAGGGGTGCCTGTGGGATGGGCACACCCTGACTGATACATCCCTGGGTGACTGCTGCCTCTCTCCTGCAGGGTCTGGGGCAGGAAACACAGTCACATTGATAGAGAATTTAAGAAATCCCAACACATAGACACAATAATGTTTGAGGAGCTGGAAATGTTAATCATCCTGATTTGATCACTACCCACTTTTTATCCGTATGGAATTATCACACCATATTCCACAAATAAGTACAAATATTATATGCCAATTAAAATTAAAGAAAGAAATTTTAAGAAAAATCACATTTCCTAGCACCACAGGATGGGGTCCTGGGGAGACCAAGATTCATACTCACTAGGACAGGACACAGGGCAGGTGGGCATGGGGGGGTGGGGCTCCTCTCCAGCACTGGGACCCGCTCCCCTGAAGAGCCAGAGGGCAGCGCGTAGCAAGGGGCCCCGGGATCCTTGCAGGACACCCGGAAGGCTTCCAGGCAAGAAGATTCGTCAACTCAAAGGAAAAATCCAAAAAAGGGAAATATCTTATCTTTACATTTTAAGGTTTTAAAAATTGGAAATTGGGGTGGAGGCGTTGCTGGATGACAGGGCGTGTGCTGGGCGTGTGGGGGGGGGGCTGGGCTCAATCCCCAGCAACAACACATAAATCAACAAGAGAAAAATAAGACAAGCTAGAATCTTGGGCATCTCATAGTTTAGATGGGGGAGTCTGGGTTTCCGGGATGCCTATGAGTGGCTAACACTTAATGACCCTGGACTGGATGGCTGTGTGTGTCCTGGAAAATCCAAATGGGCCAATTCCTAGGAATTTCAGAGTCGGCGGGGGCCCTGGGGGGGACCCTGCTGTATTCTGGGTGTCTTAAGAGGAACTGACTTTATTCTAGGAGTCTGAGGGAGACACACCCAGCTCTAGGAGTCTGGGGTGGGGGACAGTGCCCCGCTCTGGGACTCTGTGGGGGACACAGTTCTCCCTTAGGGTTCTAGGGAAGCTGAGGAGATGGCTCCATTCTTGGAGTCTTGGGGGCAACCACTCTAGGGGCCAGTGGGGGACAGAGGGGGGACCTGCCCTGCCCTGAGGGACAGGCAATGCCCTGTCCTGGGGCTCTGGGGGGCAGACACAGCTCTTCCTGGGATTCTGAGGGAGGAGGCAGGGACCCTGGGCACGTCTGAGCCCCTGATGTCTTAGTGCGGTGGGGAGGACCCAGGCCCCGGGGAAGCCTTTCTTTCTTCCTACCCAGCCCCAGCCAGACAGGACGCTTCCTGTGAAGGACACAGTGGTTGTCCCCAGCCAGCTTCCCTCACCGGGTCCCCCGCACCTCTCATCCCATGCAGCTGTGAGAGAGCTGTGGTCACCCTTGACTGCTGAGCCAGTCCATCAAGAGCTGGAGGTGCGAGGGAGTGAGGGTCCCCACAGGTCCCCCACCGTGTGGCTGCAACCGTCCCAGATTCTGCCTGTCTCTGCCCCTTGCCGAGACTGGCCTCCTCTCAGGCCTGAGTTTTCCACCCGCAAAAGGCTTGTGACTCCCGCAACCTCCTGGTATTCAGTGTGTTCAAGCAGACACCACAGGAGGCACAGACGAGCCATTCACACAGGTGATTATTGTCTTAGTCTTTTGAGGTTCTAGGGAGGGAACCCAGGACCCTGGGGGTGCTAGGCAAGTGCCACACCTGTAGCCCCGTTTATGCATATTATCGAGGAAGATCTGGTGCTCTGAGTGATCTTTAGCCGGCTACCTGCAGCTGTGACATGCCATCACATCGTGGGCACCTTGTGGATCTTAAGTGAAGGGCTCAGGGCAGCCAGCATATAGCATGCGCCGTCCAACTTGAGTTCCAGATGGACAGTGCTATGGTCTGAAGGTGTCCCCAATCCCCACGTATTGAAAGCGTGGTCCCTAATGCAGCCATGTTGAGAAGTGGGACCTCTGGGAGGCAATTGGGCCACCAGGCTCTGCCCTCGTGAATGGTTCGATGCACTCATGGGAGGGTGGACTGGTGGCCATGGGGAGTGGCCTGGCTGTGGTAGCCGGCTCTGCAGCACCTCTGCATGGGATGCCCTGCGCTGTGCCGTGGTGTGGCAAGAGGGCCCTCGGCAGACACCAGGTGTCTTGATCTTGGACTTCCCGGCCTCCAGGACCAGAAGCTAGATCAATCTTTCTGTGTGTGTGCCTGTGTATGTGCTGGGGATGGGACCCAGGGCCTCATGCACGCTGGGCAAGTGCTAAGCACTGACATGCACTCCCAGCCTTTTTAAAATTTTATTTTGCAGATAGGGTCTCATTAAGTTGCCTAGGCTGCCCTTAAAACAATCCTTTCTTTTTTTCCCCTGGTACTGAGAATAGAACCCAGAGGTGGTTAACCACTGAGCCCCATCACTAGACCTTTTTATTTTTTATTTTGAGACAAGGTCTTGGTAAATTTTTGAGGATGCTTTGAATTTGTGATCCTCCTGCCTCAGCCTCCTAAATTCGTGGGATTATAGCCATGCGCCACTGTGCCCTGATTAAACGTCTATTTTTTTTTTTAATT
The DNA here is from genome assembly GCA_028644305.1 of Xerus rutilus. NCBI lineage: Eukaryota > Metazoa > Chordata > Mammalia > Rodentia > Sciuridae > Xerus > Xerus rutilus. The sequence continues at coordinate 11,356,523 of CM053413.1, forward strand.
GTTTTAGTTGTTGAGGACTTTTATTTTATTCATTTGTTTATATATGGTGCTGACAATCAAACCCAGTGCCTCACACATGGTAGTAAAGTGCTCTACCACTGAGCCACATCCCAGCCCCTAAATGTCTATTCTTTTTTTTTTTTTTTTTTGGTACAGAGGATTGAACTCAGGGGCACTTGACCACTGAGCCACATCCCCACCCCTATTTTCTATTTTGTGTTTTATGTAGAGATAGGATCTCACTGAGTTGCTTAGCACCTCACCATTGCTGAGGCTGGCTTTGAACTCGTGATCCTCGTGTCTCAGCCTCCCAAAGTGCTGGGATCACAGGCTTGCGCCACCGCGCCCGGCTTAAACATCTATTCTTTATAAATTACTTGGTCTCAAGTATTTTGTTATAGACTGAAACAAATAACAAATAATTTTTAAAGTGGTAAGTGTATCCCAAATATTGCATGGGATATACTTACACTTTTTAAAAAGGGCACTGTATCCACAGGGGCTGCTCACATAGAATTTAGATTTTGTGAGTGTCCCCATCACACTGTTGAGAAACAGAGGCTCAGAAAGGGAATGCGACTTGCCCAGGGTTCCCAAGGCCAGTCACCTACCCGGTCACTCTGGCACTGGCGGAAGCTGGCATTGATGCGGTCCAGGTCGCGGCGGGCGCTCAGCAGCATCTGCATGATGTTGTCCTTGGTGCGCGTGGTGATGTTGAGCTCCTTGGACAGGTTGACTTGAGTGGCCGACAGCCCCACGACCTGGCTGTACAGGCTCTCCGCCCGGCGCTCGGTGGCTTGCAGGTTGGACTCAGTGCTCAGGTGCACGTTGCCATAGACCATGAAGAGGACCAGGCCCAGGATGATGAGGAATTGGATGAGCGAGACGAAGAGGAAGAAGTAGCGCAGGTAATGCCAGCATCCCTGAGGGCTGTCCCCCGCCCGGGCATAGGCCCCTCGATGCTCCATGGCCAGACCCATTGGCTCCCTAGCCGCCTGCCCTGTGCACTGCCCTGCTCAGCTGCCTGGCTGCCCGACCCGGCGCAGCGCAGGGGAGTGTTTATATTACTCCTCTTAATACTTCCTCTGCCTGGCTCCTTCCTGGCCAGGAGGAAACGGGGGCTGTGGTTATCACAACACTCCCACTGGGCTGTGAGGGGCTGAGCAGGCCAGGAGGCCAGAAGAGCCTCTCTGATTAATGCTGGGTGGGGCACCGGCTGGTGCCGGGGCTTCCTCGGCCTCTCGGATGCTCAGTTTCCCTGCCTGTCTCAGTGCCAGGACCTTCTTGCACATGCTCATGTAATCATCCCAAAGCCTGCTGCTGCACCTATTGTGTGAGGAGAAAACTGAGGCACAGGGAGAAGGGACGGCCCCCGGGGCCCTCGCTGTTGGTTTAAAGAGCTGGATTTTCCTTCCAACCGGCCACAAAGACATGCCTGCTGCGCTGGGGCCATGCTGATGAATTAGGACAAAACCCGCAGCCCAGAGTGCTTAGCCCAGGGAGGGACAGCCAGTCAGCTTGGCCCTGCACGGGTGAAGGCCAGGACCCTCGCCTGGCAGTGTCTCAGTGAGGTGGGGAACGCTCAGGACCGGGGCGGCCCGCGGCTGGGAGGCTGAGGCCCAGCCTGCAACCCTGGACTGCTACTGTAGTTATTCCTGTCATCTCCCGCTCACAGTATCTGGGGGCTCCATAAGATAGGGAGCACATGTGGGGTTCAGTGGGGTTGAGCTTCCTGCCTCCTGAAGCTCAAAACCCCATGGGAGGGGCTGGGGCTGTAGCTCAGTGGTAGAGCGCTTGCCTAGCATGTGTGAGGCACTGGGTTCGATTCTCAGCACCACATATAAATAATAAATGAATAAAATAAAGATCCATCAACAACTAAAAAAAAAAACAAAACAAAAAAACCCATAGGAAACTTCTGGGGTCATTGTGGGCCAATGACCCCTGGGGTGGGCATGGAGGAGAGTTCAGGAACCAGGAGCAAAGGATTCTGGGTATGCCCTCCCCAGGACCTCCAAGGGATTTTTCTAGATTATCTTCTCAGCTTGCTCCATGCTGGCAGAGGCCAGGCCCCCACCCCCTGAAAAGACATCAGGTCCAGGCCTGGCCACAAGTAGCCCCAGCTGTAGGAGGTGGAGACCTGTAGCTGAAGGTGTCAGAGCTGACTGGAGGGAGGGACAAGGAGCTGGGAAGGGGATGGGACTCTGGACAGGTGGCAGCGATGGTACTGCATGTGGGGGACACAACAGAGTGAGACTGTGTGGGGACCCACCCTCAATGGCAAGGATTATGTTTTGGGGGGCACTGGATAGCTGGGAGGGGTCCTCCAGGGTGGTTCTCAGCGAGGCGGGTGTTGTGTTGGGAAGGAGGAAGTTCTCAGGGGTGGGCAGGAAATCTCAGCCTGACCTTTGGCCTTTGCAGCTACCCGGTGGTTCCTGGCTCCCGACCCTTCCTAGCCAGCAGTGGAGGGTGGAGGAAGGAGGGTTGGGGGCTGCAGCTGGTGCCCAACCAGCTTTGTCTCCAGGTTGGCCAGGCCCACCCAGAGCCCCCCAGAGCAGGGTGGGAGGAAGAACATCGTTGGTAAGGGGGCGATGTGGGCAGAGTGAATACGGGGACATTTGGGCTCTGGCCTTAAGTTCTGGCTGTGCCACCTACCAGCTGTGTGACCTCAGACAAGTGACTTCCTCTTCTCAGGCCTCAGTTTTGTCCTGTCTAGAGGAGACAATGCAGCCAGATGAAGCCTTGATCCCATGCTGGCACATGCCTAGCCCTAATAAATGGTGTTAGTTTTTTAGGTGTGAGGGGCTGAACCACAAGCTTACAGGATCCATAACCCTCATGGATCATGCCTGGTGTCTAATGCCAGACGGAGGAGTTGAGACGCAGGGAAAGGGCACAGTCCCAAGATGCTGGTGTCCCAGGCCTGTGGGAGCTCAGGAGGAGAAGGAATGACAGGGTTGGAACGTGGGTGACAAGGGCTCAGTGGAGGAGTTTAATGCCAGGGCTGATGCCAGGTGTACACTTAAAATCTTGACATTCTTCATGATATGTCCAAGGTGTTGCATATGTATATATGAGCATGAAGTTCAGCTAACACGTAAAAAGAAAGGCAACCTTAAACTCCCAGAAAATCAAAAAGTCAACCTGGACCTGATGATGCTATTGTGCTATAATTTGGGGCAGTCATCACAGTGTAAGAACCAGTTTGTTTTTATTTTTATTTATTTAGGATTTTTTGTTTTCTGAAACAGGGTCTCCCTATGTTGCCCACACTGCTCTCAAACTCCTTGGAGCAATCCTCCGGACTTTGCCTGTAGCTGAGATTACAAGTGCTCAAACCAGAGTTTTAGTTCCTTATTTATTTATTGTGGTACTGGGGATTGAACCCAGGGTCTCACTCATGCTAGGCTAGTACCACTGAACCACATCCCCAGCCCTAGAGTTTTAAATATACATACTTATTTTATTTGTATCAAGCTTGAAAACAGTATTCTGTTTTCTTTTGGCAATTTTATCTCAGATCTTTGATTTGTAATGTTTCTATTTGGATACCTTATTTCATTAGCAAGATTCTTTTTTTTTTTTTTTTTTTGGGTACTGGGGATGGAACTCAGGGGCACTTGACCACTGAGCCACATCCCCAGCCCTATTTTGTGTTTTATGTAGAGACAGGGTCTCACTGAGTTGCTTAGCGCCTCGCCCTTGCTGAGGCTGGCTTTGAACTTGCAATTCTCCTGTCTCAGCCTCCCTAAGTGCTGGGATTACAGGCTTGCACCACCGCGCCCGGCTAGCTAGATTCTTTTGAACAGAAAAGGCAATGATTAGCCTTCCTTCTTAAACTCTGCCAGTGCTCCAAGCCCCAGTGCTAGGGACTGAACCCAGAGCCTTGGGGATGCTGGGTGAGACACTACCACTGAGCCACACCCCCAGCCCTGAGGTGGATGCATTTCTTTTGTTTGTTTAGGTTTTCATCACACGTTACCATAATCATTATGGATCGTTGTTTAGATTGTTTCTAAGTTTGTTTGTTTTTGTTTCAATGAAGAAAAGAAGATTTAAAAATCAAATCTCTACAAATGAAATTGCCTGGTTTCAGTGCTGCCTCGTTCCATTTTGATAACTGTCACCAATGTGTCCTTCAAAGATGTTTCCATTCACACTCCTGCCAGCAGTGTCTAAAATTCCTAAAAATAGACTTTCTGAAAATGTCCTGCCTGTGTCCCTGGCAGATAACTCTGGAGGGAAGGGGGTGAGCACTGGACGGAGGATTCTCAAGAGGTCAGGCGCGTCGGCCCTGATGTGAGCACTTGCGTTTTTTTCCTGAAAACAATTTGTCATGTCCACAGGAAACTTTGCTCACGAATCCCTCTGCGAAGGTGGGACAAAGGCTGGGACAATGTGGTAAGCCCCTGGGCGCAGTGACCTCTTGTCCTCTGCAGCCCAGCCTGCCGCTCTCCACCCTCCGCTCTTTCAACAGCAGAAAGTTTGCACAGGATGAAAAGGTTACCAAGGACAAACTCAGGCCTCCCGGGCTCATAGTGGACTCGACTGTCACCGAGTTTGGAGGTCACACAGCTGGGCGATCCATTGTTTGTTTCACACTAACTTTACTGCAGATGACCCCTCGGATCTGTGGGTCATGATAACGGTCACCTGGGTTACTTTCCAGGGACCTGAAGCCCATTTCTGCCAGAAACAGCAGCTCTTCATCTGGGCCTGCAGGTGTCTGAGGGGTGATGGAATGAGATCCAGAAGCTTGGGATTTCTGCTTTCATTTTTTTTTTTTTTTTGGTACCAAGGATTGAACTTGGGGACACTTAACCACTGAGCCACAACCCTATCCCTTCTTTATATTTTATTTAGAGAGAGGGCCTCACTGAATTGCTTAAGGCCTCCCTAAGTTGCTGAGGCTGGCTTTGAGCTTTGATCCTCCTGCCTCAGCCTCCTGAGTTGCTGGACTTAGAGGTGTGCGCCACCGTGCTCGGCTGTCTTCATAATACGTCTGTCCCCTTGGCGGTCTTAGCTCGCGCAGGCTTACCGATCCATCGCCTGCTGGAGCTGGGCCCTTGCGTGTCTTCAGCAGCTGCAGTGCCCCAAGCACTCAGAGTCCTTTGGCCCTGTCACGAGGCCCCGATGGAGCTGCAGGTCAGGATGTTTGGGCAGGATGGTGGTGCTGGCTACAGGGTACTCAACAGTTCCCAGGACAAGCTGATCGTGACCCCCTGATGGTCTGAGGCTTCCGCAAGAAGAAACTTCTTTTGGAATTGTGCATGCCTCTGGCCGGTGACATCACCAGACCCCAGCCCGCCCCAGCAGGTCAGCAAGAACCCGTGTTCCCCTCTGTGTGGGAGCGGCCTGGTCCCTTGGCCAGAGCTGTTGCCTGTGAGCTGAAGACCAGTTAAGGCCTTGCCTATACCGTCCGCTTGCTTGACTTGGTTTCCATCTTAGCCACCACCTCTGCGTTCCCCCAGGGGCCCTCATCCAATTGGAGGTGGGTTGGACACACCCCTCCTTTTCCTTTTCTGGATGAAAACAATCCATTTGGTTTTTGTCGTGTGTTTAGGTGGAGAAGGAAAAACTGGCATGAGGAAGTCACTTGTGAAAATTGACAGGTGACATCCTCCCGGAGACGAGAGCTTTAACAAAGCCACGCAAGACTTCAGGAAGGTTCTTAAATGAGCGCGGTGGCGCCCGCCTGTAATCCTAGCACTTAGGGAGGCTAAGACAGGAGAATCGCGAGTTCAAAGCCAGCCTCAGCAAGGGCGAGGCACTAAGCAACTCAGTGAGACCCTGTCTCTACATAAAACACAAAATAGGGCTGGGGATGTGGCTCAGTGGTCGAGTGCCCCTGAGTTCAATCCCCAGTGGGAAAAAATAAAAATAAAAAAGGTTCTTAAGTGATGATTTCAGTGAGGTACAGAAAATGCCCCATTGTGACACCATGTTTATTTTTTGGCAAAATTAGGTTCTGTGCTTTCAGAGGTAAAGAGAGTCCTTGAGAGCTGGGGAGCAGCCTGTGTTCTCTAGGACTCTGGTGTTCTTGGCTGAAAAATGGGGACCAATTTCCCTACATGGGACTAGAGAGGAGGAGATGAGGTCAGATCACTGTTGTCCCAGGTGGCCCCTGCCCATGGCTTCTCTAGGACTTCCTATTGCTGTCCCCACTCCATCCCTGTAGCCACTGGACGGGGGCTCTAGGATGACCACAGACAGAGGAGTTCCTCAGAAGGTTGTTCTGGGGAGACAGGGGCAGACACACAGAGATAAAAATAGACTTAAGGCCGGGCCAGGTGGTGTGGGCCTGTAGTCCCAGCCACTCAGGAGGTGAAGGCAAGAGGATCGCAAGTTCAAGGCCAGCCTCAGCAACTTAGTGAGACCCTGTTTCAAAATAAAAGAAAAAGAGCTGGGGGTGTAGCTCAGTGGTAGCGCATCCCTGGGTTCAATCATTGGTACAAAAAAAGAAGAAAAGAAAAAGAGAAAGGAAGGAAGGAAGGAAGGAAAGAAGGAAGGAAAGAAGGAAGGAAGGAAGGAAGGAAAGGAGTGGGGGATGCAGCTCAGTGACGAGGGCTTGCTTGGCATTTGTGGGGCCCTGGGTTCCATCCGCAGCATCCCCCTGCCTTCTCCCACCAGAAAAGAGATACTTTAAAACAGAGAGATGACCAACAGAGCCAGGTGATCACCAGATGGCGACAGGAACTCAGAGGAGAGAAAGGACAGGCCAGCGCTGGCCCTGTGGTATGGCAGGCTCCCTGGGGGCCTCAGAGCTGCTGGGCTCTGAGTCACCTCCACCACCAGATCCAACGGCTCCTTCCTACCCACACGCCTGCCATGGCTCCCCATTGCCGCCGTCCCCAGGACTGATTTTCAGGATGAGCCAGCAGAAGAGACAAATGACAGTGACAACGTCTTAGGTCCCACGTACTGTCCCAAACCAGGCCTTGACATGGGCCAGTCCTTGGACCTCAGAGCCAGAGAGGGAGGAGGTCTTACATCCCTGGGGCCCCAGCTGGAGTGAGGCCAGCCTTCAGGTCTCCATCTCTGGCTGATTCCAGAAGAGAGAGCTGTTTCCTGTTCCCCTTCTGGATTTATGCCAGAGTTGGTGGGGGCGGGGGTCTTGGACAGTCCTTGAAGCTTCACAGACTCCAGGCCCCGTGGCCGGGGACAGGGCCTGTGGGCTGGGGTGACCCCTGGTGGCCATCAGGGAACTAGATACACCTGCACCTTCTTAACCTTCCCCAAAGTCTCAGGGGTGCTTAACCATTGAGCCACATCCCCAGCCCTTTTTATGTTTTATTTTGAGACAAGGTTTCACTACGTTGCTTAGAGCCTCCCTAAGTTGCTGAGGCTGGCCTCAAACTTGTGATCCTCCTGCTTCAGCCTCCAGAGTCACTGGGATTGTGGATGTTTATCACGGCACTCAGGTTGCACTTTTAATTTTGTGAGAGTCTAGAAAATTGTCTTCCCAAATAATTGTACTGATGGGCAGTCCCACAAGCACAGTGTGAGACTGTTTCTTTCTCCACAGCAGTGCCAACTCAGTATATTCAACATTTTATTTTTTGGATTTTTTTTTTATCTTTGCAAAACTAAAAGGTAGAGAATGGGACCACACAGCCAGGCATGGAGTCCCAGCTATTTGGGAGGCTGAGGCAGGAAGATCATTTGAGCCCAAGAGTTCAAGGTCAGCCTGGGCATAGTGAGACCTATAAGATAAAAATAAAATAACAAAAACCCCCAAACATGTTATGTCATATAATGGAATATTATGCGGTCATTAAAAGGAATAAAATTCTGATATAAGCATACTGAAACACGAATAAACTTTGAAAACATAATGAGAAAAAGAATTGAGACAAAAGAGCAAATATTGTCTGATTTCACTTATATGAAATCAGTGGAGTAGGCAAATTCATAGGGACAGAAAGTGGACAGATATGAGTTGAGGCTAGGGGGTAATTTTTTAATGGGAGAGTTAATGGGATGGTGGAAAGTTCTGGAAATAGTGGTGATGGTTATACAATATTATAATGTATAGCTGATGTCAGTGGATTATACATGTAATAATGGTTAACACAGGGCTGGGGGTGTGGCTCAGTGGTAGAGCACTTGTCTAGCATGTGTGTGGCCCTAGGTTCCATTTCTAGCACCACACACAAAAAAAATGGGGATAAAGGGTAATATGGTGAATTTTGTGTTATATATATTTTGCAATTAAAAACGTTTTTTAAAAAAGATATGAAATGGGACCTTTTTTTTTCCTTCCAAAGGATTGTCTAGCTAATTGCTTACAAATAGGAAAGTAAGTTTCAGTCGGTTTTCCATATATAAACCTATATGACCAGCAGATAATACTAATAGATTGAATCACTTTGGGAATGATCCCACCCAAAATTCTAACCTGAAGCCAATCATGAGGAGGCAGCAAACAAATCCAAATGGAGGAGACTTCCGATTTTTCTGTTAGCTTGAAGTAATATCAAATGTTAAATTAGGTTCAATTTAGATAAAAAGGCAAACATTTTTAAAAAATAAAAATAAATAGAAAAATATACAAACAATGTTAAATTAAGGCCATAACAAATTGTTGACATTTCAGTGATTTCTGACTTATAGAAAGAACACTTTCATATGATTCAACCTATAAATTCTCTTTCTCTTGTAGTCATATATCTTATTTCTTTGTCTTGTCTAATTGCATTGGCTGGCACCTCCAGAATGATATTAAATACCTGATAGTGGACATCCTCACCTTGGACATCTTGGAAAGGTTTTGATAACCTTTCCAGAATTTATAAAATTTCTCATGTGATCCATTAGTATTAGGTGTAATTTGGTTCTGTTAAATTTCCAACTCACAGGGTCAGGGGTCAGTTGTTTTTCTGTTTGCCATAATTCATTCTCATTCTCTCTCTCTCTCTCTCTCTCTCTCTCTCTCTCTCTCTCTCTCTCTCTCTCTCTCTCTCTTTGGTACCAGGGATTGAACTCAGGGATGCTTCACCATTGAGCTACATCCTCAGCCCTATTTCATATTTTATTTAGAAACAGGGTCTCACTGAGTGTCTTAGAGCCTTGCTTTTGCTGAGGCTGGCTTTGAACTTGTGATCCTCCTGCCTCAGCCTCCCAAACCGCTGGGATTACAGGCATGTGCCACTGTGCCAAGCTTAATTGTCAGTTTTTGTTATCAAAAACTGGCCCTCTAAACACTAGTTCATTCACTTCTCTTGCAAACAGGATAAAGTGAAGCCTAGAGAGGGAAAGTGACCCATCCAGGTCACTCCTGAGTCAGGGCTGGACCTCAAGGTCTCCTGTTGGTGGGATGAGGGTTACATTTTGGTTAGCGGACTCCATCAGGTCCCAGCTCAGCCTTATTTCACCGTGTGACCAAATGGGTTCAGTTTCCCCACCTGTTGACCAGGCATTATGTGGTTGGGGAGAGAGAGTCGAGTCTCCTTTCTGAACAGTTTCGGTGCAGGTGTCCCCGGTTCTGAGGCTGAGCGTTGATGGTGTGAACTGGGCATCTCATCCAGCGCTGGGCATCTTTACATCTGTCCCCGCTGCGTCCCCACAGTATCTGTCCTCCTGGCCCGGAGCCCCTGTCCTGCTGGGGATCAACTTATCCTTCTCGCCGCGGCGGCCGCCGGCAGCCCTTGGACAGCCCGGGGCGAGAGCGCGCGCGGGGGCTGGCCCTGGATCGGGACCCTGAGCGGGGCCGGGGGCGCGACCCTCTGCGCTGGGGACCCAACTCGGCTTCTAGGGCGGTGCTGCCGGGAAGGAGGGGGGCTGTCAGCACCTGGACCCCTGTCCCCAGAGACCCCAGTCTCCGTCCGCCAGGTCGCCCACTTCCTGGGAACTCTATCTCCAGGGCACGCCATCCTCCGGGGTCCCCCAATCCTTCTCCACTTTCTGCTGTTCCCGTGACCCTCCCCCAGAGGTCCCCAACCCCTTCCCCAGAAGCTCCGCCCCAAATCGCCGACCCCTCCCTCAATACTCCCTTGACCTTGCATCTTCTCTTCACTCTCCCTTCCTGCTGAGAGCCCCTATTTCGTCCCACCCCAGGGACCTCCAGAATGCCATCTCTAGCTCGAGGACCCCTGGAGAGCCCACTCCGCCCACCAGGTCTAGGTTTCAACTTCAGGATTCTCACCCGAGTCTCTCTAAACCCCGCCCACGTGACCACGCCTTCCCTCTCTTCCAACAGAAATCCTTCCCTCCAAGTCACGCCCAAAGTGCTGATTGGCGAAAAGAACGAACTCCACACAGCCATTGGCCTTACATCTCGTCCGTCTGCCCCCAAGGCCCGCCCCTTACTCACACTCGCTCGCGCAGGGCGGCTTCTCTGGCAGCGCAGGCTTCGCCTTCAGCTTCGGCAGCGCCTGCGCGCCGCAGCACCTCGTCCAGCCGCTGCGCAGACTCCGTGGCCACAGCCTCCCAGCGCGCCAGGGCTTCTGCCCATACAGCGGGTGAGGTCAGACTGGAGATCCGGTGCCCACCCGGCCCACTCACGCCAGCTTCCATCTGGGTTCCAAATTTAGAGGCTGCATGTCTTTTTTTTTTTTTTTTTTTTTCTTGGTACTGGGGATTGAACTCAGGGGTACTCGACCACTGAGCCACATCCCCAGCCCTGTTTTGTGTTTTATGTAGAGACAGGGTCTCACTGAGTTGCTTAGCCGTTGCTGAGGCTGGCTTTGAACTCGCGATTCTCCTGTCTCAGCCTCCCTAAGTGCTGGGATTACAGGCTTGAGCCACCGCGCCCGGCTCCTGCATGTCTTTTGCATGCTTTGTTTTGTTTGGATTACGTTTTGTGCCATTCGCATGGCGTTGACGTGTCGTTTGCATGCCTTTTTAAAGGTTAATAATTGTTTTTGTGAGTCGTTCACAAGGCCTTTTCCTATTTTGTTGCATTGCGTAGCTTTTGCGACATTTGCATGGCCTCTGCATGCTATTTGCATTCCTTTCATAAGTTTTCGTGTTTATTTGCATGTCATTTGCAGTACATTTTCATCTATGCTTATCATTTGAGTATCTAAGTACCTTTTAGCTCCTCCCACCTGTAGCCCAGCCCACCCTATTGCGCCCCAACACACCTGTCAGCGCCCCGTTCTCGACCCCCATCTGGGTTCCCTGTGCTTTGGCTTCCTCCATCTCAGTCTTCAGCGTCTTTAGTTGGGTCTGAAGCCGGCTCTGCGGAGTGGAGGGGGACATGGTGGAGGGGGCAGGAGGGGGAGGGAGTGGAGTGAATTGAGACCGTCTTTTCTGGGGGAGAGTGACACTCCATTGTCCACCTGTTGCCTAGGCTTTGCTTGGAATATCTTTTGGGACCTTGTAGTTGTAAAAGAAGTGGCCACTGAAGCTTGCGCGTACTGAATGGTGACAGCTGCCTGCCTGGAGGGAGGTGTCTGCCCAGATCTAGTGAACCCCGCTAGCCCCAAGCCAGCGGAAAGTCGAAATGAGATAGCTCCGCGGTTAGACAGACTCCAGTTCCAATCCCAGTTCTATCTAGGACTCACTGGGTTTCAAACCAACTTAAGACAATCTGATGGTTAACAATGATTGGGTTTCTGGAGAGCTTGTTTTTACAGGTCACTCCTGCAAAACAGACCAGGCCTCCTCAGAGCATCTTCCAATAGTGAAGAGCAGTCAGACTCAAAACCCAGCTCAGGCTGCTTTTTTTTTTTTTTAATTTTTTTTGTAGATGGACACAATGTCTTTATTTTATTGCTCTGTATGTGGTGCTGAGGATCAAACCCAGGACCTCACGCATGCGCTCTACCACTGAGCTACAATCCCAGCCCCCTTAGGCTGCTTTTAACAGCAGCTGCCCAAGCCCTTCTTTGGGGCAGGTAGAAAGAGGGCAGGAGTCTTCTGATTTTTAAAATTCAGATGCTGCCTAACCTCTGCTGGGCGGGTACACAGAGGTACACAGTAGTCACTCAATAAATGACAATGATTGGACTTTGAGGATGATTCTTCTATGAAGCTCAGGGCTGGGAGGGTTAAGAGTCTGGTGTGTGTTGGGGAGGTGCTCCAGAAAAGGGAAGGTCCCGGCTGCTACCTCCCCCAGAGGCCAATTTTAGCTTCCTAATTACAGGTGACATGAGTGTCCCTCTCTCGAAATAGGACTGGAAACTGACTTGAGGGGGGTTGAGTGGGCACATGGGGGAAGTTAGCATAGGGCCTCCCCAGGTGGGCTCAGGGGCCTGGGGTTTCCCCAGCCATAATTTATCTGACAAATATCAGAGGAAAGGTTGTCCTATTTGGTCAGAAGGTAGACTCCAGGGTGAACTGGAATTACGTGTTGGAAGTATGGTGCTATTCCCGATCCCCTCTAATTGAAGAATTGGGGAAGCACAGGGAGGGAGCCTAGGGATGTGTCGCACACCCTCCCCACCAGCCTTCCAGGTTTCCCAGCCCGCTGTCCTGTCCACCTACCTGCCGGTTCTCACAGGCCCTGAGCGCCTCCTCCAGCTCGCGACCAACACCCTCCGCCTGCTCCAGCCGCCTGGCCAGGGCCTCCTCGCGCTGGGCGGCCTCTGCCAGCCGGCGCTGCAGCTCCTCGACTTCGGGTGCGGGGTCCTGGGGCGGCGCTGTGGCGTTGACCCCTGGCTCGGGGCAGCGAGGTCCCCGGGCAGCCGAGGCAGCCAGATTCCACGCTACTAGGGCCCCACCGGCCGCCGCCGCTGCCAGAAACACGGCGACCCCGCACAGGGCCAGCACTCGCCACGCGCGCCCGGGCTCCGGCCCCGGTTCGGCCATACCGCCGTCCACAGCTCTGGTCCCAGACGGCCACGAGCATTTAATTGGCACCTTGGGGCGCCAGGGACACCCACGGTTCGGCCCCACCCTGTGGCTTCCCGAGTCCTTCGGGAGGGGTTGGACCCCCTCCAGGGGTCAACCCATCGTGAAGGTTCCAAAAAAGAACGTGGGTACAAGTCCTGCCTCTGCATCCCACAAGCTCCCCCCGAGCCCCAGTTTCCCCCTCTATGCAATGGGGACAGCTGGCTTGCTGGGAGTCAGGAGCACATCCAAGGACCGCATCTGCGAAGTGAAGGCTTGGGGTGGGTCTGGGGGCTGCTGTCCATATTCTGTCGATGGGAGACGGCAGGTTACTGGATTAACCGATGTCAGCCTGGCCCAGGCAGCCCTTCCGGGAACTGCCTTGAGGGCGGGAAGGTGGACCAGCCCGTCCCCCCCCCCCCCGCCGTCTTCTCCATTGGGCCGCGAGGGGGCAATCTTACAACGTGAGTGCGATCTGGGTTAGGGCCCCAAAAGCTAAGTGTAATTTGCCTTGTTCCCATCACGCACACACAGGTCTGGTACACAGTAGGTGCCCAGTTATTGTGAGTTGAGTGTGACTGACTCTGTGTCCACTTCGTTCCAGATGAAGAAACCAGAGCCCAGAGAGGCTGAGTCTCAGGTCATAGACACACAGCAGCTGCTGGGCATAGCCTGCAACTCCTCACCCTCAACCATTTCTCAGCCACTGGGTGGGGTCACCACTTTGGAGTCAGGTCTCAGAGGTAGAGAATAAAATAGCGAGGGTAGAAAAGAATTGCTGGGTAGAAAAAGTTTCTACCTGGACCATTGTGTGGAGGTCTGGGGTTGCCTTGTTTGTATTGGGCAGATCTGTTCTCCATCTGCAAGACACAGCCCAGACGTCGTGGGGAGGGGGAGCTAGTCTCTGTCTTGGGGCTCTGCGTGGCCCAAGTTGGGGGTGGGGAGCAGAGAGGGGGTAGGAACAGGGAAGGGGTCACGTGGGAGGGTTTGTTTCCTGAGCAAAAGAAAAGTCACCGAAAGTGGAAGCTCATTTCTTTAACAGCATGGAGACCTTGAGAAAGTCCAGGAAGTTCCCTGGACCCCAGTGTCCTCACCAAGAAGGGGTTGTTGTGGGAGGAGAAGTGACTTAGAAATTGTAGAGCTTCACCATGAACCCTTCCTGAGCCCTTTTGCAAGCCAAGAGCAGAGGCGGGAGGGGGACAGGCAAGAGTCCCTCTGTCACTGGGATGGAGGGTCTTGAGGTCCCCAAAGGGAGACAGACCTCTGCTTGGGCCATGAGGGTCCTTGACATCATTGCATGAAAGAATTTAAGGATGGGTCAAAATGAGGCACAGATAATTTTATGATCAGAAGGCAGGAAGTCCACACTCTTGAGATCTTGAGAGATAGGTGCTGGAGAGGACCCAGGAGCGCCTCGGCATCTGTAGTCTGGAGACGTGTTTTAGCTCTTCCTGTTGGTGACTTGGCACGTTAATCATTACCTACTTGGATTGTTCTTTCCTTCTTCTTAATGAAAATCTCTATTGATGTCCCCATCTGGGGGTTTCAATGTTCCACTCTGTGAATTTGAACAGTCCCATTTGTGTGACATTGAGGGTTTTATTGAGAGTGTGATGTATGGATGGAGTAATCAGATCCTAAAAATATAAGCTACAGAAAAACCTATTTGTTGAGCAAAAGCATTCTTGGACTTGTTTTCCTCTAAGCCAGGTAGAGAGAGAGGTTATTTGTGGGCCTGTGGATAAGGTCTGATAATTGACTTAATAGTTTTGTTTGTGATCGAGGTATGCAGAAGTGGAATTTCAATCTGGACTTCATATCATGTGAAGTAGAATTTTAAAATGGCCATTTTCATTTTGTCCCATGTCCTTTCTACCTGTCCCCATGTCTTCTATCCTGTACCCTATAGGGCGCAAGTTCTCAGTGGAGGTGATTCTGGCCCCCAGAGGACACTTGGCAATTTTTTGTTATTACAACCAGGGGAGGGAATGTGGCCGTCAGGATTGCTGCTAAATGTCTACAGTGCACAGGATGTCCCCACCACAGAGGATGATTCACCCCAAAACATCAACAGGGCTGAGACTGAGACCCTGATCTAGACGCTGGGAGTGAGGAATGGGTGCTTCAGGCAGCAGGTAGAGCATGGGCAAAAGCCCTGAGGCAGGATGGAGCCTGACAAAGTACATGCACAGAAAAGCTGAGGGAGGGTAAAAGTGGGGGGTGAGGAGTAAGGGAAGTCAGGGTCCTGAAGGGCAGGGCATCTGTGGCGGGGCTTTTGAGGATATCTGGGAGAACAGTGGGAGAAAACCTTTTTCCTTCCACTGACCATCTGGGTCAAGAATTGTGGGACCCAGCCGGGCGCGGTGGCTCATGCTTGTAATCCCAGCACTTAGGGAGGCTGAGACAGGAGAATCGCGAGTTCAAAGCCAGCCTCAGCAACGGCGAGGTGCTAAGCAACTCAGTGAGACCCTGTCTCTACATAAAACACAAAATAGGGCTGGGGATGTGGCTCAGTGGTCGAGTACCCCTGAGTTCAATCCCCAGTACCAAAAAAAAGAATTGTGGGACCCAATTACAGTGCAGAAATCTGGGGCACAGGACTTCTGTCCCCAATGCCATGGACAGGAAATGGCATGAACAATAGTTGGGATTCCAGGGAAAGTTGGAGGAAGGGAGATACTAGAGGAGGAAGCGACTGGAGGTCCTGAGGGGAGCCAACCAGGTGGGTGAATTCCTTCAATTGGGGAGAAGCAGAGGGAGTCTCTGGAGCGGGGTTCCTGGAGGATGAATAAAAGTCCCGGGGATGGAAAAGGGGAAAACATTCTGATAAAAGCTAGGCCCGGATGTGTCTCCAGATTCCTGGTGAAATCCCAACCCAGCACTTTCTGGGGGAGGCGGGGAAAGCGGCACAAGGGCCAGTGCAGCTGTGATTTCCTCAGCAGAACCACAGGCATCAGGAGAGGATCCAGGGACGGAGCGGAAGCTTGGCTGCTATCAGCTCCCAACAGGGTGAGAGTTTTTTTTGTTTTGTTTTGTTTTAATTTTTTTTAGTTGTAGATGGACACGGTATCTTTATTTTACTTATTTATTTTTATGTGGTGCTGAGGATCGAACCCAGGGCCTCACGCATGGGAGGCGGGCACTCTACCACTGAGCCACAATCCAAGCCCCCAGGGTGAGAGTTTATAAGATGATTCCAGCAAGCCAGGCGCCATGGCGCATGCCTGTAATCCTAGAGGCTCAGGAGGCTGAGGCAGGAGGATCGCAGTTCAAAGCCAGCCTCAGCAACTTAGTGAGGCCCAAAGCAACGCAGTGAGACTCTGTCTCTAAATAAAATACAAAAAAAGAGCTGGGGAGGTGGCTCAGTGGTGAAGCACCCCTGGGTTCAATCCCCGGTACCAAAAAAAAAAAAAAAAAAGATTCCAGCAGAGAAGGCTGGGTGGGGGGGCCTAGTGGTGCCTGAAGGCACATACATCATGAAAGTGTCCACCCTCACCTGCAGGGGAGGACCCAGACGCTTGGGGATGACACAGTGACACACCAGAAACTTGAGAGTAAGGTCTTTCCTCCCAAAAGAGATGTTTATTTTTTGGAGCTCAAAGACCCCCAGAGGAAAGCAACACCCACCCCTAATACAGCAAGAAGCAGTGTCCCCCCACCCCTTCACCATCCCATGACCAAGTAGGGTGGCTTCGCTTTGCCTCCGCCCCACGGCCCCTCCACAGCTCCTCCACAGCTGTCCTATGGCCCCCCCTTTTACCCCACCCCCGCTCCCCTCAGCAATAAGCCGGGTCAAGAGAGTCGCCAGGAAAAGCAGAAGCGCAGCCGAGTCAGTTCAGGTTGCGGCCTATGAGGCAAGATAAGTGAGACTCAGGATAGACTCAGAGTAGACAGAACAGGGGCTCAGCCCCCCGGCCCCGCCCACTCAGGGCCCCTCCCCTCCTCCCCTCCTCCCCTCCCTCTCCTCCAGCAGCACCCCTCTCTGCCTGGTGAGGCCCATCCCTCCTGATGCACTGGAGCCCCTGACTCCCTGCCAGCCCTCCCCAGCTTCTTTCTCCCCAGGGCCTCCCAGACCCTTACCCTTTGGCCTCCTGGGGCCTCAGAGCAGCAGAATGCTTAGGCCCAGGAATAGGAGCGACATGGGCAGCTGCAGAACGGAGGTGGCCTGGGAGCTGGCAGGGTTGGTTACAGTGTTGTTCTTTCTGAGTGAAGATAGAGGCAACTCAGGCAGCTGCCCGGCCATCTTGCATTATGACCCTGGCCACCTGCACCACTGAGCCCCGCCCCCACCCACGTTCCTGGGCAGGGGCCACCCGGGACTGTGTGATCCTAGGGACAGTCATCCTTCTCGAAGACTTGAATTTCACCCCTGCCCTCAACATCCGAGGCAATGTGGATTTTTCGAGCTAAGGGAGTCCCAGGTCTGGGGGATGAGAGTTGGAGGTGAGAAGGGCGTGGCCTGGGGCGGGGTGGGTGCCTTTGACCTTAGTTGCGTCAGTTGTGTTAAAGTCTTCTGCAGCTCTTGGTTCAATCTGGTGATGTTTTCTGGGGGCCGGATAGAATGAGGGGGCATTAGCATGTGACTGTGACCATGCCCCTCTCCTGCCCCCAGCCCCCTCTCCAGCCTGGCCCACCCACAAAGTCCCCTCTTCCCTTCTCACCCTTAAGTTTCTGAATTTGCTCGTCTTTCTCCTGCTCCTGAGACTTCAGTTTCACCTGGGACAGAGCAGAGGGTCAGAATCGGGTTCTGAGCCAGCGTGGTGGCCTGTAATCCCAGCGGCTCAGGAGGCTGAGGCAGGAGGATCGCGAGTTCAAAGCCAGCCTCAGCAACTTAGAGGTCCTAAGCAACTCAGTGAGACCCTGTCTCTAAATAAAATACAAGAAAAGAAAGAAAGAAGGAAAGAAGGAAAGAAAGAAAGAAAGAAAGAAAGAAAGAAAGAAAGAAAGAAAGAAAGAAAGAAAAGAAAAGAAAAGAAAAGAAAGAGGAAAAAGAAACAGGTTCTGGCTTTGGCTTTGCAGGGGTTGGTTGCTGTTCTCAGCCTGCCACCCTCCTCAGGCCCTGCCGTCACAGGGCTTCAGTCTAAACCCCTGTCACGTTCCCTGCAAACCCTCTCTGAACCTCAGTGTCCAACCTCGAGGAATGGCGGCCAGCATGTACCCTCACTGTGCCACCCATAAATGTGTGATCCTTTAGATGGAATTTTAAAACCTCTCAACATGGGAATTTGGAGTTTCTCTCTACCCAAACCCTAGTAGAAATTTCCAGATCCTTTACATTATTGCCCAAGAAGATTTAGCAGGTTCTTCTCAAACCCAGAATACACAGTGATTTCTCAGCCCAAGTTAGGTGCTCAGTGGGAGTTTCACATCAAGGTCCGAGTGAAAATTTCAGAGATTCAGTAAAAATTTCCAGAGCCCCTCCCTTCTTCAAGGCCTGGTAAAGTCACCGTCCAATCCTTAGTGGAGATTTCTGATTCCTGAAGCCTGGTACCCATTGGGAATTTTAAGCTTCCCCACACCAGAGCCCTGGAAAAAATTTGGAGATTTCTCCAACTCCTGCTGGGAATACTGAGGCCCCTGATTTGGGTGCTACTGAAAGCTTTAAGGACTCACTCACACCAGTGCCCTGGGAAATATTTGGAGGTCCCCAAACCCTGGTGGAGTCCTCCTATTGTGGGGGACTGGGGACAGACTCATGACTTCCCCTCTTCTTCCTCCACAGGACCTCTGGGGAGTTCCTAGGCCCCTCAAGCACTAGGCCCTCCACAGGAGTTGCAGTGGCTTACCACAGTCTGGTTGCAGGTGTCAGCTCTGGTCTTCGCCGCCAGGATCTCCTTCTTGCCTTGGGTCAGCTGCTTGTTCAGGAACTGGGTGGTATTGTGGCACTTTCTGTCTTGTTCGAGACCATGCTGGCAGGCTTCACTGTTATTTCTGACGACGAAGATGGACAGGGCGATTATCAGGCCCACCACCAGGACCACCAGGAATCCTACCAGCAGCCACAGGCTCCATCTCCGCCGACTGTCCTCCTTCAACTGATCATCCATGGGCACCGGCCAGTAGTGGTAAAAAGTGGGTGCCATCCAGATTTCCCCAAGGTGTAAAGAGTTTGGAGAGAAGACAGAAAGAGCCCTGGAATCTTCTACAGACCGCCCCCTTATTAGCATAGGGGAGTTCCTGACCAATAGCCAACCTCCCGGAAGTCCCCTGCCTGCCTCTTAAGGGCCCTCAAAACAGGAGCTGCCAAGAAGGAGACCATTCAGGTTTTGGTTTCAGTTTCCTGGGAGGGAGACAGGTTTCATTTTTTTCTTAAATTTTCAACTTGCTCAGCTGGATGCTGGCCACTGAGATCCCGTGGGAGGGAACTGGGAGCCGCCTGGTATAGCCATCTCCTGTCCCTGCCCTCTCCTGCATGCCGGCTTCCCGTATCTCTGTACCCTGATCTGAGAGGCATAGGCCACCCATCTCTGCTGTGCCACTCCCGGGTGGGGGCGGGACCGAGGCCACCAGGTTGAACAGTAAACAGGGGCCAGGGCTTGGGTCTGGTGTTCGGCGGTCTCTGAGGTGACCCAGCAGCACCTTAGTCCCCCACCAAAGGGTACATGGGAGCTATAGAAGGTGCTGGGCTGGAGCTAGCAGGAAGCTGGGAGTCTGGAGGCAATGAGGTGGCTCGGACCACAGTTCCCTATTCTGCACCAACCAGCAAACAAGGTACCCCCAGTCTCTGTTCTGGCGCCAGCAGAGAACTGACTTCTTCTTCTAGAATCGGCATCTGCAACTTCAGCATGCCGGGGAAGCTCCGCTTCCTTGTCTGTAACGTGAAGCAAGAGAGGACTGGCTCCTCCAGAGCCCACAGAGGAGGTGGAAGTGTTTCGGTATCTCCCAGGGGCTCCTGGATGTGCAGACTACCTGCCAGGCCTGTGGCTCAGGGCAGGTGGCCAGGGGTGGAGGAGCATATTCTGAAGACGGTTGGTACCATTTGGGACATGCTGAACACAGAAGGGACATCCAGGGGACAGGCCCAGGAGGGGGCTGGACCCTGGGGTGGGGCACTGGGAGTCCTCAGGCTACAAGGACCTCCAGTCTCTACAGGAAATGGGCCTGGGTACAGGTTACCAGTTGCTGGTTCTGACAGCCAGGTTCAGGGGAGTTCATATGTTTTTCTGGGGACTTCTTCAGCTACAGCCTGACCCCAACCCAGATTCCACTGAGTGAGCCATTTTGAATGTTTGTGCCTGGCTGGACCAGATGGCATGGGGGGATCAAGGTCAGTAGCATAGGCTTCCCTGAAAGCTGGTCCAGGCCGACACAGCCATCCCTCTCCCTAGAAGCCCCCCGCCCCTCCAAACCACGTAGCAGCCAGAGAACAAGAGGTGGGGTGATCTTGCTGAAAAGGTTCAGAGGGACTTGTGTGTCCCACGAGGGGAACCTGACACCCTGGCCAGGACCTGACACCCTGGCCAGGACAGAGCCATGGCCCTTGCCAAAGCTGCCGCTACTCTGGCTTCAAACATTGCAGGCAGTTTGGGACCAGGTCGGAGGCCACAATGCAGGTCAGATTTGAGGTGTAATATTATGAAATTCATGGTCTTTGTCCCAATTTCCTGGCATACAATTCCTAAGATCCTGGGCATCTCCCAAGGGATAAGTATCTTGTATGCTAATGAGGTGATGGCCAGCAGCCCCTAGATAGCCTCTGATGGGGACTGGTCATCAGGAGGACTAGGGCAAGATTAAAGAGCTGGAACTTTGAGCCCTACCCCCAACCTCCAGAGGGGGCAGAGGACTGAAGGCTGAGCAGGGGGTGTGATCCCTCCCTTGGCAGAGGGTGTGATCCTTTAGTCCCCTGTAAGCTCAAAGGCGCAGAGTCCTGGTGTTAGAGGACAGACCAGTGTGAATGGTGGGAACATGAGGTTAAGGGACTAATTCTATAAAATGGGCCCACCATGCGGACCCCCACATGCTTTCTTTTCCAAGAAGCAATTTCCCCACGGCCCTTCCTGGCCTAAGTGGACAGGCTATGTGACATTCCTCAGCAAACTACCTGTTATCTGCAGGCCCCATATAATGTTGGTAACAGGAACCTGAGTTATCTTGAAGAGGGAGACGTTTGTGACCCTTTTCCCAGACCAGATCCCGAAACTCAGGGTGATAAGCATAATATTTCCTAACCATAAAATCTGTAAGAATTCATGGCTAAGAATCCAACGAGAGGGCTGGGGTTGTGGCTCAGAGGTAGAGCACTTGCTTCGCATGTGTGAGGCATTGGGTTCAATTCTCAGCACCACACAAAATAAATAAATAAAGGTATTGTGTCCATCTACAACTAAAAAAAATATTTAAATAAATAAATAAATTAAATAAAGGTCCATCAACAACTAAAAAATATTGAAAAAAAAAAAAAAAGAATCCAATGAGAGCTGGGCACAAGGGCCCACACCTGTAATCCCAGTGGCTTGGGAGGCTAACGTAGGAGGATCACAAACGTGAGGCTAGCCTCGGCAATTTAGCAAGGCCTTAAGCAACTCAGCAAGACCCTGTTTCAAAATAAGATATAAAAAAGGGCTGGGGATGTAGCTCAGTGGTTTAGTACCCTTGGGTACAATTCCTGGTACAAAAAAAAAAAAGAAAGAAAGAAAACTGGTAAAGAGATTCAACAGGAGAAAAGGCACACACTCCACACATTCTCCATACCCTTGGAGGTGATTACTAATATTCCAAAGTGATCCAGGAGCTCAGGTACCCTCTGTCTATAAGGGGTTGGTGGTGGAAAAAATAAGGAATGTAGACAATCTTGAGAGGTCATCAGTGAGTTTTAGGGGATCTTAATGTGTCTGGAGAATATAGAGACAGGACACAGCCTGTGTGGCCTGTGAGTGATTCTCTTTGGTGTGGCAGGTGGTCCAGGTGTGTGGGCGGACACCGGCGCAGCCTTTCTTCCTGCCGTAGGAGTTTAGGTAAAGGAAATGGAGAAGGGATCAGGGGTCATTTTTTTCTTTCTTGGTGGGTCTGAGTCTTCGGCGGGTGAGAAGGGATGGGGTGGTCTGTACTGGCACCTACTGCCACATCAATTCTGTAAGTTAATTCATGAGCCAGTTAAATATTTTTGCAGTGCTGGGCATGGGACCCAGGGTCTTGCACATGCTAGGCAACGGCCCTGCCACTGAGCTACAGCCCCACTTGGTTCCTTTTTTGAGGGGGAGGGGCAACAGGAGATTGAACCCAAGGGCTTTACCATTGAGCTACATTCCCAGCCCATTTTATTTTATTTATTTATTTTTTTAAATATTTTTTTTTAGTTGTAGATGAACCCAATACCTTTATTCATTTTATGTGGTGCTGAGGATCGAACCCAGTGCCTCACACATGCTAGGCAAGTGCTCTACCGCTGAGCCACAACCCCAGCCCCCCATTTTATTTTATTTTTTAAAATATTTTTAAGATGTTGATGGCCCTTTATTATATTTGTTTATTTATATGCAGTGCTAAGAATCGAACCCAGTGCCTCACACATGCCAGGCAAGTGCTCTACCGCTCAGCCACAACCCTAGCTCTAGTTTTATTTCTTATTTTGAGACACCATCTAAGTTTCTTAGGGCCTCACTGAGTTGCTGAGGCTGGCCTCAAACCTGTGATCCTCCTGCCTCAGCCTCCTGCATTGCTGGGTTTACAGGTGTGTGCCATCATCATCCCTGGAGGTCATATCATGGGGTCCCAGTTCCTGGCTCCTTCACACAGAACCTCTGCTTCACATAACTAGCTCTGTGCATCTCTTTGAATCCTTTGCAATATTTTGCAATATTCTGTATAAGAAACTGATACAGGGCTTGGGTCTTCTGAGAAACTGAGGCAGCAGCGGCCCCCCTTTAAGCCTCAATTCTCAGGTACGTTGCTTCTTGGAAAAGAAAGCTGTGGGGGGCAGCACAGTGGGCCCATTTTATGGAATTATTCCCTTCACCTTGTGTTCCTACCTGACAATAATAACTCAGAGGAGGAAAAGTTTATTTTGAGCTCATGGCTCCAGAGGTGCCGTCCATGGTGAGGACGTTGCTCTGGGCCTGCGGTGAGGCAGAACAGCATGGTGGAAGGGTGTGGCGGAGGACAGCGGCTGGGCTCCTGGCAGCAGGGGCAAAGAGAGGGAGAGAATATCATCCCCACGGTGCACCCCAGTGACCCGCCTGCCCCAGTCGCCCCCTGCCTGCCTTCAGTTACCACCCAGTAATCCGTGTGGATTATCAATCTATCAAGTGGATTAATCCACTGATGAGGTTACGGTTCCCATGGGAGGGCTGCTCCTGCTTAGGGGAGCACCCTCAGTTGCTGTCTGAGGGTAATGGCTCCCACTTAGTGGAGTGACCTTGTCCTGGGGTGACCTTGTCCTGGGGTGACCTTGTCCTGGGGTGACCTTGTCCTGGGGTGACTTTGTCTTGGGGTGATCTGTCAGACATTGCTGCTGTGGGAACCCAAGGGGACTACAGGTGTAGGGCCATGGCTGGAGGCTTCTAGGCACCACTCCTGGAGTCTGGGACAGGGCGCTGTAAAGAGCCGATAGCAGAGAGTCCCTGGAAATCTTGCCTCAAATCCCGCCTCCATCTTGAAGGGGATGAGACTCCACGCAGGGCTGGTCAGCCTGGCAGGACTGGGTGTTTAGAGGAAGGGTCCTTCAGCGATTAGTGAGTCCCGTGTGCAGAGTTAGCAAGAATCTGGCCCAAGGCGTGAGGTTGTCAAGGAGACACAAAGGGAAGGGGGAGATGCCAAGCTCTGCCCTGCGGCTAGTTCCCCCCGGGCATCTGCAGGCCCAGGTGGACAGTTAGTGCTTTTAGGAACAAGTTGCCCTTGTCTCTGCCAGAGACTAGGTCCTTCATGAGAGAACCTTGATCTGTTCACTTCTGTGTCTCATTCTTTGAACATCTTTTCCAGGACACTTATTTCTTTGCTATGGGACACTGTGTGTGTGTGTTTTTGGAACCAGGGATTGAACTCGGGGCCACTCGACCACTGAGCCACATCCCCAGCCCTATTTTGTGTTTTATGTAGACACAGGGTCTCACTGAGCTGCTTAGCGCCTCGCCGGTGCTGAGGCTGGCTTTGAATTTGCGATCCTCCTGCTTCAGCCTCCTGAGCTGCTGGGATTACAGGCATGTGCCACCACTCTGGGCTTGGAGACAGGGTCTTTCTAAATTGCCCAGGCTGCCTCCACCTTTTGATCCTCCTACCTCAGCTTCCCGAGTACCTGGCCCACAGACGTGTGTCACTGCTCCCAGCAAAACAGGCTTTGTGTCGGCTGATTCTACGCAACTGCAGGTTAAATTAAGTGTTCTGATCACACTTTGTTTTCCCCGTTACTGCCGCTGGAACCCAGGCTCTTAGCTCCTGCTAGGCAAGTGCAGGATCCCTGAGCTGCAGTCCCAGACCTGACATTTGAATTTCACATGTCACTCAATATTCTCCTTCTTCTTTTTCTTTTAATATTTTTTAGTTATAGATGGACTCAATATCTTTATTTTGCTTATTTATTTTTTGTGGTGCTGAGAATCGAACCTAGTGTCTCACATGTGTGAAGCAAGTGCTCTGCCACTGAGCCACAACCCCGGCCCTCCTTTTGCTTTTTCTTAATCATTTACTTTTGGAAAATCTTTCTTAGCTCACAGGTCCTACAAAAAAAGAAAGAAAAAACAGAAAACAAAACCAGTCAGGTCTGAGACTGTCAGCCCATATCCCCTTCCTCCAAAACGGGCAGGTGTGCTCCTGGGCCTTCCCTCAACACAGGCTGTCCCTTTCGTTCTCAGTCACTTAGTCTCACGGGCCCCAGAAGCCTGGTGCATCATTACAGAGAGTCCTCTCGCCATGAGGCTCCAAGGACAAACAGCATAAATGATCAGTGTGTGAGGGAGTCACTGATCTGGCAGATGCCAGGCCCCTCAACTGGCTGCTCACATGATGGGTAGGCTCTGCCACCCACCTGTGTTCTCTCAGCAGCAAGGCAGAGGCGTTGACACAGGATGTGACGTAGATATGACAGCAGCACTGTGACCAGCTGCCTACCCCTTCCTTGAGGTCACAGTGTGTGCCGGGAAAGCAAAATACCTTTCAAATTACATGTAAAGCCAATTAACATTCCTAAACTCTTACCCACTTGTATGACCCTGTCACATGAATAAAACTAGCCGTCCTTTATTCCAGGAGCCACCATGAGGGACTCTTGGTCAGTGCTGTGTCTCCTCTGCTCAACCAAGAACATCCAGCAGTTGGGCTGAGGTGGTGGCTCAGTGGCAGAGCACCTGCCGAGCACCTGTGAGGCCCTGGGTTCTGTTCTCAGCACCACATAAAAACAAATAAAGTAAAGGTGTTGTGTCCATCTACAACTAAAAAAAAAAAGAGAGAAAGTCCCAATTATCTTGTTCCTATTGACACTGGTCTTAAAAATCAGGATCAAGTCCTGTTTTCCCCCATTTTGAAGATCAAACACCCGAGAAATGCCGAGGCAAGAACAAAAAGTAAATTTTATTTAGGAAATGGAACAGAGAGAGACACACACAGAGACTCCTCCCGAGAGGAGGGGGTCCAGAGCTGGAGCCCTGTAGGGGCACCCCTCCTCCTCAGAACATCTTAAGCTTCTCCAGAAATCTGCACCATAATTGATCTTAGGACTCTCAGCAAAAGAGTCTCTACAAAGAGTTCCATGCAGTTAAACTTCCTGTTTCCTGTTGCTCTGTCTTACTTGGCCACCGGCCTGAAAGAGATCAGCACTCCAGGTGCCCCTTTATTTTCTTCGCAGGCATTTTCGGACTATCTAGTGTAGTTACAATATAATAGGTTATAGAAGTGTGTTTGCAGATGCAGTTGGTAGGAAAGGCAGGTCCTTAACAGGGCCTCTGGCCTCGGGCCTGAGCTTCACAAGGATGTTCACATTTCAGAGATAAGAGAAGATGTTCCTAATTGGGCTCCGTGGTAACAGCTGGCAGGGGAGGAGAGAGGGGAGAAGCAGCTCCCCCTTCTCAGGTGCTGTCCTTGAAGGGTTAACCTGCCCAGAACAGTGAAAGGAAAAGCTGCTTTTGTGTGAACTTCTGCAGACTGTGAACTTCTGAAACTGCCTGAACTTGGGGTACAGGGGGATTGATAGATTGTTTACAATGAAAGCTTTCCCCTCAGAACCTGGCTGCAAGTTATCAAACTAAATGCCTTTATCCCTGTGACATTAAGCAGCCCTGAAGGAATCACATGCCATGAAACGCTACCAACTACCAAAAGGAGGACTTCTCAAGAGGAGATGAGGTGGGAGGCTGGCGAGGTGAGGACTACTTTGGGCCTCTAGAAAAGAGGCCAGTGAGGCCTGGAGTTGGCACATGCTGGAGGCTGAGGAAGCCCAAGCCATTACTTCCAACCTTTTGTGTCTGACCTCACATTCTCATGCCAATTGGCTAAACAGCTGGGATGCGTGTGTGACAGAGAACAGCCCCCTGACTTGGCCAAACTCCTCTCAATGCAGGAAGATTCCATCTTGGTCCAAAGGTCAGAATTTCCTCTTCTTACCTCAAGCCCCAAGGGAACACCCCAGCAATGTGCACCCTGAGTGTATTCATTTGTGAATGTCTGCATGCTCTGCCTGGAGGGGCCATTACTATTGGTGGAATTTAAGGTTTGTCTTGCTCACTCAACCAAGACTAGGGAGATAGAAACCAAGGGAAGGAAACAGGTTTATACAAAGCCAATCCTGAAGAAGATAAAGGGCTTCATTTTCACAGTAAATCTCTATCTTAGGGGATCCAGAAGCGTGGGGAGAAAGGAGATATGGGAGGACAATGAGCAGGAAATTTCTGCTGGGTGTGGGTCTTCCTCTCCAGTCTTATGTTTTTTTGTCTCCTGTCTTTCAACCAAATG
Source organism: Xerus rutilus (assembly GCA_028644305.1). Lineage (NCBI taxonomy): Eukaryota > Metazoa > Chordata > Mammalia > Rodentia > Sciuridae > Xerus > Xerus rutilus. The sequence goes on from CM053413.1 coordinate 11,383,178, forward strand.
ATTAGGACCTTACCCCCCTGGGACCAACATCTGCATTTTCCTTGAAGGCAACACATTACTAGCCAGGCATGGTGATGGCATGCCTGTAATTCCTGGAACTCAGGAGGCTGAGGTAGGAGGATTGCAAGTTTGAGGCCAGCCTCAGCAATTTAGTGAGATCTTCAGAGTAACTTAGCAGGATTATGTCTGAAGAAGAAGGAGAAGGAGAAGAAGAAGATGTAGCTCAGTGGTAAAGCACCTTTGGGATCAATTCCCAGTACAGAAAAAAAAAAAAAAGACATCAGTCTTCTGCAAGTAATTTATATGAGCTGGAGCTGTGGTTATAGAGGCCTCTCTTTGGAGTTTAGAACTGTAAGGACAGAACTGAATGAAGAAAATAAAGAGAGAATAAAGAGAGAGAAGAGACAGCTCAACAGTGCCACAGGTTTATTTGGGACAAATATTTTGCCCAGTGGAAATTGAGACCTGTCTTCCATTTACAGCCTGGGGTAGACACAGGGGCATGAGGGAGTGGGGGATTTTGGCAGTTAGGTGGTTGCTGGGAGTTGTCAGGGAGGAGTCCTTGACGCCTTCCTTGAGGTGGTCAGTTTCATGTCAATGTTGAACCCACATGCAAAGACCACCGACTCCAATTTTAAAACAAATTAAACAAGCTTATTTTGTGTATACAAGAGAGCTGAGCAGCGACTGCCTCACCCAAAAGCAGGGCCAGAGGACAGTGCCTGGTCTAAGAGCAGGGAGGTTTTTATAACACAAAAAGTTACAAGGGTGGGTGTCTTGGGAACTTACCGCTGACAGGGTTCTGGCAAGCGTGATATAAGGGCAGGTGGCAGGTTACTGATCTACATGGCTTAACATCTCTAGGTAGGGAGTCAACTCAGATTCCAACATGCGGATTAATGAGGAGCAGCTGAGATTTCAGGGAGGGTTGTTATCTAATCAGGAAGAGCCAGGCACGGTAAGTTTAAAGCATGGGCAGGAATTCCAAGCAAGTTTAAAACATCAAAGTATGGTCAGGCCTAATAGCAATCTTAGCATTTTACAGTAAAACAGAAATGAAGTTTTCAAGCCGGGCGCGGTGGCTCAAGCCTGTAATCCCAGCACTTAGGGAGGCTGAGACAGGAGAATCGCGAGTTCAAAGCCAGCCTCAGCAACGGCGAGGCGCTAAGCAACTCAGTGAGACCCTGTCTCTACATAAAACACAAAATAGGGCTGGGGATGTGGCTCAGCAGTCGAGTGCACTGAGTTCAGTCCCCAGTACCAAAAAAAAAAAGAAAAGAAAGAAACAAATTTTTCATGACCTCGTGATGAGATGGTTCCCAATCTTAAAATGGAATTAGGTTGGGTTCATTAGTTGAACCAGGTGTTTCCAGATTCCAGTCCCAGATAACGATTCCTTTCTTAGCATGATGATGGAGGACTGTCTGGGATTTAAGTCAGGCTGAGTCAGAGCGACTGTGAAGTGACTCTTGTTCTAAGATGGAGGATATGTTTCAAAATGGCGTTGCCTGTGTCAAGTTCTTCCTGACAAGAGCATCATGTGAAAGTGCAATTGTTAGAGACATCTTTCCAGGGAGTCGCTCAACTAAATTACACCTTCTGTTTCTTTTATTCTTTTTTAAAGGACAACTTGAATCTGTGTTCCCAGGCCATTGTTAGTTAAAATTTCCCTACCACTAAGCTACAACCGCAGCCCCCCACCTCAATTTTTAAAACTTAGAGTATCTGTGAACAAATTATACCCAAGATTTTACGGCTCATCATTGAAAGCAAATGAAAGAGAAAGTAAAAGAAATGGAGACAGACATCAACCATCAAGGATGCTTACTTATTAAGCATTTTCCAGAGAGAAAATGGCAACTGGTTACGATAGGGAGTCTGAGTTTTATAGGGTTCAGTGAGACTAAATCATAGCAGAATGTGTCGGTTGGGTGCTCAGGGGAACAACAGTAGATATGAGAAATTGTGAAAGTGAAGAGCTCATTGTTTTCCTTCTTGTACCCGCTGTACTCTTTTTCTCACTGGGGTTCTTTTTCCATATCCTTCAATCATGATCCATAGTTTTCTTTCTTTTTGTGGAGGGGGTGGTACTGGAGATTGAACCCAGGGACACTCCAACACTGAGCCAAATCCCCAGCCTTTTTTTTTTTTTTTTAGTTGTAGATGGACACAATGTCTTTATTTTATTGCTTTGTACGTGGTGCTGAGGATCGAACCCAGGGCCTCACGCATGCGAGGCAAGCGCTCTACCGCTGAACCGCAATCCCAGGCCCCCCCACCCCCACCCAGCCTTTTTTATTTTCTATTTTGAGGCAGGAGCTCTCTTAAGTAGCATAGGCTGGCCTCAAATTTGCGAGTCTCCTGTCTCAGCCTCCCAAGTAGCTTGGATTATAGGCCTGGGTTACCTTGCCCGGCCCATATTTTTCATTATTTAAATTAATGGCTATAATTGCTTTCTTTGCAATGACTTCCCAGAACTAGAATCGAGAGTTTTTCACTTGTCTCCAAATTTCCCGGGTAACAGGTCCTCTTAAGAAGCTGACGCCGCAAAGGATTCCGGGTAATGTAGTCCCGATTTGTAGAGAACAAATCCCTTAACGCAGGGCCGGGAATTTCCGGCGGAATTGCTGGGCTTGAGAAAAGAGTTGTTTCCGCAAACGTCTTTCACGGGAGCACCAGGGCGCCGCGTGGAGGCGTGGCTCCGAGTCCCCGTGCGATTGGCCAGCGGCCCTCTGGGCACGCGCACACGCAGCTTCCGACCCCTCACTCGCAAGGCCTCCTGGGAGTTGTAGTCAAACTCCTGCCGGAGCTCCGCGGTCTGGAAAGCGCTGGGCGAACCGAGGCTTGTCCCTGTCTTCCGCGCTCGGCTGAGAGGATGGATCCCGGGCCCGGGCCCGACGGGATGCCACTGGCCAGCCTGGTCTGGTCGTCAGCCTCGGCGCCCCCGCCGCGGGGATTCAGCGCGGTGAGCAGTGGCGGGGGGCGGGGGCGGACCGCGGCGGGTGGGAGCCCCGCGCTGACCCGCGTCCTCCGGTAGATCTCCTGCACCGTCGAGGGCGCGCCCGCCAGCTTCGGCAAGAGCTTCGCGCAGAAGTCTGGCTACTTCCTGTGCCTTAGTCCCCTGGGCAGCCTAGAGGTAAGGGGTGCCGGCCTACCGCATCACCGGGGTCCCTTCGCTGCCGGTGTCCGCTCGCGAGGCCGCTGCCGGGCGCTCCGTCCCTGCTGCTGAGCGATCCTCGCTCCCCTCCACCCCCAGAACCCGCAGGAGAACGTGGTGGTCGACATCCAGGTCGTGGTGGACAAGAGCTCCCTGCCGCCGGGCTTCTCTCCTGTCTGCGACCCCCTGGACTCCAGTAAGTCCAGGGACCGGAGACGTCTGGGTCCTGCGGGGGGAAGCAGGGAGGAGCTCGCGATGTTGGCACACCGGTGACGGATGCCAGGGTTGACTGAGGACCTGGACTCCGTTCTAAGGCGGGGTGACGGCCTTTGTCCTAAGATGTGTTTGGCACAGTCTGTGCCCTAGACTAAGCGGTCCATCCATGCGACCTGTTTCGTACCGTTGCTGCTACTTCTTAGCTCCTTACTTGGTAGCCCAGCAAAACCCCCCGCGCAGTTCTTTTCACTTCCAGGCCTTTGCACACGCCTTTCCTCTGAGCCCGGCGCACCCTTTCCATCCCCTGCCTAGCTGATTCCTTGTCCTCTGGTCTCAGCTTCACCCTTCCTGATCCTGCAACGCTCGTGTGGCTTTTGCAGCCTGACCCGTGTTCCAACGTTTCTTGCCATTTCTACGTGACTCTCAGGGAATATTCATTGATACTGGAGTTGGCAAAGTATGTAAAGGGCCAAATTGTAAATGTTTTACCCTTTGCAGGCCAGAAGATTGGTGGTATATTCTTTCTTCCTTTTTTTATTAAAAAACTCTATAAAAGTGTCAAAACCATTATTACCTCACGTGCTGTACGAAAACAGGCCATGGGCTCAAATTAGCTAAGGAGTAATAGTTTGCTGATCTCTGGATTAGAGCACTGGGGGACAGTAAAGCTTGGAGGACCAGGATGGATACCTATGGCCACCCCATGAATGCTCCTTTGTGTCTCCAAAGATCAGTTCACTCCTATAGCTCCCAGAGTCTTTATGCAGTCTCCTTCTATGACTATACCATTTGTGATTTAACCATCTCCCCAGTGCTGTCCAGGTGGCTTCCTTACCCAGTGCCCTGGTAAGCATCTCCTGGAGCCATCTTTGGGTACTCCTACCCTGCTGCACTTCTTTCTCTCACTCCCCTCTCCCCTCCCCCCAGAGGCCTCTGTGTCAAAGAAAAAACGCATGTGTGTGAAGCTGATGCCCCTGGGGGCTGCAGACATGGCTGTGTTTGATGTCCGGCTGAGCGGGAAGACTAAGACGGTGCCTGGATACCTTCGAGTAGGGTAGGGCCTCCCCAACCTTGGCCTTCTTTCCTTGCCTTCCAACTCTTGATCTCACGCCTCTGATCCTCATGGACTGTCTTGAGCCCTCCTGTCCCTTCTGCCACCTCTCAGTGCCTCAAATTCTGCATGTTGAAGTGGGGACAGCTGTACTAGTCTGTAGGGGCATCATGAAGAGTCACTCAATTGGTGCATTTAAGCAGCTAGAACACTGATTGGACCCTGAAGTTTTAGTTAGTATGTTGGTCAGGGTGGAGATTGAGATGCTGAAACAAAAATCTCCTCCCAAATGGAGGTTATCCAGAAACCCAGGCTCCTGGCAGCTAGTTTCAGCCCTGCCTGTACATTGGACCAGGATCCTTCTTCTCTTCCCTCCCACTCCAGGGACATGGGCGGCTTTGCCATCTGGTGCAAGAAAGCCAAGGCCCCAAAGCCAGTACCCAAGCCCCGAGGTCTTAGCCGGGAAATGCGGGGCCTCTCCCTGGACCCGCCTACCCAGCCCAGGTGAGCCCTTGAACATGGGGTTTGGGAGAGCTCATGAGGAGGCTCAGGCTTGACCAGGGTCCTTGTCCCCGGTCCACCAGCAAAAGCAGCTTTCCAGAGCGGACGCTATCAAGGCTGGGCTCTCGGGCATCCACCCTTCGGAGGAGTGACTCCATCTATGAGGCGTCCAGTCTCTATGGCATCTCAGGTGAGCACAGTAGAGAAGCTGAGGCCCAGAGGTGGGGGGTGTGGCTGCCCCAGATCCCAGCGCCAGGAAGGCAGCAGGGCCCTGTTGGATCCTGGCCTGTCCCCCATCGTCCCCTACCCCACCTCTGTAGGACTTTGTTGTTGTTGAGGTCCTTCAGTGGAACCTGCAGCCTCACGCATGCTAGGCCAGCACTCTACTATGAGCCACAGCCCCAGTCCCCAGCCCCAGCTAGGATCTGGCTGGCCCTCGGCAGGGTGAGTAGGCAGCGGTGCCCCAGCCCCTTCTGATTCTCACCTGGTGTGTTTCTTCCAGCCATGGATGGGGTTCCCTTCACGCTGCACCCCCGATTTGAGGGCAAGAGCTGTGGCCCACTGGTGAGTCAGAGCCCGGGGAATCAGGGTCTGCTCCCTCCGCCGCTGTTGTAGATGCCAGGAGGCCCCTGCCTCCCGCCTCCTGGCATAGAGGCCCACCGTCCCAGGCTGGGGAGGGGGTGGAAGCTAATCCCAGAATGGAGGCAGTCAGGAGGGCAGCTGGATGTGGGTGGATGCAGGTAGCCAGAGGCGCTGACGGGAGCTGGGAGGGTGTGTGCAGACAGCTACGCGGTGCGGCCTCCTTAGAAGTGAAGGACTAGTCGGGCGCAGTGGTGCAAGTCTGTAATCCCAGCACTTAGGGAGGCTGAGGCAGGAGGATCGTGAGTTCAAATCCAGCCTCAGCAATGGCGAGGCGCTAAACAACTCAGTGAGACTCTGTCTCTACATAAAACAAGAAATAGGGCTGGGATGTGGCTCAGTGGTCGAGTGCCCCTGAGTTCAATCCCCAGTACCAAAAAAAAGAAGTGAAGGACTGGGAGGCCCGGGTCGGGATGGAGGCCCAAGACTAACGTGCCCTCCCCCTAGGCCTTCTCTGCCTTTGGGGACCTCACCATTAAGTCGCTGGCAGACATCGAGGAAGAGGTGGGTACAACGGTGCGGAGGGGGTGCACAAAGGTGCCGGGACCACCCCAGGCTGCCCCATCCCCGTCCTCTACCTTCCCCAGGGACACCCTGACTTGCTACGACAGGCGATCACCAGGCCCTCCCTCACTTTCGCCCTCCTGGTCTTTGTAGTACAATTATGGCTTCGTGGTGGAGAAGACAGCGGCTGCTCGCCTGCCCCCCAGCGTCTCATAGCCCTTCATCCACCCCAGGGAAGAGCCCAGGGCTCCAGCCCCACAGCCTGGTGGCTGCCCTGTCTCACTCCATCTTGGGAACCTCTGAGGCTCAGGGCGACCAGACCCTCTGCCCCCATGCTGGAGTTGCAGCCCTTGGGAGGGTCCCACAGCAGGCTGCTTGGTGGCGGAGTGTCCCGTGCCTGAGCCCTGCAGGCAGGGGTGGGGCTGATGGAAACCTGTGCCTTCAAGTCACACGTGCAGACTGTCTGGTGCCTGGAGGTGGCGCGGGCGTCCTCCTGGTAATAAACACTACCCTGTCCCCTCGGTGTGGAGTCCTGACCCTGGCCCCAGGTCCTCCGGCTCCAGGTCCTCATCCAGCATATGGAGCTGCAGCCCATCAAGCAAGTGAGTGACGTCATGGCGAGGGCTGCCCTTCTCCAGAGGGGGAAGGCAAGGCTCGGAAGGAGGGAGCCCCGACTGGATTTGTAACTAACAGAGCTGCAGTTGATATGGCGATGGCCACGTTCCCAACATCCCCTGGACATGATGTCACTGGCCATCCATCAGCCCAGGGGGAGTCCAGTTTTTATCTACAATTTACAAGGGGAACTGAGGCAGAGGATGGTCAGGCCAGAGCCGAGATTCAAACCCATGGCCTCCTTGCTTAACCCTCAGGCCACACAAGGCATGAGGGACACAGTTGATTCTCATTATTCTCGCTAGTTATGTTCTGTAAAGTTACTATAGAAACTGAATTAGCAAATGCTGGACCATCGCTCCTGGGAGACAGCGAGGTTCCTGCCAACATTTCCCTCAGCTGGTCAATACATAACTTTGTTCTATGAGTGTTTCTGTTAAAAGACATCCTGCTATGTGTGGTGGCCAGCAGGACTGTCACACGTGCCTGGGCAAAGCCGACCTAACCCACATCTTTTCTCAGTAAGGCAGTGTCTTTGTACACTAGGTAACTAGATAGCATTTCAGCACCTTGCTGTGTGGGGAGTTCAACAGTGACATCTTGAAGAAAAAGCCCCCCCAGGGCAGAAAAAAATGGCACTGCATAGCCCACAGTCAGGACCCTTGTGCACAGCTGGAGCTGAAACAGGCAGGCAGAATGTGGCCCTGTCCAGCTCCAGCTGGGACCATGCACATCTGTGCATGTCTACAAATGACAAAACCTAGGTGTAGAGATTATGGGGTTACAAGTACAGTTGACTCAAGGTATTTATGGGTTCCAAGTCCCACAGATTCAAGTAACCATAGTTCAAAAATATTCGTGGAAGGGCTGGGATTGTAGCTCAGCAGTAAAGCGCTTGCCTTGCATGGGTGAGGCCCTGGGTTCGATCCTCAGCACCACATACAAACCAATAAAATAAAGACATTGTGTCCATCTACAACTAAAAAAAAAAAAAAATATTCGTGGGACCATGTTTGTACTGAACATGTACACTTTTTTTTTTTTTTTGGTCATGATTCCCTAAAGAATACAGTAGCCAGGTGTAGTGATGCACACCTGTAATCCCAGCAACTTGGGAGGCTGAAGCAGGAGGATCAAAAGTAGAGGCCAGCCTCAGCAGCTTGGTGAGAACTTGTCTCAAAAAATAAAAACGGCTGGGAATGTAGTTTAGTGGCAGAATGCCCTGGGTTTGATCCTCATACACCCACATGACAACGATGTTCGATGTTCAAATCACTTACATTGTATTAAATGCAATCTAGAGGTGATTTAAAGTCTAGAGGAGATGCTGTAGGTTCAAGCAAATACTGCACCATTTTATATAAGGGACTTGGGCACTAGTGAATTTTGGAATCCTCTAGGTCCTGGAGCCAATCCCCTGGGGATACCCAGAGACTACCATAAACTTCAGCAAGTAGAAGAATTCATAGAAACGTTCTGTGAGTGATAAAGATGGACTGTATTCGTGAAATGAACCGCCCCAAGGTCCCAGCCTTTCTCCCACGTGTGTGGTCGTCCTCTGCTGCTCCCTTCCAGATCTCTCTCCTGCAGGCCCCTGTCGCCTCAGCGTGCCCTGCTCTTCCGCAGTCACAAATATCCGCTACTTTTCTGTTTAGAAAAGCGAAGGTTTATTTCTCATATACACTATGTACCTTTGTGGGGGTGCGACTCACTGCGCCGGGTGGGTGTAGAAACCCGCCAGATGGGGCTGCCGCCGCATCCCGGGACTTTGGAAAAGCGCCCGCGGGTTCGCTGTCTGTCAAAACTCCGGCCGCGGAAGTGCCAGCTCACTGCTCATTGGTCAGAATGGCCACGTGGGGCTCCTGAAGGGACGCTCCGCCCACCCAGGAACTTGGGTCCCTCACCCGCTAGCGGGTTGAGGGAGGGACTCGGAGCTGCAGCGGCCGGGGCCGGTCAGAGGGGAGGACCTGGCCTGATCATGGGGTGCGAGGGGCGCTAGAGAAAATTTAATTCTGACGCTTGTTAAAACGATAAGCCAGGAGCGATGGCGCACATCTGTAATCCCAGCAGCTCCCAGGAGGCTGAGGCAGGAGGGTCGTGAGTTCAAAGCCAGTCTCCGCAATTTAGCCAGGCCCTAAGCCACTCAGCAAGACCCTGTCTCGAAATAAAATGTAAAAAGGGCTCAGTGGTTAAGCGCCCCTGGGTTCAAGTCCCAGTACAAAACAAAAACAAAGCATTGCAATAGAGGGGAGACTTCGGGCTCCACTCAATACGAGAGCAAGCGGGGATTTATAGCCAAGGAGCTGAATGGGGGGCGATGGCTGGAAAATGACTCGAGAGACAACGAGGGAAGGGGTTCTTACTAACCGGACTTAGCGGGATTCTTGCCCAAGGCGAGCTGGGGTGATGGGACATCTTGGAGGGTGGGAGATGTTTCTCCACCGACTTAGGCGGATACTGCTAACACTGGGCTAGGCAGGTCAAAGGCAGGGCGGGGCCACGGTCGAGGGTGACTTCAGCAGAGCCTCGCTCAAGTTTGGTCCAGGAGAGAGTCTGCCTGGGTAGCCTGAAGGGGGAGACACGGAGCTGTCCTGGAGGAGAAGGGGGCGACCGCGTCAAGTGCACCCCTTCCCCCAAACCTTCCCTTGGGAAACCAGGCCTCCGGAGCAGCCGGCACCTGCCAGGTCCTGCCCAGGCTGCTCTGGCGCCGATGGTAGAATCCGATCCGACTGGAAGCAAAGACCATTTGTTTTCTCTGGTTACCTACCCAGCTGCCCCGAAACCAGTCCCAGATCAGTTTTCAGGGTGTCCGTGTGACCCGGGGCCTCTGGATGACCCATCTGTGCCTTGGGTCCGATTGGACCAGCCATCTCTACACAGCCACACACCTTGCGAAATCTCGTCCCTCTGAGCCCTGCCAAGCCCGGGGCCAACCAGACTCGGGCTGAGGAGTCCCGCGGAACTCGGCTCACCTGCTCGGCTCTCATAGTTCTTGACTGAGTTCATATGATCTGCTAAGGCCACCAGCAGCCTCCACCCCCTGTCCAGGAAGCAAGCGCTCTTTTTCCTCTTGATTGTTCAGAAGCAAGCATCAGGGGCCTGGGGACTGAGAGGGCATTTCTGGAGAGACATAGTGCTGGCCCCACTGTTCACTAGCTGGTCCCTGCAAGCGGGCTCCCAGCTCTCTTCTCCACTAGTGCAGACACTTCCCATCTCCCATAGGTCTTTGCGTCTGGAGCGTTCCTGCAGCCTGAATGTTCCCGCCTGGACAATGTGGTCCCCAGTAGTCTCTGGCACCTCCTGAATTCAAGTGCTGCAGAGCCCCACTGTGGCCCCCAGGGCTCCCACCCCCAAATCAGAAACGCTGAGCACCCCTACCCCGGCGACCTGGCTTACGGTTGTTTGTTCTTCCTCTTCTTTTTCCTTTTTATTTTTTTGTGGTGCTGGGATGGAACCCAGGGCCTCATGCTGCTAGGCAAGCGCTCTACCACTGAGCCGCCAGTTCTTGAACTTGATAAAAATGCAATCCCCCAATGGGGCCTCCGCTGGGCCTGGCTTATTTTGTTCAATATTACTTTGGTGACATTCCTCCATAATTTCACATTCTGCTCATCCAGTTGCCTGATGATGGACATTTCGGCTGGACCATTTTTGGACACTGAGTGACCTGCTCTGGGCACTCCTGTACATGTCTCTTTTTCCCTACCAGGGTACCAGGGCTTGAACGCAGGGAAACTCAACCACTGAGCCACATCCCCAGCCCTATTTTGTGTTTTATGTAGAGACAGGGCCTCACTGAGTTGCTTAGCACCTCGCCCTTGCTGAGTCTGGCTTTGAACTTGTGATCCTCCTGCCTCAGCCTCCCAAAGTGCTGGGATTACAGACGTGCGCCACTGCGTACAAGTCTTTTGATGAATGCACACTGGCTCCTGTTGGGTGGTGTTA
>CM053413.1:11394305-11428042 GCA_028644305.1 Xerus rutilus
AAAAAAAAAAGTCCCTCCATCCCAAGTTGGAGAACAACATGCTAAGCAAAGTAAGGCAGTCCCAAAAAACCAAAGGGTGAATATTCTAAGCGGATGCTGATTCATAATGTGGGAGGGGGCGTGGGAACAATGGAGAAACTTTGGTGAAAGGGAAGAGGAGGGAGGGGCTGGGGCATGCGGGCAGGAAAGATGGTGGAATGCGATGGACACCATGCCCTAGGTTCATGTATGGCTGCACATATGGCGTGACTCCATATTGTGTACAACCAACTGAAAAGCACAACTGAAAAGTTGTGCTCCATTTGTGTATAATGAATCAAAATGCGTCCTGCTGTCATGTAAACCCAATTAGAATAAAAAATATGTATTAAAAAAAAAGTCCCTCCATCCCTACTGGCCACACATGAAGTGGTTGGTAGGAAAAAAAAAAGCCAGGACTCCCCAAAACTTTTGTCAGCTCCAAGAATTCTGTCTTGAAAAGTAGCAACAAAATGTTTCTCAGGGGCTGGGATTGTAGCTCAGCGGTAGAGCGCTTGCCTCGCATGCGGGAGGCCCTGGGTTCGATCCTCAACACCATATACAAAGCAATAAAATAAAGACATTGTGTCCATCTACAACTAAAAAATATTTTTAAAAAAAATGTTTCTCAGCAAGGTGGCTCAAGCCTGTAATCCCGGCATTTTGGGAGGCTGAGACAGGAGGATCGCGAGTTCAAAGCCAGCCTCAGCAAGGGCGAGGGGCTAAGCAACTCAGTGAGACCCTGTCTCTACATAAAACACAAAATAGGGCTGGGGATGTGGCTCAGTGGTCGAGTGGCCCTGAGTTCAATCCCCGGTATCAAAAAAAAAAAAAAAAAATGTTTGTCAGCCCTGTGGTGATTAAATGTGTTGGAAACTTCATCGTCTCTGCAACAGTGTTGAGAGGTGAGACCTTTAGGAGCTGATTGGGCCTTGAGGACTCAGTGCTCATGCATGGATTAAGGCCAAGAAGGGAGTGAATCCCTTATAAAATGGTAAATTCAGCTTCTTCCCTCTTCTTCTCCCCCACTTGATGCCTTCTGCCATGTCATGACAGGACAGGTAGGTTGTCACTCAGCTGCCAGCCCCCTTGATCTTGGAATTCCCCGTCTCCAGAACTGTGAGATATAAACTTCTTCTCTTTATAACTTATGCAGTCTCTAATATTCCATTACAGCAGCAGAAAAAAGACCAAGACAGGTCTTTGTTGGACTGATCAATCTTTCAGGAGGGTGTTGGTTAAATGTCACCAGCACAGAGGACCCCAGCTCCACTCTGCCACTTTCCGATGTTATATGCAGAAGTAAAGGAGGGATAGCAGTTGCTTGAGGGGACAACAGTGTTCAATGCCTGGAGAGAATGCCTAGAGTTCCTACCGCACCACCGAGCTCCACCCCAGCCCTCAAAAGCTCTTAAGCACAAATAGTGTGGTACAAATTCCCTCTCTTTGCGGGGGTCAGGGGACAGGGGATTGAACCCAGGGGTACTCGACCACTGAGCCATATCCCCAGCCCTATTATGTATTTTATTTAAAGATGAGTCTCACTGAGTTGGTTAGAGCCTCGGTTTTGCTGAGGCTGGCTTTGAACTCGTGATCCTCCTGTCTCAGCCTCCCAAAGTGCTGGGATGACAGGTGTGCCCCACCGCGCTCGGCTCATTTTTGCTATTGGACAAACGCAGCACAGCTGGAGCAGGCTGGCTGTGCCCCTCCCCTCGCCTCCTCCAAGTTCGTGTGTACATGAAGTTTGCTGAGGGCAGACACCCGCCACCCTGTCGGGGCCTCCTGAGACCACAGCAGTGTGTCCCGCTGAGGCCCGAGGCAGTAGATGCAGCCCTCAGCCACGCCTGGCGGGAGTCGGAGGATGAACCCCGCAGCCCCAACGCCCTGGGGGTGGAGCGCTCGGCCTGTGCGTCCGCACTGCCTCCCGAGGTCCGCAGAAGGACATGGCCAGGTTGCCCCCAGCGCTGCCTGTTCCCTGGCGCCCCTCCAGGACTTCTTGTGATCACTGCCCAGATAAACCACATGCCCGCGGTAGTTCCAAGGGGTCTGGTTCTGATGGCCTCAAACCAAGGCAGCATTTTTCCCCCCAGTACTGGCGATGGAGGGGCGCTCTACCCCAGTCCCTTTTATTTTGAGACAGCTTCCTGTTAAGTTGAGGGTCTGGCTAAGTCGCCCAGGCTGGCCTCAGCCTCCCGAGGGGCTGATTTCACAGGAGTGGCGACCAACCTTGATAAGCATGGTCCACCCCCAAAACACCAGGGAGTGTGTTGACATCCGCTTGTATTTGTGAGGCCCGTGGAATTAACGGAGGCATTCATGTTCTTTCCGACGTCTCCTCCTAGCTGTGCTGGGGTGGTGACGGTGTTACCCCTATTTTATAAGAAAACCAGGGTGTAGGTCACATGACTGTTTCCTGAGGAACGTCCTGCTTCCTGGAATGTTCTGCATTCCGCCTGCCAAACCCTGATCAGTTGCCTCCCAGATTCAAGTGCTTGGCTTTGGCCCCAGTTGCTGGTCCCTCCTTGCCTGTGCCTGAGATAGGAAGAGGCCTGGCCTCGACCCCTCCCAGGGCAGTGTCAGCAGGAGGGCAGTTTGGGCTGGGTTGTGGACAGCACAGCAGGCCTCCCAAGTGGAACCCTGCCGGATTTCCAGGCTCAAGCTCAAGGTCTCACAAGGACACCAGGGACCAGACTAGGGTGGGACCAGGAGGCGCCCAGGGTGCAAAACTCAAGGTGGCCTAGCTTCACACTCTGGGCCCCCCTGAAACTGCAGGAGGCTCCTTAAATGCTTTTTCAAAATTCAGGTGAAATTCACATGACATGCATTTAACTTTGTTTTTTCCAGTACTTCATCCCCAGCCCCCCACTTTTTGTTTTTGTCTTTTTTATTTTGACTCAGGGTCTCACCAAGTTACCTAGAGCCTTGCTCAGTTGCTGAAACTGGCCTTGAACTTGCAATCCTCCTGCCTCAGCCTCCCAAGTGGCTAGGATTACAGGTGTACCCACCGTGCCTGCACACCATTTATTTTAATGTGCTCCTTTTAGGTCATGTTTTTTTTTTGGTACCAGGGATTGAACTCAGGGGCACTCGACCACTGAGCCACATCCCCAGCCCTATCTTGTGTTTTATGTAAAGACAGGGTCTCACTGAGTTGCTTAGCAGCCTCGCCATTGCTGAGGCTGGCTTTGAACTCGAGATTCTCCTGTCTCAGCCTCCCTAAGTGCTGGGATTACAAGCGTGAGCCACCGCGCCCGGCTTAGGTGATGTTTATCATGAGGTCCTGAAGTCCATCCCTGCTGGGGCCCCAGTGTCAGGCAACAATCTGGCTGCTCACGAACATACTTACCTCTTTGTCCCGCCTACTGGCAGTGAGGAGGCATGAGCAGCTTCTGGGAGGCCGGGCTTTAGGAAGGAGCCGGCTGGCATTGGGGGCCACCTGGGTCTGGGTGCATCTGACCAGGCGGGTCCCTGCCGAGAGTCAGGCTCAAGGCCCAGCACTTCTGCTGGGGGCTGTCACCTCTTTGTCCGTTCCAACAGAGGCTCAGCCCACCGTGACTGAGCTTTCTCTATTGCGCCCTGGAGTCCCTGGGCAGCCCAGGAAGGGACAGGCTGTAAGATTCCTGGGGACATTTGTCCATTTGGGGTAGAGGTGGGGCCAGCCATGGACACTCCCAGGGAAATTCACATGCGGTCAGATACACCCTGCCCGCCCTCTATCACCCTGGGCCTACCATGGGCCTGGCCAGGCCACGGGCAAGTTTGGACATTGCTCAGATGACACAGAGATGGTGGGCTTTGCAGTTTATTTAGGGATGTGCCAGATGGGGGAGGTCTGGACCCCTGGTCCCTGTCCTAATGCATGCTGAGGTCTACAAGCCTCTTCCCGCCATTTCCCGCCACCAGGCACACCCACCCCAGCAACATAGAAATAGTTCACATGCGCTGAGGACCTACTGTGTGCAGGCCTCAGATGGCTCACATGGATTCGTGCGTCTCCTGGCAGGATCATTTCCAGTTCTATTTTACAGACGGGGACACTGGGGCACAAGGCAGACGGGCCTGCAGCCAGGCGCACGGGCCCAGCTCCGGGCTGCTCTGAGCGCGGCACACAGCTTCAGACACTCACAGCCCCAGCAGGTACGGGGCCGCACGGGGTCTGCGGCTTGCACCATCTGTCAGCAGCAAGGCTTGCGGGACCCGGGGGCAAATCCTGCCTCTGATGCTCAGAACTGGGACCTCTGGTGAGTCACTGCCTCTCTTGGGGCCTCGATTTCCTCATCTGTAAAATGGATGGAGACACTTAGAGAATCACTGCCTAAGCCCCATCCTCCCCTCCTGCCTGTAACAGAACTTCATTCATTCTGGGCAACCAGATTTCCCAGCCTCTCCTGTATCAAGGTCTGGTCTTGGGACTCCATTCTGGCTAGTGAGAGGTAAGCAGAAGGGCCCCAAAGCCTCATAGGAAGAATTCCAGAAGACTCCGAGCCAGCCCTGGACTTTGATTTTTCCTCCTAGTGGGGAGATAAAGGCTAGAGCCCTGGCAGCTATTTTGTGTCATGAGGAAATCTTTTTTTCTTTCTGGTTTTTTTTTTTTTTGGTGCTGGAGGTTGAACCCAGGGCCTTGTGCATGTGAGGCAAGCACTCTACCAACTGAGCTATATCCCCAGCCCCATGAGGGGATCTTAAAGACCATAACTAGGGATGCTGTGAACTGTAAGAGAAATCAAGTCTTACTGCTACTGCAGCTAAGCCTGGACCTATCTCTATGACATCTTCTTGCTACCTTATACCAGTTATCTATCCCTGATTCTCGGGTTCACACCAGTGTGGAGTCCTTTCCTGTGGCCCTTGGCCTGTGGCCCAGCATACTACGCATCTCATGAGTGACCACCTCCCAGTGCCCCATGCCAGTCGACCGTGTCCGGTGCATACGGGGCATAGGCAGGCTGCTCTCCCGGCCTCCCCCCAGGGCTGCAGGTGCTGTGGCAATGGCCATGGTCCCAAGGGGGCCCCCAGGCTCCAGGCAGGATGGATAGGGGTTCCGACGGTGGATACCATGCTGGGGCTGAGCTCGGGGGCTGTCCTTGGAGGCTTCAGCAGCGCGTGTAGGATGATCTTCAAAGGACGGTGGGGACAGTTCACGGAGGCCATGGTGGGTGGCCCGGGCAGCCCGGAGCAGAGTGTGGGTCAGAATGGCCACAAGAACCAGGGCCCCCAAGCCAAGGATGGAGGCGATGGCTGCTCCTGTCTCGATCTCGAAAAGCACCAGGGCGTAGATGGACAGCGCTAGGGAAGGAGATGCCTCTCACTTAGTCAGTCAACAAATGTCTGTTCTCCAAGCCCTCAGGGAGACCCCCTAGATACAGAGTGACAATAGAAAGCCCTGCGACAGCTGGACGCAGTGGCTCAAGCCTGTAGTCCCAGCCACTTGGGAGGCTGAGAAAGGAGGAATGTAAGTTTGAGGCCAGCCTCAGCAATGTAGGGAGGCCCTAATGGCCAGTCAGAGCCTTGCTTTCCCTTGTACGGTGATTGGTGGAGGGATATCACATGACTTCAGCACAGCCTATCAGACTCAGCCCTGGGACTTCTGCTTGGCCTATGGGGGATACAGGAATTTTCCTCCTGTACCCCAGCAGTGGCTGGGCTAGGGGTAGGAGAGAATCCCAGGATAGCTGGGGACTTTGTGGCACTTTTTGGGCTATTTCTATGCTTTCTCTGACTCTGCACTCTTTCTTTTTTTGTGTGAGGGGTAGTAGGGATTAAACTCAGGGGCACTTAACACCTGAGCCACGTCCCCAGCCCTATTTTGTGTTTTATTTAGGGTCTCGCTGAGTTGCTTAGGGCCTCACTAAGTTGCTGAGGCTGGCTTTGAACTCGCAATTCTTCTGCCTCAGCCTCCCGAGCTGCTGGGATGCCAGGCGTGCACCGCGCCCGGCTGCACTCTTCCTTTTGCGGATGCCACAGCGCATCATGCCTGATGTATGAAAATGGGGCTGAGGCCTTTCTTTGAGCTAAACATTTTGAAAGGGGTTTTTATGATTCTTCTTTTGGCTTGAGAGCAGAGGAGTGATTGGCTGGACATGCTTGTGAATTCTTGCAGAATGAGGTCACCTAATCTCAAAAGGAATCTAAATGGGAGGTGACTGAATTCTCAATTTAATGCTTAATGAGTCGGGCATAATGACTTTCTTTTTCTCTTCGTATTTTAGAATGAGGATGTGAGGATATATGGTCCTCTAGGACATGCATATTTTTGTCAGCCCATGAAAAGGCTGAGATTGTAGGCATTGTGTCAAAAGTGTTCCCAGCACGTCCTTCTCAGATAAAAGTACACTGGGCTAGCAGCAGAGGAAAGGTGAGGCAAGAGGCATTTCACATAACCTCATTTGAGCACCTGGATCCAGCTGCACTTGAAGCCCCTGAGAATATATGAGTCACCAATTCCACTTTCCTTTTTAAAAATCCCACATCTAGGGCTGGGATTGTAGCTCAGTGGTAGAGCGCTTGCCTCGCATGCGTGAGGCCCTGGGTTCGATCCTCAGCACCACATAAAAAGCAATAAAATAAAGACATTATGTCCATTTACAGCTAAAAAAAATTAAAAAAAAAATCCCACATCTAGAATTTTTTTATTAAGTCAAACAACAACATATATACAAAGTCCCACAATGAACCCTAGGTGTATATTTCATAAAAAATACTTTAAATCCATCGTTTTTATCTTCTATTTTTCTATTGTGAGACTAAGAAAAAATAATAATAGCATCCATAAATATGTACCATGTTCATCAATTACAAAGAAATTATTTGTAATAGATTTGTAAAAACTATTGGAGAGAGGCTGGGGATGTAACTCAGTTGGTAGAGAGCTTGCCTTGCATGCACAAGGCCCTGGGTTCAATCCTCAGCACCACACACACACAAAAACCCCACCACCACCACCACCAAAAACTTTTGGGGAAAAACATCCTTTAATCATGAAAAAATAAAATAAAATCAGTAATAGCTAATCCCTTATCTTTTATTCAACTGTTTATTTTTTCTTCCAATAAAACAGGGGCTTATAGAGTAGGCAGGGACCTAGGTGCGCCTCAGCGTTGATTCTACAGCATTATCAACACATTTTTTTCAAGCTTAAAATATAAAATATTAAGTGTCTTTTTAGGCGGGCGACGTGGTACACACCTGACGCCCCAGCAACTCGGGTGCCTGAGGCAGGAGAATTGCAAGTTGGAGGCCAGCCTCAGCAAATTAGTGAGGCCCTGTCTCAAAAACAAAACAAAATGGGCTGGATTCAATTCCCCCCAAGTACCAAACAAACAAACAAACAAAAAACTCCACCCAGGCCATGAAAATTTGGTCAAACAAAACAAAACTGATGAGAAGTTGTTCTGCTGACAGCCATTGTCTGTGGAGACCTTGCTGGGGTCAGAGGCCGTCCATGGACTTTTATGGGTATTAACTTGAGTCCCCTGAGCAATTCTAGGAGGCCTGGATGGTGATGGCTGCCATTGTACTGAGTGGGAACCAGGCACACAGAGAATCGGCCCCCGGCCCCAGAGGGAGAGAGTGTCAGAGCCCTGAGCTGGACCCAGGCAGCCTGGCTCCAGAGCTGAGCCCAGTGAGGGGTCCCTACCACCTTCCAAGCCCGGGGGCCATGCCCAGCATGCTAGCCGCTCACGCACCTGCTAAGTAGACGGAGACCCCACAGCAGAAGAGACCAAGGGCCACGTGTCTGAGGAGGCGGCAGTCGTAGAGAAACCAGTCAGACCTGGGAGGGAGGAGAGGAGAGCAGAGATAAGGCGTTCAGGAGGCGCAGCTGCAGGGCCCGTGAGGACAGAGAGGCGAGGAGCCAAGGTCAGAGCAGGTCCCAGCATTGAGGGATGAGGGACCTCTCTGGGGCCCGGTCATCACCTGGCTCCCCCTCCTCCCACTTAGAGTCCTTCATTTGTCCACCCTCCGGCCATCCGGCCATCCATCTGACCACCCAGGAACCATTCACCAGCCACCCATGTCACCCAGCACGGTCCATCCCTTCCTCTCCCCTCTATCCACCCACCCACCCATCTGTCCATCAAATCCACTGACCGCCCACTCAGTGTCTGTCGTCCCTCCCCCATCGGGCTACCCACCTCCCCTTCCTGGCAACCCACCGCACACCCAGTCCAGCCCAACTGCCAGCACTCCTGCGCCAACCC
The DNA here is from genome assembly GCA_028644305.1 of Xerus rutilus. Lineage (NCBI taxonomy): Eukaryota > Metazoa > Chordata > Mammalia > Rodentia > Sciuridae > Xerus > Xerus rutilus. The sequence continues at coordinate 11,402,522 of CM053413.1, forward strand.
TTGCTGACACCTGCAGTCCAGTATGTGACAGACCACAAGCTCATCCTGGAAGTGAGGGAAATGAGGTTCCCTGCTACCAATGATGGCAGGAAGGGCCACACCCAGGGAACATGGGGCAGTTCCCAAGCTGTCCTTGCTCACCTCCTGCAAGTACCACGTAAGTGGCCTCCTTCTGGGTGTCCCTGCCACCTCTCTCCCCACTCTCTTTTAGGCTCAAGGCCAGAGGGAATGACTCCAAACCTAAGTCAGGTTGTTACGCCCCTTCACTCACAACCATCCTGGGCAGGGTAAGACCCAAAGTCCTCACCGCCACAGGGCAGGAAGCCCCACAGGGTCCAGACCCTCTGATCCCCTGCCCTCATCTCCCTGCATCTCCCCCTCCAGCCACACCAACCACCGCCATCTCCCCCAATACGCCAATCTCACTCCTGCCCCAGGCCATTGGCACATGCCGCTCCTTCTGCTTGGACCACAGTCTCCCAGGGCTTCTGCTTCCTTCCCTCCCACAAGTCTCAGCTCAGGCCTTCCCTGACCATCCTGCCCCTCCTGCTTTGTCCCCCTGCATCCCGTCACCCCATTTTCCTTCCTTCCTAGCATCTATCACCCTCTGACATTACAGATCTCTTCTGCTTCTTTATTTTCAGATGGCGAGTCCACGAGGGGGCGTCTGGGTCCATTGAGTCCCTGCTCTGTCCCAGATGTTCAGTCAGCCCCTGTCACCTGCAGGTGCCACAGACATATTTGGGGACTGATGGGGACACGTGCATTTTGGTGTCCCTTGGGTGGAGGATGCATGGTACAGGCAGGACCCACCCCAACAATAGAAGTTTCCATCTGCTTCAATCGACCAAATTGTGCACCCAGTCCAGATTTCCTTCCTCCAGCATCTCGGAGGGAAAGACTCAAAAGTCTCGGTGCCCTGGGCCCAAGGAAGTTTCCTATTGCACACTCGCTGCCCATGACAGACGCCCCCTCGTGCCCGCATCCCTGAGCTCACATCCCTAAGGAACCCACCCAGGCTCGAACGCAGGCTGGCGCTCTACCAGATTCAAGTTCAAATCCAGCCCACCCTGCCCAGCCAGACGACGCGGAGAAAGCAGCCGCCCCGTCTGAGTGGGGATGACAGCACCGGCCACCCAGGGGAGGACCGGCCTTCCGGGTCACAGCGGGGGAGGCGGGCAGCGCTTAGGGCTGGATAAACGACGGCCGCGGGGACCCTGGAGCTCGCGTCCTCCTACCTGCCGGGGCCGGGTCCTCGCGCCAGCTCCGCGCCCAGGTGGCCACAGAGCGCGGCGAGCAGCAGGCAGGTGAGGCCGAGCACCAGGGCGAGCGCGGCTAGCGCGGCGGCCAGAGGCAGCAGCGCCCCGGCCGCGTCCTCGGGCAGCCCCGGGCCGGTGCCCAGCTCCGGGCCCAGCACGTCGGCGCGCGGCCCCCGCAGCTCCGCGCGGCCCGCCTGCAGCTGGAACAGCAGCTGCGCGGCCAGCGCCGCCAGCACCGCCGCCGGAATGCCCAGCAGGGTCATCGCGGCCAGCACCCGGCCGCCGTACGAGCGCGCCATGGCGGGGGACTTGCGGGGCTGGCGAGGCCGCCGAGGAACCAAGGAAGTTTTAAGAAGCAGAGGAGTTGGGGGGGTCCTCGGGCTCCCAGGGGGTCCCCAAGGGGCGGGGCATCAGGGCTGCCTGAAGGTTCTGGGGCTGGACTGGGGGACGCCTAGGGTGTCGCCAGACTGGGGATCGGGGTGCCTACAGCGGCTGGGACGCTCAAACTCGCGAAAACTTAGGACGAAGGCTTTTCTCTCTGCGGGACCCGCGGGCGCCCCCTCCTGGTCCGCTAGACGGGAGGGGCGGTGCCTGGCGCTGGACAGGGGCGTGGCCTGGAGTGGGGCGGGGACGCAGGCCCCTGGAGGCGAAAAGGCACCAACCTGGATCTAGGAACCCAGCTCGCTGAGCTCTTGAAGGTGCGCTGCCCGCGGCCGTCAACACCGATTTTATTATTTTAAAAAGCTCTTTGAAGTCAGGCGCGGTGACACAGGCCTATAATCCCAGCGGCTCAGGAGGCTGAGACAGGAGGATGGAGAGTTCAAAGCCAGCCTCAGCAACTTAGCGAGGCCCTAAGCAACCCAGTGAGACCCTGTATCTAAATACAATATAAAAAGGGCTGGGAATGTGGCTCAGTGGTTAAGCGCCTGGATCCAATCCCCAGTACAAAAGAAAAAAAGTTGAGCTGGGTGTGGTGGCGCATGCCACCTAACAAGGGGGAAGCTGAGGCAGGAGGATCGCAAGTGTGAGGCCAGCCTCAGCAATTTAACGAGATCCTGTCTCGTTAAGGACGAAAGATGTAGCTCAGTGGTAAAGTACTAAGTTCAATCCCCTGTATAAAAGGAAGAAAGAAAAGAAAAAAGAAAAAGGGGAAAAAAGATGTTTGAACAAAATTTTAAATAATTCACCCTTTTGCCGCTGAACCTGTTGAGCCTGTAATTGGCTAGCTCCCTCCTCCCACCTCCCATTCCACCTCAAAGCCTTGGAGGCTTTGAGGAAACGTTCCCTCCTCCACGAGGCCCTGCTTGATTCATTCCTTGATTCATTACACACTATGTTCTTCCCACTTTTAATTTTTTAAAAGTTGAGGTGAAACTTACATGAAATAAAGCATTTTATTGAGCAGTTGTTCTTACATTCACAATGTTGTTCATTCTTCTGTCTAGTCTCAGAACATTTTAATCACCCCCCAAAAGAGACCCCTGTCCCCATGAGCACTCACTCTCCATTCCCCTCCCCCAGTCCCTGGCAACCTCTAGTCTACTTCCTGTCTGTGGATTCTCCTGTTCTGGACATTTCATATCAATGGGATCATACACTACATGGCCTTTTGTGTCTAGCTTCTGTCGCTCAATAACTTTTCAAGGTTCATCCACAATGTAGCAGGTGTCAGCACTTCGTTCCTTTTGATGGCTGAGTAATATTCCATTGTGTGGTTTTTATCTTTTCATTTTGAATGGTTTACACATTTCTGCAAATGTGAATCGTGCTGCTATGAATATGCATATACAAGTATTCTAGAGCCCTTGGAGTGGAATTGCTCCTCATAAGCTAACTCCATTTTAACCTTTGGTGGACTCACCCAACTATTTTCCAGGGCAGCAGCACCAGTATCCACCCCTCCGCCCCCAGCAATGTGGGGTATTTTCCTCTGTTCCCTGCATAAAACACCAACACTTGTTATTTTCTTCTTTTTAAAATTGATAATAGCCGTCCTGGTGGGTGTGCAGTGGTATTAGTGAGTTCACTGGTTTTGGATTTCCAGTCACTTTTCCAATATATGGAGGCAACTTTTTTTTTCAGATTTCAAATTTACTTGAAAAACAATATTTTTTGTGTATTGGCTACAGAACCTACTGATTCCTTCCTTCCTTCCTTCATTCACCACGCCCCAATGCAACACACTTTTCCTTGTTTTATAGGTAAGGAAAAGTCCCAAGTCGGGTAGCTGAGGTTCAAAAACTGATTCGGATCAGAATCCTGGCTCTTTTCCAGGAGTTGAGATACATAAATGTAAAATACCTGCATCTGTTCATTTGACAAATATTGATGATACAACCACCTGTGCCCAGCTTGGGAGGCTTGTGGTGACCAAGGCAAGCTTTTTCTTCTGGGGTTCACAGCCTGGAGGAGGAGGTGGGAATACACAGGAAAACCACAAGTAAGGGGACGATTTCCTAATATGGCCACGGGACATTAACTGAGCTGTTCTAGGTTCATCCTTATTTGTTGAGGGTTGCGGGCACACAGATACCCTGGCCTCGCCCCATCCTTTGTGTGGGGGGCGACTCTTCAGTTTTTGGTGTCTGCGGTCAATCTGGAAAGTCGAGCCTGCCAGCGGGGCCCACGCGGAGGACGATCGCAATTCACCTTGGACTTTTATCAAATCCACTCCAGCCCAGGCAGGCGGAGGGGTAGACGGGGCTGCAGTCGGCTGGCTGAAATAACTGGTAACCCTGTTGACGGGTGGCATGTCCCGTGACTATTAGTTCCAGAAGGACGTTTAAAACTTTAAAATCAGCCGGGCGCGGTGGCTCAAGCCTGTAATCCCAGCTCTTAGGGAGGCTGAGACAGGAGAATCGCGAGTTCAAAGCCAGACTCAGCAACGGCGAGGCGCTAAGCAACTCAGTGAGACCCTGTCTCTACATAAAACACAAAATAGGGCTAGGGGTGTGGCTCAGTGGTCGAGAGCCCCTGAGTTCAATCTCCAGTACCAAAAAAAAAAAAAAAGAATTTTCTAAAACTTTAAAATCAGCTACCCGGGATTAGGCATAGAGTTTAAGAGCAGTTATCTCTCAAGGACCAACAAGCCCATTTCACAGAACTGCCCACTGAGGCCCAGAGAGGGAAAGCTGTTGAAGCTGGAAGCAGCTTTCCCCTCACCTTTCTTGGAAACTGGTGCAGAGGGAGAGGCTTGCACCTTATTTGCATTTTGGCTCCGCCCCAAGACGCGCCGCTCCATTCCGCCACCAGAGGGCGCCGTAGGCAAAGCATTTCGAGCGCGAAGTGAGCCCCGGTTTTGCCTTCTTGGCGATCTACCAAGTAGGACTGGTCTTGCTATTTTCTGGAGGAAAGAAAGGGGCCTTGGAGAAGAAAGGTGACTGTCTCACGGTCAGGAAGCCGAGAAGTGGGTCTAGACCGGAAGGGTTTTTTGTTGTTGTTGTTGTTGTTTTTGGTACTGGAGATTGAACTCAGGGGCACTCGACCACTGAGCCACATCCCCAGCCCTATTTTGTGTTTTTATGTAGAGACAGGGTCTCACTGAGTTGCTTAGCGCCTCGCCATTGCTGAGGCTGGCTTTGAACTCATGATCCTCCTGTGTCAGCCTCCCAAAGTGCTGGGATTACAGGCGTGCGCCACCGCGCCCCGCTAGACCAGAAATTTTTATTCCTATATTCTACTGTCGCCCCTGGGGTCCCCTGGGTCCACCAGAACAAGTGAAGACCTGGGAGACTCTCGGCGGTCCCTGGCGGTCATGGGCCCCAGCGTACATGCCGCCAAGTAGTGAAATAAATCCCGTGTAAAATAGAAATCTGCTTTTAAAAACTTGTTTTAATTTTGAATATGAAATATATGGGCACATCTTTTTTTTTAAATATATTTTTAGTTGTAGATGGACACAATGTCTTTATTTTATTGCTTTGTATGTGGTGCTGAGGATCGAACCCAAGGCCTCACGCATGCGAGGCAAGAGCTGTACCGCTGAGCTACAATCCCAGCCCCTATGGGCACATCTTTTAATGCACCGTGGGCTAAGCCCACGGCGTTCTCTGCACATTTCTTTGATTTAGTTTGCATTTTCTCATTTTGGGACCAGATCTCAAAAAATATTCTAGAATCAGATCTGAAAAATATTTCGTGGAGCCGGGCGATGTGGCGCACGCCTGTAATCCCAGCACTTAGGGAGGCTGAGACAGGAGGATCACGAGTTCAAAGCCAGCCTCAGCAACTCAGTGAGACCCTGTCTCTACATAAAACACAAAATAGGGCTGGGGATATGGCTCAGTAGTCGAGTGCCCCTGAGTTCAATGCCTACTACCAAAAATATATATAATATTTATATATAATATATTTCTCGGTACTTTAAAAAGCTCTCCCTGCTTCCCAGGAGGCTCAGAGGGGCCCCAGCGGGCGCGGACAGGCCCTGGGGAGGTGTCTGAGATAGAGTCCCTCGCCACCTGCCCTATCCTTGGTTCCACCTTGTCCCCATGCGGTGGGGCAGGGATCGGAACCCACTGGGCATCTGACGGGGGCGGGGCGGGGCGGAGCCCGGGGTGGGGCTCAGGACAGACCCTCCCCTGCCCCGCCCCTCTCAGTCTCCGGGCTCAGAACAGCCTCCCTGCGCTGCGGTCCCAGGCTCCGCCCTCCTCCCGCCGGGTGTTCAGCACCGTCCCAGCCCTCGCCCGGCCCCGGGAGGCTGGGACAGAGGCCGGTCCCCGCTGGCCCTGGGCCTCAGGGGACACCTGTTCCGGGAGCCGAGGCCCCGGCGCGCTCCGCGGGCTCAGAACAGGGCTCCGCCCTCCGCCCCGCTCGCCCCCGCGCCATCCTGGCCCCGCCAGGCCCGCGTCGCCTTGTCCACTCGGTACTTGCGGCGGCGCAGCGGCTCCGTGAGGCTCCGCGGCGCCGGGTCGTCCAGGTCCTCGGGTTGCAGGAAGTTGCGGTCCAGCACTTCGGCCGCCTCCTGCCAGTTGGCGAAGCAGGCTGGGCCCAGGCGCTGGATCTCATCAGTCGCGTCGCGAGTGAGCACATCCCCGCCGGGCTTGAGCACCACGACCGTGGGCAGGTGCTCCACGGAGAACCGGCGCCCGAGGTCCCTGCGGGGAGGGTGGGCCAATCCGTGATGCTCGGGCTCTTTGGCCTCCCTGGCGTCCGCACTGGGTCAGGACACACTCCCACCTCACGGCCTTTGCACTGACTGTGCCCTCCACCTGGGGCACTGATCTCCGACAGCTGCAGGTTAAGGCCCTATCCCATCCCTTAACTCCCTGCTATGCCGTGTTTTTCTTTCCTTCCTAGTGCTGTTCAGCAGCATACAACATCCTGCACAGCTTATTTCTCCTGCTTAGCATTTCTCCCACAGTGGATTTGTAGATCCACAAGGGCATGGATTGCTGCCTCCTTTCACTAGTGTCTTCTGTGCCTGAAACAGTGCAAGGCAGAGGAATGCCCAGGGGATGTGCGTGGGGCGGAGGAATGAATGCACGCCAGTGCAGGTCATAAGAAATATTAAGTTGGGTAGGGGACTACCACTTAGGAGAGCCACTTCAAGAAGGTGACCTTGGACCTGAAATCTGCAGGATGGAGAGAGGGAGAACCGAGAGAATAGTGCCCAGCTAGAAAATGCAGCTTGTGCAAAGGCCCTGAGGTGGCAGGGTAACCTAGTACTGCTCTGATCCCAAAAGCTCTGGAGGGGCATGGTAAGGAGTTTCAATGTTGCTCTAAGTGTTAAGGAGAAAGCCAATAAGAAGCTATGTGCACCCCCAGGAGACCCTGTACCAAACTTGCCATCTAGGCCAGACCCCACATGGAAGAGATGGGGCTGTCAGACTGGGTCCATTACCCATGGTTCTTAATTTTAGCCTGCCACTTTGTGGGTGGTCCTTTCCCAGGCCCCCACACAGGGAACACATTGTACCTGCAAAATCCCACGGGAGTAAAATGGCCTATTTAGCACCTAAAAATATAGGACCCCCCCCCCCCCGCAGCCAAATGTGAATTTCAGAAAAACAAAACTCTCAGTGTAAGTATGTACCCCAAATCACTGTAGACATATTCATACTAAAACATTGTTGTGTATCTGAAATTTGAATTTGACTGGGCAGTTTGTATTTTAGCTGGCAACTTCAAAGAAGGGTGGTGGGGGAAACCTGTCTCAAATAAGTTTCACATGAGATTTGCTTGAGACTGGTGTTTCTTCCCTAGGGACAGAAACGTGGCCTGCTTAGGGGATAAAAAACACCTTACTGGCCAGAGTGCAGCTGGATTAAGCAAATATCTCAACTCTGATAATGATGAGTGGGGAAGGAAGGGCTCAGCGACCAGAGGTCTTCAACTTGTGCACCAAAATGAACCAAGTGGTAAAATGTCACGAGGTCATCGACTCACTGTCAAATGACTCATCACCCCCCACACACACAGTCACACACACTACACACAGGGAGAAAAATGCTACTATTTCCACAGGCTTCATTATACCCTTCTTTCAACTTTTTGCTAAGTTGGACTTTTTTTTTTTTTTTTTGATGTTGGGGATAGAACCCAGGATCTCATACATGCTAGGCAATCACTCCACCCCTGAGCAACACACCCAACACATTTTTTTTTTCCATGAGAAAAAGAAAGGGCTCATCCCTAGCACTGCAGAAAAACGAAAAGTTGAGGTTAAAAAAGAATAAAAGAGCCGGGCATGGTGGCTCATGCCTGGAATCCCAGCCACTTGGGAGGCTGAGGCCAGCGGATCACAACAAGTTCAAGGCCAGCCTCTGCAACTTAGGGAGGCCCTATCTCAACATAAAAAATAAAAAGGGCTGAGGATGTAGTTTAGTGGTCGAATGGTCCTAGGTTCAATTCATAGGACCAAAATAAATAAATAAAATAAAGAATGAAAGTACCTCTCACTGCAGAAAAGGAGAAAGTTCTAAGATAGCCACTAATGGGCTTCTCCTTGCAAAGCCTGCATCAGCACCCTCTCCCTGAGTTCTAACACCCTGCAGGGCTCCCAGCGGGCTGAGGTCTTGTCCAGTCCTTGGGGGCTCTACTCCACCCACCTCTCACACTTGGAGTGACTCAGTCTCCCTGAAGTGACCTGGCCATCCTTTTTCCTGACAGCCTCCAAGCTTTTGTGTGGGCTGGGCCCTCTGCCTGGGACCCTGCTTTTGTGTCAGTGGTCACTATCCTCTTACACTGCCCAGGGATCTCTTTAAAGACACTTCCTCCAGGTGCATTCTCTGACATCTGGATTTCAGTGAAGTTCCCACTGCATTTCTGCTTGGGGCCTCCCTTTGTCCTCCAGAACAATGGCTGTCATTTGTCATTTCCTATTGATCTGAGTCTTTGTTTCACATCTGATTCCCCTTCTTCACTGCAAGATCCCTGGGGGCAGGGTGGAAGTGGGAATGGACTCTGCTTTCTGTACCCCTAATTCCTAGTCCTGGGGACTGGCACACAGGGCTGCATTCCTCTAGGGAGAAGAGACAAATCACCAAGCAAATGCCTTAATTTTGGTGGCGCTACCTCCTGACCTGTCTGCCCCGGCTCACCTCTTCAGATCATCCTCGAAGGGCAGGAAGAGCCACTTCTCAGGCATGTCCCTGAGGAACAGCTCCTGTTGCTCCTCTGTGGGATCCTGGGACACATACACCAGGGCCAGCTGGGCTGCCCGCAGCACATAGAACTCATCTGTGAGCCTCACAAAGAAGTCCTTGAGGATGGGCGCGAAGGCCTGGCACTTGGGACAAGCCGTGGCACCGAAGAACAGAAGCACCAGACGGTTCTCCAGCCTGCGGGTGAGCTCGGCCTCAGTGTCCAGCTCATCCTGGTCACTGTTATTGCGGATCAGGACGTGGCCAGAGAACAGGGAAACCATGGTAGCCCCAGCTGGGTGCTGGGGAGAGGCAGAGAGATCCCCCATAGTGTGGCCTAGACCTGCTCCCTGGCTCCTCTCCCAAGAACAGGGATCTCTAGGAGGCCAGCTTAGGGCCTCGCTAATCTGCTCAGTGCTGACTTAGTTCCACAAGGCCTGCAAGGGCAGGGTGGGGGTGGGGACGGGATGGAGGGGATCACCTTCACGTGCTTTTTTAGGAGAGTGGTGAAAATATACTACGAAAAACTAAACTGGGGGTTTGGGGGTGTAGCTCAGTGGTAGAGCACTTACCCAGCATGCACAAGGTCCTAGGTCCCTTCCCAGCATCCCTCTTCCAAATTGAGAAAGACAGAGTGAGAAAATGAAAGAGGAGAGGAGACAGCCCTATGAAGACCAAGGCAGAACCTGGAGTGATGTGGCCACAACCCAAGGAACCCTGGGAACCAGCAGCAGCTGGAAGCCAGAAGGGATCCTCCATGAAGCCTCCAGAGGACGCTCTGCTGCCATGACTCCAACTGCAGAGATCTGGCCAATGGAGCTGCCAGATACAATAGATTTCTGCTGCCCCTAGGCTATGGTGCTTTTGTTACAACAGCCACTGAACACTCATACCTACTATGGTATGAGTACAGGGTAACCGTTCACTTCTACTTACAGTCCCTATGCCGTGGTCTTTTTGTATTTTATTTCAACACTGCTTATTTTCTCTTATTCTTTTGGAAAGTACAAGAAGTCTCTTTGCTGTGCTGTACACCCAGCAGAGGGTACACTGCCAGCCATGACCACATGCAGTGGGTGATCAACAAACACTTGGTGCCCAGCTCCTAGGAGGAAGGGCATTAACATTACCCAGCAACCAAGGAGTAGAGGGGAGAGGTGTCCTGCCTAGGGCCATCAACTGAAGAGGGGCAGAGACTGGTTCAGCCCCAAAGCCTGAGTTCTACCCTCCTGTCAGGGAGTAGATCTTTAATCTCTTATACAAAATCCTTGGGGATAATGAACCTTGACATTGGGAATTTTTCCCCTTTCTTTTTTATTTTGAGATAGGGTCTTGCTAAGTTGTCCAGACTGGACTTGAACTCATGATCCTCCTCCCTCAGTCTCCTGAGTAGCTGGGACTAGAGGTGGACCAGCTAAAGCTTTTTGGGTTTTGGCGGTGGGGATGGAACCCAGGGCCCTTGAGTGCCGGGCAAGTGCTCTATCACTGAGTTACACTCCCAGCCCTGGAACCGGGGGTTTTCATATCTCAGGAAGATAACTTAGTGAGTGCTGCCTCTACTGCTTGGTGTCCCTGGGGGGCCTGGGCATTCTGTAAGCGAAGGCGTAAATGAGGACAAAAAAGAATAATTGCCCACTGGGAAGATCCTGGCTCAGCACAGCAGAGATGGTCCCCTACTAGAGTGTTGAGACCACATTTAGGAAAACAGTGGATTTCCAAAGCCATAGGGGATGGGGCGGGGCTGTGGGGAAAACTGGATGAGGTTGTGGAGTATAGGATGCCTAGTTAGGGCTTAGTCAACCTGGTAAAATGGAGGGGTGGAAGGAGAGGTGGAAAGAGGAAGATGGGGAGGGGGAGGATGTGGGTAAGAGAAGAGGGAATTAGGGTAAAGGGAAGAAGGAGGAGAAGGGAGACTTTCAGTAGGCCGTAATGAGGAGGTAGTAAAAAGGAAGGGATTGGAGAGGAGGAGGGACAGCAAGCCCCCAACCCATATTTGCAAATCAATCTCAGCACCAAGCCGGTGTGCCCAGCTCTGCTTCAGTCCTCAGTTTCTTTCTTTCTCCTTTCTTAATCTTTTTTACTTGTAAAGGGACCTTTATTTTACTTATTTATATGTGGTGCTGAGAATCGAACCCAGTGCCTCACACATGTCAGGCAAGCGCTCTACCACTAAGCCACAACCCCAGCCCAAAGTCCTCAGTTTCTTTACCTGTCAAGTGGGGGTGACCGCAATAGTGATTCTGGCAGAGCAGAAGTGAGGCTGGACAGAGTGGTCACTGCTGATCCCCGGCTTGAGAAAGTAGTGCCGGCCAGTGGCTGGCTCTGGGCCTGCGCTCCGGATCTGCCTCCTCGCCCCCCATTCCACCCACCCTGGGCTGCTGGCAGAAACCGATGGCAGCTGGGGGTGGGGGTGGGGGTGAGCGCCTGCCCAGCCCTGTCCTCCAAGCAGGCCCTGGCCACCTCCCAAAGACAGCTCTGGGAAGGTCGGCCAAGCAGGGCAGAAAATAAGCAGGGGTGGAGTGGGCAGGGGGGCACAGAGGGGGAACTTGATGGGAGGGCCCCAAGGCAGAGGCACACATGGACACAGTGCGGTGAGACAAGCCAGGAGTCTCCCACAAACAGAAGCCCCTGAAGGGACCCACCATCTGGAGCTAAGTTGAGGACTCCTGCCTCGGCCTCACAGTCTCTGCCTGCCTCCTGCCTGAGCTTCTAGGAGCCCACGAAGGAGCAGCCAAATTCGGGGTTCTGCAAGCGGTTTCAGGTCAGCCAGGGAATAGGGTCGTGGACATCCAGGTCAGCGCCGGGCCGCACCTGGTCAGGAAAAGGCTTTTGGGGCCTCTACGAGAGCATTTAGGACCTTGCTGTGCAAACAAGACCCAGTTGGGTCTCCTGGGGTGTGACTAGGAAGGATGAAAACCTGGTGTGTGGATATCGTCCTCCGGGGCTCCAGGGGTGTGACCTTGTGATGTAACTGACAAGGCTTTGGGGTATGGATTTAGGATTAGCTGGGTCCTTGATCCGCGTTTGAGACTGAGGCGGGTGTCCACTTGGAAACTTCTGCGGCCCTAGGGTGATAGTTTAGCACTTCTCGGGTCCCTAGAATGCGGATTTAAGGCCGAAGAGGCTTTAGGGCTTGGACTTGGGGTGTGCTGGGGTCAGACTCCAGAGCAGGCGGGCCCGGGTGTGAGCTGGGAGTTTCTGATCCCCGGGGACAACTTTGAAAGCCATCTAGGGCTCGGGCGGGCGCGCCGAGAACCACGCCCTGGCCTGCGGGACCCACGTGCTTCCTAAGCACGCGGCCGAAAGGGGAGGGGCAAGGCCTGGTTGCCATGGAGACAGCGGCTTGCCTCGGTGGCCATTCTAGCCTCGCCCGTCTCGTTGGCCTTCGGCTCTCTAGCTCGGGGGAGCTCGCTCTCTATGGTCGTGGCCTCCGGAAGGGGGCCAGCCTCCGCTATGCGGGATGAGGGGCTAAAACCTGTACAGGTGGGAAGAGGAGCTTGGGGCGGGGCTTAGGTGCTAAGTGGGCAGGAGCGAGGCGCCCCTCTTGGGGTGGGGTAGTGACAAAGGCAAGGCCTGAGGGTGAGGGCGGTGGCCAGAATAGAACCTGGGCCTGGGAACGCCCGCCAGGTCAGAAGCTGGGGGCGGGGCCCGAGCTGACCCTGGGGGCCGCGGTGTGGTCCAGAATGCGCGAGCGTGTGCTTAGGGGCCCGAGCACAGGCCTAGCCCGGGGGTGGAGCCTGGCGTAGAGAGGGTGGGGCTCTGCTTGAGACTTGCGCTTGTGGGCGGAGTTAGAGGCTTAACCTGGGCCGGGGGTCCACAGAGCGGTGAGAAAGTGTGTAGAGGCGGGACCTGGAGAAAACCCAGGGTTGGAGATGGACAGGCCGGGGGACAGGGCATGGGGGTGAATTCTGGGACAGAGGATAGGGGTAGGTCATGGTCAGGGGACGAGGCCTGGACGAGTGACTAGGAAGGGACCAGGTCTGTGGTCGGGAACAGAAGGGAGCCAGACTTTGAAAGTTAAATCTTGGGGATGGAGCGTGGGTTTAAGGTCTTGCCTCGATGTCAAGGTATGGGGCGGGACCTGACAATGACTGACAGTATGGAAATGTTGGGCCCTGGGTCCTGTTACAATGATTGGTAAGGAGGCGGAGCACCGGCCTGGGGGTGGTACCTATCAGGGACAGAGCCAATCTCAGGCCTGGGGGCGGGGCCCGACTTGTGTACGCGTTCACCTTAGACCGAGGAGGGGACAGAACTGGGCTTGGAATTCCCCGCTAGGCTGGCCAGGGGCGGAGCCAGGATTGGGAGCGGAGCCCGATTGGGGCGGGGCATGCCGGCCGGAGGCGGGGCCCTAGCGGCTAGCCGCCTCAGCGCCCTCCGCTCCCTAGGATGCGGGCTCCGGGGGCAGGCACGGCCTCTCTGGCCTCGCTGGCGCTGCTGTGGCTGCTGGGGCTACCGTGGACCTGGAGCGCAGCGGCGGCGTTCGGTGTGTACGTGGGCGGCGGCGGCTGGCGCTTCCTGCGCATCGTCTGCAAGACGGCGAGGCGGGACCTCTTGTGAGTGCGGTCTGGGCCGGGCAGGTATGGGGGCGGGGCTGCGCGGCCTGGGGGCGGATTGAGGAGGTGGCGGGTGGTCTGCCGTCCGGGAAGGTCAGGGAGGACTTTGGAAGCTGGGGGCCGGACCTGGGGCATGAGGGCAGGGCTAGGGGCGGGGCCCGGGCTGGAAGGGGTGCCTGGTTGGGGGCGGTCCCAACCAGGGGATAGATTGGGCGTCTCTGGAGGGAGATGATTCAGTTCAAAGGCGATTGGGGCTTTGGGTCCTGCTTAGGAGATTTTTGGGGACCCGGGTGGCAGCTTTTGGGTCTCTGGGCAGCTGGCTGGTGGAAGTCTGAGGGTCTCTGTAGAACTGTGGTGACCGAGAGACTTCTGGGAGCTCGTCAGAGACTCTGATAGGGCCTTGGGGGCTCATAGGGGCGACTCGGTGGTCTCTGGGGACTGCCCAACCTCTTGGGGTCTGCTTAGGGGTGGCAGATTAAGGGGCTGCTCCGGGAATCTATAAAGGCCTTCCAAGGTCTTCAAAGGGTTCCCCCTTAGGACCACAGACAGGTTGCTTGTGGTTGGGGTGCATTTTGAGAATTTGGGATCTGTGTGGAACTTTGGGTATTGTTCAGGGGTTGTGTGTAGGGTCACTGTATATTCCAGTACTTGCTTGGGGGTCTCTGGAGACTGGGTTCTCTGGAGGGATTCTGATGTCATTCTTGTCCATGGATTCTTGGGAGGCCTTGGGGCTGTCTCTCAGGGGTTTGCTCTAAAGGGCTGCTGGGGATCATCCTGGGTCAAAATAGGCATTGCTGGCGGTTCCCATGGAAGTAGATCTCAGGAACAGCCCCCACGCCAGTGCAGATGAGTACCTGCCTTTTGCTGGGCTGGGAGGTGGATACACTGACCAAGGAGAAGAAACAGGTTCAGGAAGGGGCAGGAGTGGGCTGGAGCTGGGAAGGGTCCCACTGCAGGCTAACTGGTTCCAAACTTTCTAAAACCTGCCCTTTCTTCTCTAATGTCCCACCCCTGCCCACCACCCCTTGGTCTTTTTGACAGGCAGATCTTCACACACCCTCCTTGTCCCCTCATCCTCTGCAGGAGAAAGACAACTTCCCCGGGGTGCTCAAGGTCCTGCTGGCCTGCCTCTGCCTGCCCACCACTCCCCAACCCCTATGTTCACCTGGTCCCCAAAGCAGCTTGCAGTGTGGGACTCAGGCTGCCTCCTCTGAATGGAACATTTGGGTCTTCCTCTTGCCTGGCGACACCATATGACACTCTCTCAGGGAACCTCTGCTGAATTTTTCTGCTTGGTACCCTCTGTGGTTGCTTGTTCTTAGAATCTAGACCACACTCCTGAGCATGGCCCAAGAGGTGCCTGGCCCCATCTCCAACTTCTCCCTGCTTAGCGCTCTTGCCTGTCCCTCTCCAGCTATATCTGTGTCCTTACACTTGCTAAACATGCTCAGCCTGTGTTCCAGCCCCAGGGCCTCTGCCTTGCTCTTCCTTCTGCCTGATGGCCCTTCCCCTGCTCTTTCTGTTATGTTATAGCTTAGGTGTCCCGTCTTCAGACACTGTGTCTCTAGCCCCTCCCCCACCTATCCCTTTTGGCAGAGTGACCTGAGTGCTCCTGATGTGCTGAGCATTTTGCAGGTGTGACTTTATTAGGCCCTCCAACAGCCCTGGGGGGTGGGTGCTGTCCCCATCTTGAACACGAGCAAACCAATGCACACCTTGGCTGTTAACTTGTCCAACATCACTTGGGTGGCAAGTAGCAGGGGCAGCCAGTGTGGCTCTAAAGCTTGCCTGGGAACCACCGGCAGCATTTGTTATTTGTAGCTATCTTACGCACCAGCTTTCATGTCTTCTGACTGTCGGGTCCCTTTCCGCCACTAGACTGTGGGCCCTGAGGGGCACAGATGGAAGTCGTGTCTGTCTCCCCAGAGCCAGACACTGGGTCCACTCCATGTCCCTGACATGGCTTGACACAGTCAGCTGTGGGAGAGCCTTGAAGCTCCCATGATCCCTGCCTCCTGCTCTTCACGCCCTGGTGTAGTCCCTCCCATTCCAATGAATAGGATGCATCAATCACTTTTTTGATCGATGGCATATCTGAGGTTAGGTAATAAAAAAGACAGTGGCTTCCATCTTGGGTACCATTGCTTGGATGGCTCGCTCTGAGGGATGCCAGCTGTCCTGTCGTCTGGACAGGCCCATATGAGTAAGTTTCATATAGATCATCTCCCAGTGAAGCCTTAAGAAGACCAAAGGCCCAGGCTCCACCTCAGTGGCGGCCTCATGAGATACCCTGAGCCAGAACCACCCAATGAAGCTGCTCCCAGATTTTTTCCCCCCAGTCCTGGGAATTGAACCCAGGAGTGCTCTACCACTGAGCCATATTCCCTTTTTATTTTTTATTTTGAGACAAGGTCTCACTAAGTTGCTGAGGTTCTCACCAAGTTGCCCAGGCTAGCCTCAAACTTGTGATCCTCTAGCTTTGGTCTCCTGAATGGCTGAGATTCTAGATGTGAGCCGCCACACTTGGCTGGCTCCTAGATTTTTGATCCATTGAATCTATGAGACAATGAATGTTGTTTTCAGCTGCTGATTTTTGGGGCCATTTGTTATGCAGCAATAACTAACTAATGCAGCTTGTCTAATAGCCATTACCCTGTACCAGGCTTGTTCTCACAGCCCTTTAAAAAAGGATGCTTACTAATCTCATTTTTCAGGTGGGCAAACCAAGGCAAAGAGATCTGAGGCCATTTTCTTGGGAACACACAGCCAGGGAGGGTAATTTGTGCCTTTGGGCACCACACTATGCTGAATTTAGACACTGGGTTCAGAAAATACACCAGCACCCCGCCCAGCTCCCCCACCTCTTCCGTCTTTGCTCCGTAAGATCTGGTCGCATTTACCCCTGTTGATGTCTTTGTGCACCGGAGTCCTGGACTTGGGGTAAAAAGAGTAGAAGGACAAGAAGAGGCCCTGGGAAGGCCCAGAGCTGGACAGTGGTCTCTTTGTCTGCAGGCTGGGGGTGGCTTGGGCTGCTGCCAGGTGAGGCCACCCCAGCATGTGGCTGGAACAAAGCACCGGAATCTGCTGCCTGCCAGTGTGGGCGTCCTTGAGAGAGCCCAAGAGGCAGGGCCCAGGGCAGCAGGGGACAGGCTGACAGTGCACTTGTAACCATTCCTGTCCCTGTGCTTAGCCTGAGCATGAACAGCTGTGGCCTCAGTTCCTGTTTCTAGCTGTGCCATTTATAGGAGGACCCAGTAGGGGTTGCTTCCTCTGGCCGCTGCCCTCCCTGGTGGCCCTCTGCCCGTGGCGTAAGAGTGCTGTGTCGAGTTCCCTCACAGGAAGACCTTCCAGCAGGGTCGGGCACACAGTAGGTGCTCAGACGTAGAGTGGGGTCAGCAGCTTGGTGGCTGGCACCCGAGGGTCTGGCTGTGGACGCAGCTCTTCCTTTGCTGACCTGTCACAGCCCAGTTCCTTCAGTCGGAAGTGAAGCCTGGTGGTGTAGTAGCCCTTCGAGAGGCATGCAGTAGTACCTGCTGTGTGCCTCATGGTTCCTGGTCTCCCAGGAGCACTTGATAAGTGTCCGGTGGTAAGTCTGCAGGGGAGCAGAGGGACCCTGTAAGCTGGGTTTGGCTCTGGGTTGTTCTGTCCCAACGTGCTGTGTTACCTCAGGCATGTTAATTCACCTTTCTGGGCCCCAGCTCACCCATCATCTTATACATGGGACCCTACTTTGGAGGCTGGCTATAAGAGTAGCACAGCGTGTGGCATACAGTTGGTGCTCAGTAAATGCAAAGGATGATCACTTTAGTTATCCTGTTAGTTGAACGGATGAGCAGTGTTCTTGCTACTGAGGTGACTCCCTATTCATTCTGTGGTAGTCCTGGGGCTCACCCTGGAGCTGAGTGGGGGATCCATGGCACAGACCCTGCTTTACCACCATCCAGCAAGACAAAGTCCTTGTGCCCAAGCTTGTCAGGCTCTGACCATGGGGTGGACAGCCAACTTTTAATATTTTGCGTTTTTATTTATTTATTGTGGTACAGTAGTCTCCCTCCACACGCACTTCTCAACCATGGTTTTGCTTTACATGGCTTTGGTGACCCACAGTGGTCTGAAAATATTAATAGTTGTCTTGACACTTTTAAAAGAGACTACATTTGGGCCAGAGGTATGGCTCAGTGGTGGAGTGCTTGCCTAGCAGGTGCGAGGCTCTGGCTTCCATCCCCAGCACCCCTCCACCTCCCCAAAAGAGACCATATTCACACTTTTTTTTTGGTACTGGGGATTGAACTTAGGGGCACTCGACCACTGAGCCACATCCCCAGCCCTATTTTGTGTTTTATGTAGAGACAGAGTCTCACTGAGTTGCTTAGCACCTCGCCATTGCTGAGGCTGGCTTTGAACTTGCGATTCTCCTGTCTCAGCCTCCCTAAGTGCTGGGATTACAGGTGCACACCACCACGTCTGACTCATGTAATTTTTATTATAGTTATACATCGTTCTGTTTTTTTTTTTCTTTTCTTTTCTTTTGAGCTACTGAGGATTGAACCCAAGGACACTCTACCACTGAACTATAATCCCTAGCCCTTTTTATTTTATTTAAATGTATTTCTTGTTCTGAGACAGGGTCCTGCTAAATTGCCTGACACATGCATCTTCTCCACAAGGCACCTTCCTGTGGTTAGGGACACTAGACAGCACTTTGTTACTGTGCTTGGGCCCCCTTTCAGCAACAAGATCACCGGCAAGATAACACAGAAATGAAACAAAAGGTGACACCCAGGTGACCGTAAAGGGAAGTATGAGCTGGAGTATGAGCTGGAACAAGGCAGTGCAGCCCCCCTTGTGCAGCCTCAGCCAGGAGGGGGCCTATTAGCAACTAAATTTTTCTCCACTTAGCATGTGTCTGCAAAAGACTGGGAAATCTCTGTGAGTATGCATTTTAAATAAGGATTTGAAAATAAAGAATCCATGAATAATGAGGATTAAGTATATATCATAATTTGGGTTAGATTGATGATGAGTTTTCCTTGTTTTAACTATAACAGTATCTAAACTGAGCCATTGGAGTGGGGGGTGTAGCTCATAGAGAATATGCTTAGCGTGCATGAGGCCTTGAGCTCAGTCTTCAGCATAAGAATAAATAAACAGGGGGCTGTATTTCAGTGGCAGAGCACTTGCCTAGTACATATGAGGTATTGGGTTTGATCCTTAGCACCACATAAAAAATAAATAAGTACATAAAGGCATTCTGTCCATATACAACTATAACAATTTTTTTAAAAAGAATAAATAAACAAACAAACTGAACCATTTAATATACTATGATCACTTTTCATTTCCTGAACAACCTTGTGTTTCCCCTGGGGTTATTGATTGCCTTTGTATTTGTTAGTTTTATGTCTTTATTTCTACTTCAAGCCTGAACTCCACAACAGTTGTCTCCTGTCATGACATTTAGAACATTAGATAGACTAGATAGACTATCTTCCTAGAGAAGTCCCTCTTCTGGCTTCCAGGCTATCCAGGCTGGGATGCCTTCCCTTAGTGCATAACCATTAGCCTGGGCTTGCTTCTAGCCATCCCTGAGAATTGGCATCCCTTCTTTTGTGAGTTAAATACTCTGTTCCCTGAATCCCTCATCATCCATTTCTTTGATTTACTCCAAAAAAAGCACATGTTTTGGAGCATATCTTTATTAGCTTTTGGAGAAATCTTGCAAGGAAATTGTTTTTTTGACACCCTCTCTATACAAAACTATCTTTCTTTCTTTTTTTTTAATATCTTTATTTTATTTTTATGTGGTGCTGAGGATTTGAACCCGGAGCCTCACACATGCAAGGCAAGCGCTCTACCACTGAGCCACAATCCCAGCCCCCAAAACTATCTTTCTTTCTATCTTCACACTTGACTGATTGTCTGGGTATAGACTTGTAGGTTGGAAATTATTTTCCTTCAGTGTTTGAAGTTATTTTTTGTGTTATTTTCACACTGTGGTTATTGTTAGCAAGTCTAAAATCCTTTTGGTTCCCAAGCCTTTATAGTGACCAGGTAGGTGTTTTTATTATTGTTTTGTTTTTGTTTGTTTTGCGTACAAAAAGAATTGAACCCAGGGACCTTAACCACTGAGCCACATCACCAGCCCTTTCTAATTTTTATTTTGAGACAGGGTCTTGCTGAGTTGCTTAGGGCCTTCATAAGTTGTCGAGGCTGGCTTTGAACTTGGAATCCTCCTGCCTCAGCCTCCTGAGTCACTGGGATTGCAGGCATGTGCCACCATGCCTGACTGTTTTTTTTTTTTTTTTCTGGAACCAGATGGGTTCTTTTCAAGATGGTGGGCTTTTTTAAATCTATTGTGTGGTCCATTGGCAGGACTTAGGTCAGTGGGGTTTTTTTTGTTTTTTGTTTTTGGTAGTGAGGATTGAACTCAGGGGTACTCAACCATTGAGCCACATCCCCAGCCCTATTTTGTGTTTCTGTGGAGACAAGGTCTCACTGAGTTGCTTAGTGCCTTGCCGTTGCTGAGGCTGGCTTTGAACTCGCGATTCTCCTGTCTCAGCCTCCCTAAGTGCTGGGATTACAGGCTTGAGCCACCGCGCCCGGCAGGTCAGTGTTCTTGAATGATATCATTGGTGACTTCTCACCTTTATTTTATTGTATTTTATTTTTGGAACTTCTGTTCTTGGATGTCTAGAACATGTATGGCTTGAGAACTATTTGTTCAAAGAATGTGGATGTTGGACTTTCTAGGTGGGTTCTATGGTTTTATTTTATTTTCTCTCCTTTTCTTTTTTTTTTGCTGGTACTGGGAATTGAACCAGAGCCTCTTACATGTTAGGCAAATAAGTACACTCACACTGGGCTACATCGCCAGCCTTTTCTCCTATTTTTTAAAAATCTCTTCTGTTCTACTTTCTGTGTCTGTGTTTATTTGAATAGATTTTTTTTCCTTTATCCAATTTGAATTTACAGAAAAAGTGAGCAGTTAGTACAGAGAGATCCTGTTTAGAACTTCCTAGCCTTCCCTGCCCTTCCTTCCCCCGTGCTTAGCATTTCGCTGGTGTGGTACCTGGTTATCGACACACGACTATTGACTAAGACCCTAGTTCACGCTGGACATTTGTTCAGTGTCTGTGTCGTACGTTCTTGTTGTCCTCATATTTTGATTCTCCAGGATTCTTTTTTCATTTTCACTCCCTGAAAGCTTTGGTTTGGTTTCGCGGTGCAGGATAGAACCCAGGGCCTCACGCCTAGGAGGTCAGTGCTCTGCTCCTGAGTTACATCTTCAGCGTCATCCACTCCCTTTTTAAACTCTGACACAGGCTCTCTGAGTTATCCAGGCCAGCCCCAAATTTGAGGTCCTCTTGCCTCGGCCGGCCAAGTCACTGGGATGGCAGGGTGGCCACCGTGCAGCTCCTGATCTCTCATTGGCTGCATGCTGTCGGGCAGAGAGATGAAAAGGCGGTGCTGAGGGCGGCGGGCACCTCGGCCCTTCCTCAGAACATGGCATTCACTCCTCTCATCCTGTCAGGAGGCCCTGGGTCACATCCCCAGCTCTCTGTCCCCATTTCCACCCATGAGGCCAGAGAAGGAAGGTAGCTGCCCACAGTCGGTGTGGGCTTCTCTGGGCCTGCCTCAGCCAAGCGGCTTCAAACAAGAGTTATTTGTTCCCTCCCAGGCCTGGAAGCCAGACGCTCATGATCAAGTTGTCAGCAGGGCCACACTCCCTCCAAAGTTCCCAAGGAAGGGTCCTTCTTCTGGGGGTTCCAGGTGGTCCGTGGCTCATGGACCCATCTCGCCGGCCCTCCTCATGTGCTGTCCCCTCTCCCTGGCCCATGGGTTTTTTTTTTTTTTTTTTTTTTTGGTGCTGGGGATTGAACTCAGGGGCACTCAACCACTGACCCACGTCCCAAGCCCTATTTTGTGTTTTATGTAGAGACAGGGTCTCACTGAGTTGCTTAGCGCCTCGCCGTTGCTGAGGCTGGCTTTGAACTTGCAATTCTCCTGCCTCAGCCTCCCTAAGTGCTGGGATTACAAGTGTGTGTCACCGCTCCGTGGTCTTCTCTTTGTCACCATCATCATCGCCTCTATGCTCAGGACTGAACCAGGGCCTCACACATGCCAGGCGAGCACCCCTGCCACACAGAGCCACCCACAGCCCTCTTCTCCTCTCGTAAGGACACTAGCCCTGCACTTGAGGCCCACTGGGATCATCCAGGTGACCTCACATCTGCAAAGACCCTGTTTCTAAGCAAAGTTGCGTTCTGAGGCTCTGGGTGGGGACACTCTTCACCCCACCACAGCTGCACACGCAGAAGAGGCTGGGCTGCACTTGAGCCAGTCTGTGGGACACTGGCGTGGTCCTCATGGCAGTGGTCAGTGCTGGGCTACAGCCATGACATGGTCAACAGACAGATGTGATCTCTGATCTCAGGGAAATGGACAGAAGAATCCTGGAAATCAGTGAAACAAAGTGTCTGTTTGAGAGTGTGACGGGCACTCTGAAGAGGGTAAGATAGGGTGCAGTTGTATCAGCTACCTGTTGCTGTGTAACAAGCTGCCCCAGAATTAGGGGATCCAAACAGTGCTAACTATTTATTATCGCCTGTGGCTTCTGTGGGTCAGGAATTCAAATGTCACTATTTTCCCCAGTTCTGCCCTTTCATATCTGGGGCCTCAACTGGAAGATTCCAAATCCAAGATCAGAATCACTTGATATCTTATTAGCTCAGAGGTGTTGCTGAATACCTGCACATGCCTCTCCTGTGGCCTGGGCTTCTACACGGCACGGTGCTGGGTACCAAGGGCCAGACAGGCTTCCTGCTAGGCAGGAGGTGTCCACATTGTGCCCCAGCCTCAGAAGTCACAGCCTCTCCCACATGCTGTTCATGAGAAGTCAGTCTCCTCTCTACCCCGACTCAAGGGGAGGAGAGACCTCAGCTTTGGAAGGAAGGACCATCAGTGAATTTGCAGACACATTTTATAAGAGCCACAGTGCCCCGTGGTGTATGTCTGTAATCCCAGCAATTTGGGAGCCCGAGGCAGGAGATTTGCAAGTTCAAGTCCAGCCTGGTAACTTTGCAGGATGCTGACTCAAAATGGAAAATAAGAAGGGCTAAGGATGTGGCTCAGACGCCAAGCACTTGTCTAGCACACTCAAGGCCCTGAGGGCCGTCCTCAGTACCAGAAAACAAAACAAAAACAAGAAAAAATTCACAGTGATAGGTACTGGGTGGGGCCAGGAGGGCCTCTCTGAGCAGGCGTGTCAGAGCTGAGAGTGAAGGCTCAGACGGTGGTACCGTGGGGCTGTGGCAGAGTGTTCTAGGCAGTGGGACCCACACAAAGACCCTGGGGCAGCCACTGTTTGCCCCAAAGCAGGAGAGGAGCAAGTGGGCAGGGAGGAAGTGAGGTGAAGCTGTGGACAGGCCATGCCCCCAGGCACCTCTCAGGCCACTGGGCTAAGACATTTTATTATGGAAAACTTCAAACCACAGAAGCATAGAGAATACAATGCACCTTCCCGGTGGGCACCTTCCTGTCTCAGTCCATCTTGTGTTGCTATAAGAGAGTGCTGGAGGCCGGGTAATTTATAAACAATAGAAGTTGATCGCTCACACTCTGGAAGTTGGGAAGTCCACGATGGAGGGGTGCATCTGGTGAGGGCCTTTGATGACTTGTTCTGTGGCAGAAGCCAGAAGGGCAAGAAGCAAACCAGAGGGCCTGCTTGTGTGGGCAACAGAGACAAAACTTTTTTTTTTTTTGGTGGAGCTGGAACCCAGGGCCTCATGGACTAGGCAAGTGCTCTTCCCAAGCCACATCCCCAGCCCATTTATTGTTTTATTTTGAGACAGGGTCTCGCTAAGTTGCCAGAGCTGACCTTCAACTTGCAATCCTCCTGCCTCAGCCTCCTGAGTTGCTAGGATTACAGGCATGTGCCACTGGGCCTGGCCCAAATGTGCTTCTATAGCAAACCTATTCCTTTCATAGTGACATGGATCCATCCACAGGACAGAACCCTCATGACCTAACACCTCTGAAAGGTCCCACCTCTCAACACTGTTGCGTTGAGGTAGAGTTCCCAACATAGGAGTCCCCAGGGACTGACCCACATTCACCCCATGGCCTGCCCGGGGAGCAACAGGACAGTCACCCAGAGGCCATTGGCCCCAGCTGCATCCCTATGCCTGGCCCCACTGCTGAGTGGCCTTGCCCTGAGACTTTCTTGCATGAGGGTGTCCCTGGCCTTGCCAGCTGGGCCGCCGGACCTGTGAGCCCCAGACACCCCCTGAGACACCTCTCGGAGACATCCTATGAGATTATTTGTGGCTGGCTCACTGTAGCCAGGGAGGCAGGGCTTTGGATCTTTTCCTCCACTCTGGTCTTTCCAGGGCCAAGTGTAACAGACACAAGTCCCTGTCCACCTGGAGCAGGGAGGGGCAAGCCGAGGACAAGATGGCGAGTGAGTGGATTTCACATGGAGGTCCTGGAGAGCAAAGCAGGGGCGAGGAGGGGAGCCTGGGGCATGCAGGGGGCAGTAACAGATAGGGGTCCAGGATTGCCCCCAGGGGGGGTGGCAGTTGAGCTGAGATCTGGGGAAGGAGCCCTGTGGATGTTGAGGGAAGAGTGCTCCAGGCAGCGGCCCAGCCTGTGCAAAGGCCCTGAGGCGGGAGTGTGCTGGCTGTGTTCAGGGAACCGTGCGAAGGCCATTGGCTGAAGCAGTGGGTGAGGTTGAGGTGGAGAGTGGGGATGGGGGGAGATTGGGAGAGATGGGGGGGGGGATGGACGGGCAGGAGCGCCTGTCTTCATCCCCTCTGGTCTTGCCCAGCACTGGCAAGGCGCACAGTAGGTGTTCACTGTTTTGAGGATGAATGAAAGGATCCTGCATCTCTAGCTGTTTGCAAAGGCCGGCGGGTGCACTGGGTTCCGGGTTCAGGGCCATGAATGTAGCTGGCCTGTTTACTGAGCAGCTGTTAAGCTCCTGGGCTGACAGAGATGCGGCTTCTCGGGTGCTCACACCACTGTGGACCATGATGCGGTGGCTCTGTGCAGGGGCTTGGTAGGGGTGGGCGTGGAGGGGAGCAGAGTGGGCCCTGAGCCCTGTTAGTGCCCAAGGCTGGCACATTTGGGGGATCCTGTGGTGTGGTGGGGCAGCAGTGGGCATGACGCAGGGTGAGACCCCACAGGGTGCCTGGAAGACTCCCTGGAGCAGGGGAGGCTGCTGGGAGGAGCCTAGTGGATGTGTGTGTGAGCCCGTGCGTGCGCATGTGCATGCGTGTGTGTGCGTGTGTGTGTTGTGGTCCAGTTG
The DNA here is from genome assembly GCA_028644305.1 of Xerus rutilus. Taxonomy (NCBI): domain Eukaryota; kingdom Metazoa; phylum Chordata; class Mammalia; order Rodentia; family Sciuridae; genus Xerus; species Xerus rutilus. The sequence goes on from CM053413.1 coordinate 11,427,222, forward strand.
CAAAGACCCCCGTACCCTGCTCCTATCCAAAGGGCAGCCAGAGCAGCCTGCAGGGGCTTCCAAGGCAAGTGACCATCCCAATCAGGGAGTCTCAGGAATCACCTTGGACCCCTGAGCCCTTGCTTTAAAAATCTGCTGATGCTCCCCTCAAACACCCCTGCCCCGCCTGTCTCCATGGCTCCTCTTGGGGTGCATGAACCCCGCAGGGCTGCCCCTGCCCATCTTGGACCTCTCCTCTGTCTCGCCCTCATCTGATGCCCCAGTACCCTGGCATCCACTCTGGTTCTCAAATGTGCCTCCTTCCTAGGCCTATCCCGGCCTCAGGGCCTTTGCACTTGCTGTGCCTCCAGCTTTCCTCTCAGTTGCTCCGCGTGGCCTCACCAGGCCCCACTCAGATGCTCCTCACCTCTCTCAGGGGCCTCCCCGACCCCAGTCCTCATCACTCTGCCCCTTGTCACCTTTGTCACCGGAGCTCCCTCATGTAGTGACGGTGAGCCTCTGAGGTGAGACCTGGTGATCTTTGTCACCCTGGTGGTCTTTGTTCCCTGCCCTTTCCTGGAATAGTGCCTGGCAGACAGCAGGTCCTGGTGTAGGACACTGTCTGCGCAGTGAGGAGGAGTGGGGCTGTGAGCTCTTTTTTTTCTTAGCAGACATTCAGTCCCCAAGTCCCCACAGTGCTGGAGGCTAGGAAGCCGGAGGCCCAGCCACTAGTCCTTTGGTGTCTGGGCCCCTGGTTTGCAGAGGCCACCGTCCCACAGCGCCCTCTGTGGCAGAGCACTGCTGTGCACAGGTGGGGTCCAGAGGTGTGTGGAGGCCACTGC
>CM053413.1:11428542-11490590 GCA_028644305.1 Xerus rutilus
CCCCCATTTTGCAAGTGGGGAAACTGAGGCTTGTGATGCAGCTGGGATGGGGCCCAGGGTGACTGGCCTCCTTCAGGCTGCCTTCCCAGTGCCCCGTGCTTCCCGGGTCTTCCCTGCCAGAGATGCAGGGAAATGAGACAGTGGATGGCGCCAGCTCCCTGGGAGCGGGAGGGCCACACGGCTGGGGGTCCAGGGCGTCAGCTGGGGCAGATGTGGAGGCATCTGCCGTCTGGAGGGCAAGCGGGAGGGGCTGGGGGCGTGGCCCAGGGGTAAGGCATGCGCAAAACAAAATATAAGAGAGGAAAAAGAGGAGGCAGGAATTAAGACCTGGCTGTTCTCCTTTCGCCTCCAGGGTGAGGGGAAACCAGGCTGAGAGGCTTCCTCCATGATGGGGGGAATACAGGTGGGCGCCTTGCCCAGGGAGGGCGTGGGTCCCGAGGTGAGGCAAGGTGGCTGCTCGAGGCGAGGAGAGAGTGGTACTTCCAAAAACGCAGCAAATTGGAAGGTGTCAGCTGACCTTTGGCAGGCGGGGCCCAGGGAGGTGCAGCCCCTGGCTCTGGTCACACAGCTGGGGCGTGTGACCCCCTTGACCAGTTTCCCTGGAGAGCAGCCTCGCCCTGAGAACCTCCAGCCTACACCCTTGATCAGCTTCAAGTTCAGCCTTGGCAGAGACTCCTTGTGGGCGGGCGTGTTCTCTCCCTGGCAGACCCACAGCATCTTCTGACAGGCTCTGCCTTTGTCCTTGATGCCATGTGGCTCTGGGCACCGTGCACTGCTCGCAGCCCTTCAAAGCCTGTCTGCCAGTTGCTGAGAAGTAGGATTTTTGTATGAAAGAAAAGATCTGTGGCGAACCTCGAGGGCTCTGTAGGGCACTGGGGGCAGGGTCTTTGAAGGTCTCGGATGTCCAGAGAACAAGGGCGTGCATTCAGACCCAGAAATCCCTCCTCCCAGCTGGAGCATGGGGACGGGGGCTGCTTGCTGCTGGCGTGTTTGCAGCCATGTCCACAGCCCCGAGAAATGGCCCGGCTGGCCTGGGGGAGGCAGCAGGCCGTCATCTGGAACTAGCCCTCCTTAGCTCCGTAGAAAGAGGCCAGCGTGTGGCCGGCACGTTCATCCACAGGGCCAAGCATGCTGTGCCGTCTGCCTACTTGAACTGTGTGTTCATTCAGGGTACGAGGTCCCTCTGGCACAGGGAGCCTCAGCCAGGGTTCTAGGTCAGTAGCCAGTTCCTGGCCCCTGTCCAGGTGCAGCTCTGCAGACTAGAGGTCACAACATGGAGACTCAGTGCCTGTTTCTCTCGGCTGACCTCACATCTTCCCCTCAGCTCTGAGTCTGCGGGTCCAGGCTAGAAGTCACCATCACCTGTCAGCTCTCACTGTGTGATTGTGGCCTCGGCTGAAAAGGAGCTGAGAGCTGAGGGCTGCTCAGATCTCCTGGTAAAAGACTAGGGGTAGCTGTGAATTTCAGTGGGACTTCGTCAGTGGAAAGGAAGCAAAATTCCAACCCAAACCTCAGCTCGACTTCGGTTTTCTCAGAGAAGGAGAATATATATATATATATTTTTTTGGTACTGGGGATTGAACTCAGGGGCACTCGACCACTGAGCCACATCCCCAGCCCTATTTTGTGTTTTATGTAGAGACAGGGTCTCACTGAGTTGCTTAGCCCCTTGCCATTGCTGAGGCTGGCTTTGAACTCGCGATTCTCCTGTCTCAGCCTCCCTAAGTGCTGGGATTACAGGGTTGAGCCACCGCGCCCGGCTGAGAAGGAAAATATTTACTCATAGAAACGGAGAGGCCACACAGGGACTGCTTCAGGCTCACTTTGATCCAGGAGGGCCCCATCTCTCTCCCTTTCTTGTTTTCAGGTTTTCTCTTGGCTTCCTGAGTGGTCAGCTTTCTTCCCATGGGCAAAGAGGGAAAGAATTGTTCTAACTTTCCATCACAAGTCCCAGTGCTGATTCTCATTGGCTCAGCTGTGGTCATGTGCCCATCCTTAAACCAATCACAGTGGCTCAGGTTGGGCTGAGCTCAGGATAGCTCAGGCTGTGTTCCCTGTTCTCTCCTGGAGACCAGTGGTTCTAGTCTGGGAACCTTGGGAGAGAGCTCTTCCATGGGAATGTGATCTGGGTGCACTGTGTCCCCTCTCTGGGCCTTGGTGCCTTCCTCTCCAGGCTCTGTGCTTGGCAGGTGGTGTGTACTCAGTGTGTTCATACACTCATCAGATATTTAGTCAGTCCCCACAGGGAGTGCCTCTCAGTGGCTGTGATGTTTGAGCTGAGACCTGAGAACCTGGGCAGGTGCATCTGGGGGGAGCTGCTCCAGACAGAAAGCACAGCATATGCAAAGTCCCTAAGGTAGAGATTCAAGTAAAGAGCCGAGGGAGCTCGGGAGACCCGAGGAGAGGCAGGGCCAGATGGAGTTGGTCACATGCTGGTGTTGCACTTGATTCTGTGTCTGGAGTTGCCGAGAGCACACGTGAAGCTGCTGTGACCATCTGGCGGTCAATCCCGTGCAGCAGCTGCTTCCTTTGGACTCTGGCCAGCATGCCTGCCTCAAACCTAATTCTGCCACTCACCAGCTGCATGACCTCGGTCTAGTTACTCCCAGTGAGCCTCAGTTTCTCTATCTGTAAAATGGGGAGAGCAGTCATTCAGAAGGCGGCCCCAAGAGACTCCAGGGCATCTGGGGCATCCGGGAAGTGAGCCCAGGATGCCCAGTGGGGATGGAAAAGGTGAGACAGGGAGGGAAGGTGCCCAGAAGGGCACACCAGTGAGCCAATGATTCATGCAGCACCTGGGACCCAGTCCCGTTGCCCCCCAGCATAGTGGTTCCACCCTAGGGACGACCCTGCGGGCAGCCTTGGCTCAGCAGCAGAGGCTCGGGGGTCGGTATCAAGTGCACGGCCTTGGGACTGAGGGTTGCCCTGTGAGGTGCCCGATCTGGAGCCGGCCCTGGGGCCGTGTGCAGCCGAGGTGCCAACAGGGACGCATGGTCCCCACCAAGCAGAGTGAGGGACAGGGACCACCGAGAGGAGTGGGGCGATGCCGCCTGCAGACAGAAGCGGCGTCCCAGGCAGTGGCTAAGGACGTGGCTGATGTCTCAGCGTCATCATCCCGGAGCCGCCTCTCTCGTGGGTCAGCTCCGGGCGGGAGGTCCAGGTGCCACCCTGCCCGCCGGCCCGCGCCCGCAGGTGGTTCAGTACATCGGCGAGGTCTGCCGCTACCTGCTGAAGCAGCCGGTGCGCGAGGCCGAGGGGCGGCACCGCGTGCGCCTGGCGGTGGGCAACGGGCTGCGGCCGGCCATCTGGGAGGAGTTCACGCAGCGCTTCCGCGTGCGGCAGATCGGCGAGTTCTACGGGGCCACCGAGTGCAACTGCAGCATCGCCAACATGGACGGCAAGGTGTGCGCCGCCGCCTGTGTCCCCGGCGGGGCGCGGGGTGTGGCACGGGGACTTTGGGGGTCCCCGATGCACCACCAGAAGGTCAATGCGCGGCATGCATAGAGGCTGCTCGGTGTACAATTGGTGATGTGAGTGTCACACTTAGGGGGGTTCAAGTCCACAGCGCAGCTGGGTGCCCGGCAAGTCCCCAGCCCATCTGGTGTGACGTTAGCGGGCAGAGCCGGCTCTGGGGATCAAGGCAGGGTTGAGTTGCAGCTTTTCTATTAGGGCAAGTCACCTGGGGCTTTGGGGCTTTGTTTTCCTCAACCGTGAACGGGGATGATGGCTATTGGGTGTCGCCCTGAGCTGAGCGGCAGCCCACCAGGCGGTGGCTTTCTGTAAACTGACAGGCTGCCGTGATTAGCGCGTGATTACATCCATTCCGCCCTCGCAGGCCCGCCCCTTCCTCCTTTGGCTCAGGCCAGGGACACAGATAACCTTACTGACGCAGGGGTCCTCACCGGGCATGTCTGTTGAATGGCGGGCGCTGGAGGGCACACTGGCCCGCCCATTTGGGTCGCTGCGGTAACATGCCTGGCACTGTCCAAAGGCACAGTCATCTTGAACAAGCATGGCTGCTCACAGGACCCAGCCGGGCAGGGCTGTGGGGACCTCAGCTGTGGTCCCTGGGCTGACGCAGGTGTCCACTTCCTGCTGGCCTGGAGGGTCTTGTGGACTAGGAGGTGTCCTCCAGCCAGGTCCCCTCCTGAGGCTGAAAGGCGGGACGGGAAGGTGGCAGGAGGAGGCAGGAACTTGGGGACAGGATGCTGCCCTTACCACCAGGATTTTGTAGAGATCCCCGAGCTGAGGTGACACTGGGGGTGCTCATTTAAGTCCTGGGGCAGGGGGGACAAAGTGTCACTTGGGAAGCTCCCCTGCCGTGCCCAGGCGGCTTGCTGACCTATTTCACCCCCCCAGGTTGGCTCCTGTGGTTTCAGCAGCCGCATCCTGACGCGTGTGTACCCCATCCAGCTGGTGAAGGTCAACGAAGACACGATGGAGCTGCTCCGGGATGCCCGGGGCCTCTGCATCCCATGCCAGCCCGGTGAGCGGGGCTTCCCACCCGCACTGGCCCTGGGGAGCTGGGGTCTCCACCGCCGGCCGCCCAGCTCAGCCTGGGTTTGGCCCCCTCCCCAGGGGAGCCCGGCCTCCTGGTGGGCCAGATCAACCAGCAGGACCCACTGCGGCGCTTTGATGGCTACGTCAGCGAGAGCGCCACCAGCAAGAAGATTGCCCACAGCGTCTTCAGCAAGGGTGACAGCGCCTACCTCTCAGGTGCACAGCCTCCTGGGGCCTGGGGGCTGCCTGTGGGGGTGGGGGCCACGGTCCTACCTCTCCCCTCGCCCTCCCCCAGGGGATGTGCTGGTGATGGATGAGCTTGGCTACATGTACTTCCGGGACCGCAGCGGCGACACCTTCCGCTGGCGAGGGGAGAATGTTTCCACCACCGAGGTAGAAGGTGTGCTGAGCCGCCTGCTGGGCCAGACAGACGTGGCTGTGTACGGAGTGGCTGTGCCAGGCAAGCTGGGGTGTGGGGCATGGTCCTGGGGTGTGGAAGCCCCAGGGAGTCCAGCCAAAAGGGACTTGAGGCGAAATGCCCTAGGGCAGTGCACAACCTAGACAACTACACCTGGCAGACTGGGTGGGAGCCCTGGATCTGGAGTTCACTCACACGCATGATGTTGTCATCCAGAAAATGAGATCATGACAGCATCCTTTCTGAGGGACTGAGGGGACGGAGCAAGAGCTTTACAAAATGTTGCTTCAGCGAGCGCCATCCCAGGTGGGGAGGACGGGAGGTGAGGGCAGAGGCTACCTGGCGGGGGGGGGGGTTCTCAGCTGCACCTTTGTCTCCAGGAGTGGAGGGAAAAGCAGGCATGGCAGCCATCGCAGACCCCCACAGCCAGCTGAACCCCAACTCCATGTACCAGGAGCTGCAGAAGGTGCTGGCCCCCTACGCCCGGCCCATGTTCCTGCGCCTCCTGCCTCAGGTGGACACCACAGGTGTGCGCCACCCCCCTCGCTGACTGTCCACCCCCGTGTTGGCTCAGCCACCATTTACTCCTTTGTCCTAAGTTAGGCCCGGGGCAGGTGTGACAGAGGCTCAGCCCGCTGGCTCTGGTCTCTTGATGTGGTTACTTGTTTCCACTCCTCACACCCAACTCCACTGGCCATCCTGCCATGGTGGGTGCGTTTTTTCATTTTCTAGGGAGTTTGAGCCACGGCCTGGCACCTTTCAGGTTGCTTTCTCTCTAAATTGCCTGTTCATGTGATTCATTCGTTTTTGTGTTGGCCTCATGTCATTTTCTGCCTCCCTGCCTGCTTGACTTCTGCCTGCCTCCCTGCCTCCTTTCCTCCCTTCCACACTGGTGATGAACCTGGGGCCTCACACATGCTAGGCAAGCACTCTACCACTGAGCCACATCCTCAGCACATTTTTTCCCCCTCATTTTGAGACAGGGTCTCACTAAGTTGCTGAGGCTGGCCTCAAATTTGTGATCCTCCTACCTCAGCCTCCTGAGTTGCTGATATTACAGGCATGCTCTACCATGCCTACCTTCATACTTTTTTTATTCCATTTTTTTGATGGATCTTTATTTTATTCATTTATTATTTATATGTGGTGCTGAGGATCGAACCCAGTGCCTCATGCATGCTAGGCAAGCACTCTGCCACTGAGCTACAGCCCCAGCCCCCATTTTTTTTTGATTGGTAGCAATTCCTTGTAGTAATATAGGTGTTGGTTTTTTAGCTGTTTGTGTATGTTGTATTTTTAGTTCCCTTAACCATGATAAATAGCAAATATTTACATAATGCTTGCTATGCGCCAAGAATTGTACACATCTCTAGTCATTTACTTCTCCAACCCCTATGGAGTAAGTGCTGCCAACAACCCCATTTAATAAAGAAACAGGCACAGAGAGGCCAAGTAATCTGAGGTCATCCAACCAGCAAGTGGCAGAGCCAGGGTTTGAATGCATGTCTCATTCTGCTTGTGTCTTTGTTCTGAGATCTGTCTGTCTGTCTGTCTATCTATCTATCTCTGGGGATGGAACTCAGGGCCTCATGCTAATCAGATGCTCTGACACTGAGCTATGACCCCAGAAACCTGCACTATATTTTTAAAAATATCTGTCCTCTTGTGAAATGTACCACTGGCCTACTACTCTGTCCCCTCCTCATGTCCTTGTGATGATGCCAGGAGGCCGTGACCCTGTCACCGCCCCCGTGCTTACCACAGTCAAGTGAGGAACTGTCTGCTATGGATATTGGGCAAAACCCGATGCCCCTTGAGCAGCCGCCCACGTGCCTTCCCACCAGAATCCCCACTGGAATCGCCCTGTCCTTGGTGTTTTTTACAGTCTAATGCAGTCATTCTCCAGTAGCCGCAGAGGATGATTCCAAATCCCCGTGGAGACCAACATTTGGGGGTGTTCCCGTCCCTTCCATGAAAGGGTGTAGTGTTTACACAGAACCTGCAACATCTTCCCCTAGACTTCAAATCCGGTCTAGCTGACTAGAACGCCTGCTACGGTGGCAGCCCTGCGCATGCCTGGGATACGGTGTTGCTTAGGGAATCATGACAGGAGCAGCATGTGTATGGCTAATGCAGGTGACGTTTTCTGAGTCTCTGATGCAGCTATTCAACAGCCATTATGGTGCCAAAGCAGCCATGGACCGTGCATGAGTGAATGAGTGGGCAGGGATGTGTGCCAATAAAACTTTATTGACAGAAACAAGTGGTGGGCCACATGTGGCCCACAGGGCACGGGCTGCTGAACTCGAGTCCTCCACGATAGACAGCCCTGCCGCGGTGGGGGTTGAACACGTGGCCGGGGCACAGGCGGTATGGGCCGCCGCTGTGATGGGGTGAGCAGGGAGCCCTTCCTGGAGGAGGGTGTGAACCCCGGGAGGAAGACAGCAGGCAAAGTGGGGAAGAGTGTCCCCGCCGGGCGGAGGTACAGGAGAGGAGGCAGAACCGGGGTCTCCCGGAAGCCCCTTTCCCAGGGCTCCCCTCCCCTCCCCCACAGGCACCTTCAAGATCCAGAAGACGAGGCTGCAGCGCGAGGGCTTCGACCCACGCCAGACGGCGGACCGCCTCTTCTTCCTGGACCTGAAGCAGGGCCACTACCTACCCCTGGACGAGGGGCTCTACACCCGCATCTGCTCGGGCGCCTTTGCCCTCTGACGTCTTCCCTGCCAGCCAGGGACCCTGCCGAGTCCGGCGGGCAGAGAGGGGGTGCGCCTGCTGCCCAGCCACCTGCTGGCTTCACCCGGAGGGCCGCCCGGCGCCAAGAGCCGGGCCTCCTGCCTTCTGCCCGTGTCCGCCCGCCTGCTGCCCGGCGCCCTCCCCGGCACCTCCTTTCTGCCTGATCCTGCCCTGGTCCTGCCGAGGGCGGAGCCGGCGTTTCCCAGAAGCTTCGTTGTGAGCAGGGCCCGGCTGCCGTCCCGGTCTCCTGGCGCATCCCTGTCCGTGTCCTGGGCCCAGAGTGGGCCTTCCCCGCCACCCTCCTTGCTGTGCCTTACGGAGCCCAGGTCCCGGCCTCTCGCTGCCGCTGGGTCCCAGGTGTGTGGACGGCTGTGAACTCCACGCAGGCCCTGCCCTCGGGTGAATGGAGGGGCAGGGTGTCTGCCGGCCCATCCGGGTGCCCGGCCGGCCCCCAGGTCCGCTGAACTGTGTCCTGGCCCCGGCTGATTGCCTTTTGCACTTTCCCATCCCCGACAGGGCTCCCTGTCCCCATATTCCCCTCCCCATGCCCTGGAAGCTTCCAGAATGGACTGTGACCACTTGGATGTCGCCCCTGGCCGCCCCTGTCCAGACGTCTCTGTCCAGGTGTCTCCACAGAGCTCCTGCTGAGAGGCCCTGAAGACTACCCCCGGGTGTACCCAGCCACCTGCTTCCTGTCCCTGCCAAAGGCCCCGGGATGTCCCCACTGTGTGGCTGGTGGAAGGACCCATAAAAGCGGCAGCAGCGGTGTCAGGGATGGCTCCTGCCACGAGATGGCGCCCAAGAGCCTTGGGCCTCCGGGGTTCCACTCAGCAGCCGCTCCGTGGGGTCCCCAGGGTTTCCCTCGCGATGCTGCAGAGCTTGCGTGGTGAAGTCTGCACACTCCGCTGGGACAGCCCAGTTGCTCCCTTCATCTCATTGGTGGCTCATCTGAGACCCGTGTGCCAGCCTGGCTGCAGTGGCTACCCAGACGCACACCCATTCTGCAGCAGTGGTGCCGTCCACCCGGAGCGGGGACTGGGGCAGTAGCGAGTGTCCCCGCGCTGCCTCACGGCAGCCTCTCACCGGGGCTTTTGTTTTCTAGTCCATTTTAAGAAATAAACCTGCAGAGCATCCGGCACCTGCTGGACGCCCCTGGCTCCTTGCCCTTCATTCACACGGTGCAGAGCCCAGGTGGGCCCCGCGGTCGGGTCCAGGAAGGGGCTTAGCGTGGTCAGGAGAGAAGGGACTGCGCCTGGTTCATCTCCAGCTAATAACAAAATACCAGGTACGGTCCTGGTGCTGCGGGAGCCAGAGTCTGGTGAAGCTCCACGTCATGTTAGTGGCTTTGTTTACAGTATGCTGAGAAACTGGTGAAAACAGACCCAGGTTACTGAGGGACAGTCATGGCGGTTATGACTCAAGATGGCTGTGGTAAGGTCAAGCTGAATCCCTACCAAAAACAAAAAACAAAAACACAGCTTTTTGTTATTACAATGAAATACCTGAAGCAGGCCACATTATAAAGAAAAGAGGTCTTTGGGCTGGGGTTGTGGCTCAGCGGTAGAGTGTTTGCCTCGCATGTGTGAGGCACTGGGTTCCATCCTCAGCACCACATAAAATAAATAAATAAAATAAAGATTAAAAAATTATCATAAAAAAGAAAAAGAAAAGAGGTCTATTTGGCTCACAGTTGGGGAGGCTGAAGGTCCGAACAGCACGGCTCCAGTCGTGTGAGGGCCTGTATTGGCTGCATCCCTCATGCAGGAGCCAGGGAGCCCATCCATGTGTCTCCCTCTTCCTGTAAAAGCTGTCAGGACTCAACATGGAGCTTCACCCTAATGACCTAACAGAACCTAATCATTTCCCAAAACCCCATCTCTAAATTCCAGGAACTGAGGTGTAGGGAGGGAAATGCGGTCATTGCCATGGGCACCTGGTAAGAAAGTGCCCCAGCAGCCATTTTTCTTGTCCCAAAGCCTGTGACTCTAGGTGTACTTGTGTTCAAGAAGTTCCCTCCAGGTGGGTGAGAAAATAACCCTGAGGGGGCTGGGATTGTGGCGCAGCGGTAGCGCGCTTGCCTAGCATGCATGAGGCACTGGGTTCGATCCTCAGCACCACATAAAAATTAAAATAAAGATATTCTGTCCACCTACAACTAAAAAAATAAATATTTAAAAAAAAAAGAAAGAAAAGAAAATAACCCTGAGGACTTGTAGCATCAGCTCTGCTTTTTGCCCGTGTTGGGGGTGGAACCCAGGGCTCACACATGCGAGGCGGGTGCTCTGCCACTGAGCTACAGCCCCAGCCCTGTACTGCTTGTTTGGAGACGGGGTCTTCTAAGTAGCCCAAGCTAGCCTCAAACTTGGGATCCTTCTGCCTCGGTCTCCTGAGTAGCTGGGATGACAGACAAGGGCACCGTACCCAGCTGAAATTTTTAATAATTTTGTGCATGAAACAAAGTTTAACGGTGCGGAATGTCCACTGTGGCTTCAGTTTGCGCAAAAAGTCTTGGGTTTGGGGGGCTGGGAGGTCGCTCAGTGGTGGAGCAGGTGTTTAACACGCGAGAGGCCTTGGCTTGCACCCCACACCAAAAAAGAAAGAAATCTTGTTTTGTTTTTTTTGGAGCATTTCAGGTTGGATTCGGGAAGCTCAGCCTACATCACACAAAATAGTTCCATTGCCCTAAAAGTCCCCCCATGCTCAGCTCCTCGTCCCCCTCCCAGGTCTCCCCGGTCTCCAGTCTTGCCTGCCTTTTCCATGGCGGAACCAACAGCCTGCAGCCTCAGGTTGTGTTTTCACTTAGCAAGAGGCACGTCCACCTCCTCCATGTCTCCTTGTGGCTTGGTGCTCCAGTTTTGGCTTGGTTTTGGTGCTGCTGGGCTGGAACCCAGGATCTGCTGTGTGCCCAGCACCCACTGAGCACTGAGCTGCACCCGGCCCTGGAGGGTTCTGTTACTGATCTGCCCAAATGGGAAGCTCCGTGAGTTGCCCCAATGCCCCTTAAAGTCCAGAAGACAGCTGGGATCTGCATCTTGGCTCCTGCTGTCTTTCACGTGTGGGCCATTGTCTCTTTCCCCCAGCACTCCACCCTGCCACCTCTATGAATTTCTTGAATTGAAATTTCCATGTATATAATGTTCATCTTCTTAATAAGAATAATTTAATGGCTTTTAGTGCATTCACAAGGTTGTGCAACTATCACTACTGTTTAATTGTAGAAAAAATTCACCAACCCATAGAAACCCCATACCCCCCACCAGACCTTGGCAACCACTGATCTGTTTTCTGCTTCTGTGGATTCCCCTGTTCTGGACATCTCATATCAATGGACTCACACACTGCATGGCCTTTCATGTCTGGCTTGTCATTCGGCATCACATTTTCAAGGCTCAACCATATTGGTGCCCGTGGCAGGGCTTCGTTCCTTTTTACAGCTAAGTAATGTTCCACGGTGTGGCTGGATCATGCTCTGTGGACCCACTCATCTGTGGATGGACAGTGGTTTACATTTTTGACTGTTATAAATAATGCTGTTGTGCCAGATGTGGTGGTGCACACCTGCAATCCCAGCAACTTGGGAGGCTGAGGCAGGAGGATTGCAAGTTTGAGGCCAGCGTTGGCAACTTAGTGAGATCCTGTCTCAAAATAAATAAATAGGGCTGCAGACGTGGCTCAGTAGTAGAGCACTCAATTCTCAGTACCAAAAGTAAACACATGACGCTGCCGCGAGCGCCCTCCTGGGGGCACTTCCAGGTGTGGAAATGCTGGGTCACACACTTACACTGGACCCTCTGAGGAAGTGCCAGGCAGTGCTGTTTTCAAAGTGGCTGCCCCACTTGACCTTCCCGCCTGCAATGCTGGAGGGTTCCATTGCTCTTTGCATCCTCGCCAGCACTTACCATCTGCTTTTTTTTTTTTTTTTTTTTTTTTTGGTACCAGGGATTGAACTCAGGGACACTCGACCCCTGAGCCAGGTCCCCAGCCCTATTTTGTGTTTTAGGTAGAGACAGGGTCTCACTGAGTTGCTTTAGCGCCTCGCCATTGCTGAGGTTGGCTTTGAACTCGCGATTCTCCTGTCTCAGCCTCCCTAAGTGCTGGGATTACAGGCTTGAGCCACCGCGCCCGGCTCCATCTGCATTTTTGATCAGTCATCCTGGCGGGTGAGGGCTGTGTCTTAGCAGTCTTTTTTTTTTTTGGTACTGGGGATTGAACTCAGGGGCACTCGACCACTGAGCCACATCCCCAGCCCTATTTTGTGTTTTATGTAGAGACAGGGTCTCACTGAGTTGCTTAGTGCCTCACCATTGCTGAGGCTAGCTTTGAACTCGCGATTCTCCAGTCTCAGCCTCCCTAAGTGCTGGGATTACAGGCTTGAGCCACCGGCGCCCGGCTTTGTCTTAGCAGTCTTGATGAGCATTTCCTCAATGGCTCAAGAACAGGGCATCTTTTCATGTGCCATTGGTCCTTTGCAGATCTTTTTTGGAGGAGTATCTGTTTAGAACCTTCTTTGCCTTCTGAAAAATTTGGCCACTTGTTGTTTTATTCAGTTGATGGATTTCTTATGATATCCTATACACAAGGTCCTCACAGATGACTGGTAAAGATTTCCTTCTGTTCTGTGGGTTGTCTTCTCACCTTCTTGGTACTGTCCTTGCAAGACAAACGTCTCTCAGTTTGACAAAGTCTGGTTTGTCACCTTTTGTTGTGTGTGCCTTCAGCGTCCACAAAGGTGAAGTAATCAAGATGGTGTGGTATTGGCATAAAAGATATACAGTCAATGAATACAAGCAAGAGTGCTGAAATAAACCCACACGCCTAGGGTCATCTGGTCTCCAAAGCAGGTACAAGATCTGTTCATTGGGAAAAGAATAGTCTCTTCAACAAATGTTCTAGCCCAAGGTCATGAGGATTTATGCCTTTGTTTTCTTCTAAGTTTTTTGGCTTTTGCATTTACATTTAGTTCTTTAATACATTTTCAGTCAATTTTTGTATACACTGTGAGGTAGGGATCTGTATTAGTTTTCTAGTGCTGCTGTAACAAAATTACCACAAAAGTAAGTAGAGGTTTAAAATCACACATATCTTACAGTCCTAAAGGTTGGAAGTCAGAAATGGATCTTGCTTAATTGAAATAAGGGTGTCTGCAGGGCTGGGTGAGAATCCATTCCCTTGCCTTTTCCAGCCCTGGGACCACCTGCAGCCCTTGGCTCTTGGCCTCTTTGTCCACCTTGAATGAAAGCCAGCCACAGAGGGCTGAGTCTGCTCCATGCCATTGCTCTCCAGTTCTCCCTCTTCTATTTATAAGGACTTTTTTGATTACCTTGAGCCATCCAGGAAACCTATTTTAAGGGCAACTGATTATCAACCTAATTTCATCTGCCGTTACAGATCCTCCTTGCAAAATCTCCTCACACATTTGCGCATTCTGAGCATTGGATGGCCATCTTGGGGGGCAGCATTATTCTGTGTAGCAGAGTCCAACCTCCTCCTTCCCTAGGTGGCTATCCCACTGTTCCAGCACCATTCATGGAAAAGACTTTTTTTTTCAGTGCATGCTGAGCCAGTAATATACCACTGAGGCACACCCGCAGTCCTGAAGACACTCTTTTTTCCCCATTGAAAAGACCTGGCCGCCTTGTCGAAGTCGACCACAGACTATGGGTTTATTTCTGCATACTCGGTTCTGTCAGAGACCTGACTCTGGGGATCCAACAAATCAGGTCTGGCCACCAGCCCCAAAAGCCAAACAGAAAACATAAGAAGGGCGTAATCAGTGCAACTACCCCAGGAAGACAAAAGGATCCACGTCCTTAGCCCTGTCTTCAAGGGGCTGACCATGACTTTGAGTTTCTATAGAAAGGGAAACAAGGGCCAGCACTTGGGGCTTGTACAGGAGCAGGCTTTTCACAGCTGCCAAAGCAGATGCTCTTGAGGTGTGGGCTGTCCATCATTATCTCAGGATTGGTCAAGCAGAGCCTTGTCCACAATAAGAAAGTTGCTGTTGTCTGGGAGATAGCTTCAACTCATCTCAAGATGTTTATCAGTGAGATCAGATCTTGTTCCCGGAACCCAAGGCGACTCAGAGCAAAGAAGACAGAGGCAATATAGAAGTAGAGATGGCAAGTCTTTAATCCTGCTTTTACTGAACCATCAGACAACCGAGTCAGTCCCTGTTACAGTTCTACTCGTTCATCATTGGTCTACATGCTGTCTCTAGGCCAATACCACACTGTCTTGATTACTGTAGCTTTGTAGTAAGTTTAAAATCAGAGTGTGAGTCCTCCAATTTTGTTCTTTTTAAATGTTATTTCAGGTATTTAGGAGATCCTTGGAATTCCTTGTGAATCTTTTTTTAAAAATATTTTTTAGTTATAGATGGACACAATATCTTCATTTATTTTTTATGTGGTGCTGAGGATCGAACCCAGTGCCTCACATGTGAAAGGCAAGTGCTCCACCACTGAGCCACAATCCCAGCCCTTGTGAATCTTAGGATCAGCTTTTCAATTTCTATACAACGTAAGTCAGTATTTTGATAGGGATTATGTTGCAACTATACACCAACTTGGGGAGTACTGCCATCTTAATATTATTTTCCAATCCATGAATATGAGATGTCTTTCCAGTTTTTTTTAAAGAATATTGACTTTTTAAAAAAAAATTTATTAGTTGTTGATGGATCTTTATTTTATTCATTTATTATTTATATGTGGTGCTGACGATCGAACCCAGTGCCTCACACATGCTAGGCAAGCGCTCTACCACTGAGCCCCAGCCCCAGCCCATCTTTCCAGTTTTTAAGAACATCTTTCATTTTCTTCATTGAAATCTTCATTTTCAGTATACTGGTCTTGCCCTTCTGTTGTTAAGTTTATTTAGTTTATTCCTGAATATTTTATTCTCTACGACATTGTGGCAAATGGAATTTTTTTTGGTGGTGCTGGAGATTGAACCCAGGGCCTTATGCATGCGAGGCAAGCACTCTACCAACTGAGCCATATCCCAGCCCAAATGGAATTGATTTGACATTGATTTTAAAATGCACTGAGTCTCACTGCACATAACTATACTCCACTGAATTACCTCACCACTGGAAGTAGCCCTGCTCCCTGTACCCACCAGGCCTGCACCCTCTCCCAGCCCTCTGCCCCCATATGCCTCCTTACCCAAGTCTGGGAGCTCCTTAGGTACAGCCAGGCAGGAGGACTTCTTGGGTCTTCAAAGGGGCACAGTAGCCCCCAGATGCTTGCTAAAGCAACTCAACAAGGATGTACTCAGCTTCTATTCTGTGTCAGTCATGGAGGCTGCCAGGCATCCATGAATAAAACAAATACCCTTACTCTTAGGAAACATTTTAATTTGAAGAGACAACAAATGCAACAAATAATGTTAAAAGATGTGCGAACTTCAAAGTCCACCAAAATACACCCTTCTCCAGGGAACCTTCCCGGATCTCCTCGCGCCACCCCAATACCATGTACCCTTCTTTGGGTTCCCCGCAGGCCCTCCCAGGCCACAGATTTGAGAAGGACCGCGTCGGAGCTCCGCAAGGATTCAAAGGGCAAGACCGAAAGCACCGCCCTTCCCTGTCGGGGCTTCACTTGCGGGACTGCGCATGTGCGCAGCGCACATCGACCAAACCGATTAGACAGGTGTGGCGGGGTTGGCCTTCGCGCAGGCGCACTGGCCGCCGCCCGAGCGCTTCCGTCTCCCCGCCGCCCCGCCGTCGCCATGGCCGCGCCCGCCCCGGGCCTCATCTCGGTGTTCTCGAGCCCGCAGGAACTGGGCGCGTCACTAGCGCAGCTGGTGGCGCAGCGGGCCGCATGCTGCCTGGAAGGGGCCCGGGGCCGCTTCGCGCTCGGCCTGTCGGGCGGCAGCCTGGTGTCGATGCTGGCCAGCGAGCTCCCCGCCGCCGCCGCCCCCGCCGGGCCCGCCAGCCTCGCGCGCTGGACGCTGGGTTTCTGCGACGAGCGGCTAGTGCCCTTTGAGCACGCCGAGAGCACGTACGGCCTCTACCGGGTGAGAGCTACGGGGGCCGCCGGGGGTCATGCCGAGAGGGCCGCGCTCACTGACTGAACTGCGGCTACGGGGGCCGCCGGGGGTCACGTGGAGAGGGCCACGCCCACCGCCCGAGCCTCGCCTTTTGGAGGTGGGCCACTCAGGGCCCAGCAGTGCCTTCCGCAGTTATCTCGGGTCTGAGGTCCTACCTGGGCTACACCACCCTCCACTTGTAGGCGAGTGGTCCAGTGTGACTAGGCAGAGGAAACAGTGTGGCCAAGGAGCTGGAAGTGACACTAAGTAACGCATTGTATCACAAGGCCCATTCTGTGGCCGCCTAGGGTGTAAGGAGAGGGAAGAGCCAGACGTCAGGGATCCAGGTGGAGCTGGGGCTTCAGATCCTCATGTGTCATCTGGACTAGTCCTCCATGGGCTCCAGGCAGCTTGCTGCTGTGATGGCCTCCAGAGTGGGTCACCTTTGGCGTGGGGCTCCAGGATCCCATGGAATCCAAAACACCCTAGTTTTACAAACAGGGAAACTGAGGCTTGGAGGAAACGTGGTCTGCTCTGAGGTCCCTCCAGGGCATCTGAGCGCATTCCACCTTCCCTGAATGGGGAACCTGGTGCAGGGAGGGGTGACAGGGTGAGCTTGGCCAGAAGCCTCGGGTCTCTATCCTGGCAGCCTTTGTACAACCTGGAGTTGCAGGCATTCTGTGGGTTTTTCATAACGAGGATATGTTTACCCGGCTCATAGACTCATTCCTCCCCACCATAGCCTGAGGTGGGGTGGCTGGACACTCGCAGGCCAGGGCCGGGGCCCATGACCGTGGACGTGAAGGAGCCCTGGTAGAAAGCTGGTGGGGGTAGTGCTTGGCCACTGTGATGCCAGCTCGCCGAAGTTGGCCACCCTCCCCCTGCAGGGACCCTCCTGCTCCATCTCCAAGGGCAGCAGGGGTCCCAGTGTTACCTGAGCTCAGGAATCTGGTTTTGGCCACGAATAGTTTCTTCCTGCCTCAGTTTCCTCATATGTAAGTGGTGTCAGGATGACGCCATCCATGAGGCCTCCTTGGCTGGAGGGTCCAGGTGGTCAGTCACTGTTGGTGACACTGTCCCTCTGCCTGCCACAGACACACCTGCTCTCCAGACTGCCCATCCCTGACAGCCAAGTGGTCACCATCAACCCCGCACTGCCCGTGGAGGAGGCAGCCGAGGACTATGCCACGAAACTGAGGCAGGTGGGTCCCGCCGAGCAGCCATGTGACTGTCAGCAAGCAGAGGTGGCCCCCGGCCGCTCCGCAGAGGAGGACCCCAGGGGACTTAGCCCCACACTGGAGAACTCTAGGGTTGCCCGGCCTCTGACGCCCAGTGGTGGGTCCAGATCCCTACATCTTGGGGACAGTTGTGTCCCCAGACCCATGGCTCTTGGCCATTCAGACACGTGAAAAGTGGAACCTCAGATTATAATCTCCTTGATCACAAGCCAGGCAGCTGCTTTTCCTAGTTACAGCTACAGTTTGCCTCGCAGGATCCTCAGGGTGTTGGTGCCCAGGCCCCGTCGTGCGCCACACCCTGCGGGTGCTGGCGTGCAGCGACTCCAGGTCATCACAGAGGGTGGCTAAGACACCTGCCAGGATGTGAATACTAAGCAAGTCGTGGCTGTTCCGTGTTACTTAGGGATTAAGGACAAGGAAAAGAGCCTGTACCTGTGCAATTAAAAATTTTCAATCCATCGTTGGTTAAATCTGAGCAGGTGGGAGCTGCGGGTCTGGAGGACAGGTCCTGTTTGTGTTCCTCTTTCTGATGAGTCTCCTTTTGCTCCGAGCCCCACACACGCTCAACCTGTCTCCCCCTGCCCAGGCCTTCCAAGGAGACTCCATTCCGGTTTTTGACCTGCTGATCCTGGGGGTGGGCCCTGATGGCCACACCTGCTCCCTCTTTCCAGACCACCCCCTCCTGCAGGTGAGAGCACCCACATAGACCTGCGGGCTGTGTCCCAGGTCCCCGGCCTCTGGAGCTTCCCAAGGGCAAGTGGCCCATGGTGCAGGTGGTGGCTAGCTGGGTTGATTTCAACTCCATGCCCACCTGGCCCAGCCCCACTGAGCCCTGCATGACCCACCTTAAAGCAGGGACCTTGGGAGCTGGGGTTGTGGCTCAGTGGTAGAGCGCTTGCCTTGCACGCGTGAGGCACTGGGTTCGATCCTCAGCACCACATACAAAATACATACATAAATAAAATAAAGGTTGTTTAAAAAAAAAAAACAGAGACCTTGGCTGGGGTACCTGACCTAGCATGCTTGAGGCCCTGGGTTTGACCCCCATCTCTGCAAAAAGAAGTGGGGGGTCCTTAAATCAACTACCATAGGACCGTTAGGAGAACATGGGGTAAGGGCTGGCCCAGGCCTGGTGTGCACAAGTGTTCAGCAGCAGGAATGACATTTGTCTTCTGTCCCTACCACGGGCCTTCCTTTCCCAGGAGCGAGAGAAAATTGTGGCCCCCATCAGTGACTCCCCGAAGCCACCCCCTCAGCGTGTGACCCTTACGCTTCCTGTGCTGAATGCAGCCCGAACTGTTATCTTTGTGGCCACTGGAGAAGGCAAGGCTGCCGTTCTGAAGGTAATGGCCAGGGGTTCCCGTCCCAGGAGGGTTGTGGGTGCCAGGGGTAGAATATGACCCCAAACACTGTTGTGCTAGAAATATCAGATCTGAAGATAATTCACTAATTCTTGAATCAAAGATGAAATCAAAGTTGCAATTATGGGCTAGTTAGGAATTAACACAGAAAATGAAATTGATGTAGTGTGGCCAGGCTGTGCTTAGAGGTAAATTCATAGCATTAAAATACTTATTCTTTGTTTGTTTTTGTATCCAGATTGAACCTAGGAGTGTTCAACCACTGAGCCATGTCCCCAGCCCTTTATATGTTTTATTTTGAGACAGAGTTTTGCTAAGTTGATAAGGCCTCACTAAGTTGCTGAGGCTGGCCTCAAACTTGCAATCCTCCTTCTTCAGCCTTCCAACTTGCAGGAATTGCAGACATATGCTACCACTCCCAACTTAAATGCACAACTAAAAAATTTGGGAGGGGGCTGGGATTGTAGCTCAGCGGTAGAGCGCTTGCCTTGCACGCGTGAGGCCCTGGGTTCGATCCTCAGCACCACATACAAAGCAATAAAATAAAGACATTGTGTCCATCTACAGCTAAAAAAAAGTACTCAAAAAAATTTAAAAAAATGTATCACCGAGCTATGCCCCAGCCATTTTATTTTGAGACAGGGTGTCACTAAGTGGCTGAGGCTGGCCCAGCCTTCTGAGTTTCTGGAATTGCAGGTATGTGCCGCCATTCCCAGCACTTAAATGCATTTTTAAAATTATTAAAGAGAAAACAGTAAGTGCTTTATTCTAGAATTAGGACGAGGGCAATAATATAAAGCTCAGAAAGGTCAGCAGAAGGAATCAGGGCAAAAGTCCAAAATAAGTAAATCCAAAAGATGGACAGCCCTGGCAAAGCCAGTCAAGAGGAAAAAATAATGTCACGTTAAGGTAAAATGTAGCTACAGGGCTGGGTGGTGGCTCAGTGGTAGCGCACTTGCCTAGCAGGCGTGAGGCACTGGGTTTGATTCTTAGCACCACAGACTAATAAATAAAATAACAACTAAAAAATCTTTCTAAAAAATGTAGTTACACAGAATATTTTAAGAAAATAAAAATATTAAAAATAAGCTGTAAGTAATTTTTTAAAAAAAATATTTAAGTGCCATCATTGAACAAGACCAATGAACAACCATGGAAGACACGAAATATTTTTTGAATACATAAATAAAAATAGAAGCTGCTGAGCCAGGCGTCTTCCCTGAGGTGGTTAGTGCTGCGGACTCTGGATGGTCCTGTGGGCCAAGCTCCCTGCCAGTGATGGCCAGCGTGGCCTTGGGTGGCCTGCAGCACCCCACACCCCAGCCCTCCCACCTTGGGGGTGGGCAGGCCCCCAGGGACTCCCCAAGGGCAGGTCCAGTGGCCCCTGCTCAGAGTGGAAGCTCAGGCCAGCGACTCTCCTCCTGGGCCGTGGCAGGCGCCCCCCAGGCTGTCGCAGAGGTGAATACACAGAGCTCACCACAGCCTGATGACAGGAGGCAGCACAGGTGTCCCTCCGTGTCCACAGAAGATTGGTCCAGAACCTTCTGAGACCAAAATCCATCTGAAGTCCCTTCTAGGATTTCATAGAATCATGATTCTGTGCACTGTTGGACGACACCTGGGCACATCCTCTGTAGCCTTCTAGTGTCCTCGGGGACAGTGTGAGGGCCTGCAGAGTTGTCACGCTGTGTTGTTGAGGGAATCATAGCAAAGGAAGAAGTCTGCAGTGCTCGACACACGTTTCTTTTTTCTGGAACGTGTCCGGCACCTGTGGGTTGATCCTGCAGGTGCAGAACCCCTGGGCGCAGGCCCTGCCCCCACAGCCAGCTGCATTTAGAGCTCTCGGGGATGGCGAGTCAGGTCGGGTCAGCTCCTCGAGGCTTTCTGGACCACATCGCACCAGCTAAGAAGGGTTCAGCCTCTGTAAACGATGGGGCACAAAAGTCAAATGAAAAAGAAAGAAAGAAAAATTCTAGACAATTCCAATTTCACTGCCCTGAAATAAAGTTTTTCTAGTACACCACTTGTGTATAGGTCAGTGACAGCTGCTGAGGGGCCATGACAACAGAGCCAGTCGCAGTGATCACGACCAGACGGCCTGCAGAGCTAGAGATACTGAGCCCGTGGCCTCTGCAGAAGAGCCGAGCTGACCCAGTGTTAAGCAGCTGCAGGTGGCGGGAAGGCAGGGCCGTGTGTCTGCGAGTTGGGGAGCTGAGAAGGGCCGAGGTTGGGCATCCCTAACCCACAGGGCTCCAAAATCCGAAGCTTTTTGAGCTCCAGCAGAACGGCACAAGTGGAAAATTCCACACCGGGGAACTGTTCTGTGCACAAACATGAAATTTCGATTTTTCATTTAAGATGTAGGAGCTGTTCTCAGTCTGTAGAAGGTGTGAATGAAACACTGGGATCCTGTCCCCAGAAAAGCTCGTCACCTAGACACACATTCCCCAATCTGAAAATCCAAACTCTGCAGCTCCCCTGGGCCGAGCACTGTGGTCAGGGAATACCGTCCTGTACAAGAGTCACCCGTGGGGCCCCGAGAGTCCCCAGGGGCGCTGGGGTCTCACGCGCTTGTCCTGTCCACACAGCGCATCTTGGAGGACAAGGAGGAAACGCCACTGCCTGCCGCCCTGGTCCAGCCCCACACGGGGACGCTCCGCTGGTTCCTGGACGAGGCCGCCGCCCGCCTCCTGTCTGTGCCCTTTGAGAAGCATTCCATGTTGTAGCCAGCCAGAGGGACCCCAGCCAGGACCACGCGAGCCAAGCGGGCTAGGAACCTTCCGGGGCTGGGCCCCTGCTGGCCACCGCGCCCTGGGCTTTGTTTTGGAGAAGCCATGCGGTACTGTGAGAAGCGAAGGGACCCTGCCACCAGCTCTGTCTGGGGTTCAGCCACATGCTGTGGCACTGGGTGACCTGGGTATTAAAGGGAACACTGATGGAAGTCCCCACTGTCTTGTGGTCCTTCGTGACAGCAGCCCTGGGGCCCAGCCTCAGCCCTATCCTGTTGGGAGAGGGTGGGTCCACTGTCCCCAGGGCCAGGACACCGCGGGTGAACTTCCTGGTGTGGCCAAAACAAAGTTCCACAAGCTGGGTGGCGGAGGACAGCACAGAGTCATTGTGTCCTAGTGGTGGTCAGCAGTCCCCAGTGCAGGCGTGGGCAGGGCTGGTGCCTGGAGGCCCTGAGGCAGACTCTGCCCCAGGCCTCCCACTTCTGGTGGCCACTGTCTTCATGCTCAGCCTCCCTGGGCTCAAGGACGCCTAGCTCCAGTTACAACCTCTGTCTTGGCCCAGCCTTTGCACTGTTGTGTCTATCTGTCCTTCTGTTCCTCCTCCTTTTTCTGCAGTTCCAGGAGTTGAACCCAGGGCCTCGCACGTGCTAGGCAGGTACTCCACCACCCAGGCCTTTTGATTTTATTTTGAGACAGTCCCGCTAAGTTGCCCAGGCTGGACTTCAATTTGCAATCCTCCTGCCTCAGCCTCCAGAGTGTCTGGGATTAGGATTACAGGCATGTGCCACCAGGCTTGGCCTCTCTCCTGTTGTTAAAAGGACAGCCCTCAGTGGAATCAGGACCACCCTAAGGAAGCCCCTCTTCAGAGACCCTGATTACAAATCATGTCACCTTCTGGAGTTTCAGGCTCAGGACATGGACCTGCCCTGGGTGGGGACGCAGTTCCACCTCCCCACACACCCGTGGGCTGAGCACTGACTGCACCCGTGGGGCTGGTGGTGGCCTTGGGTCTGGCTCTCCACAGGCCTGCTCAGTGCCTGCCCTGCGGGCCGTGCCGTCCCCAGAACACCCGCCTCCACCCACCCTGCAGCTTCTCCCTGCTCCAGGGACCCCACCCAGGAGGCCGGGGGGCAGCAGGGGCTGCTCGGCCCTGGGCAGCCTGATGGAGCATGGGGCATCCAGCGGGGCCTGGGGAAGCCCCGCAGGCTGAGCGCAAGGCGGGAATTGAAACCGCTTCTGGAAGCAGCTGCGCAGGAGGGAGGGAGGCCGGAACCACAGAAAGTGAAGTTCCTTTGACATCTGGTCCCTGTGGGTCACTCAGATGTGAGTGTGAGGAAGTGGGGCGAGGCCTGAGCGGAAACAGACCGAGAGCCAGCACCACCAGCTGCACTCAGCAGGGCACGTCTGCCCCTCCCAGAGCTGAGGGCAGAGGCTGGGCAGGGGCTGAGGGTGAAGGGAAGGAGAGATGGGTGTGGACCTCACAGGAAGGCCCTGGCAGGGAGGGTGACCATCTCCATCCCTGCTAAGCCACATTCCAACCACAGGGCCTTTGCACGTGCTGTGCCCACTGCCCAGCTGACCCCCTTTTCCAGCTTTTTGCCTGCTTTGGGCCCTCGATTCCTCTAGGTCTTCATGCAACGTCACCTCCCTGGCGTTTTCCGTCCCTCCTGCTCCTTTTCCCCCTACCCGTATTACCTGACAGTTTTTTCACTGTGTGTGTTTAGTTCCCCTGCCGACTGGTGGTCCACGGTGGCCTATTTTTTGCAACTTCTGCATCCTTTGCTGGTGTGAAGTGATGTCAAAAGAAGAAATGAATTTTGTGATATTCATGCAGATTACGTTCTAATGTTGCAGATGGTTTCAACAAAATAGAGGTTCATTTCTTTCTCTGGAAAGAGGGTAGCCAGGGCTGATGGAGAATGTCATGAACTCTTGGGGACCCCAGTTCCTTCTACATTATTGCTGTGCCAACATCATCATGGGGGGTCTACCTCATGGTCCAAGGGGCTGCTTGTGCTCTAGCCATTGTGTCTGTATCTCAGCCTCTGGAAGAGGAAGAGGAGAAGGAGATTGACTCTAAGGAAACTCCTGGGATTTACCTCAGACACTGAGCGTCTAGTGTACAGCCCCGTGTAGCCTCAAGGGAGGCTACTTCGTCCATTTAGTGGCCTTGGCCCCTGCTGTATTTGAGGATTCTGTTACATAACCAAGTGCCAGCAGGGGTGACGGAGACGGCGGGCGGGGCAGCATGTTCTCTGCACTGACCACCTGTTCACCCACCCGGGACTCCCTGGGAGCCTCACTGAGGGGCCATGTGATGGGTTTTCCTTCCTGTAGCCGGGAACCCCCGCCTCCCAGAAAGCCCCAGTGTCTTGAGAGGTCTTCAGGGCTAGAGCCAGGCCCAGCGCTCAGTCCCAGGGCGCAGGGGCAGCTGTCCAAGGGGCTGGTGTCCAAGCCGGGGTGGGAGGGATGAGAAGTGGCAGGGGATGAGGAGGCTGAGGGCGGGGCCTGGTCCAGGGGCGGGGCCTGGTCCAGGGGGCGGGGCGAGGAGAGGGAGAGACCATGTTGGGCTGGGGGTCGCCGCTGGGCAATGCAGAAGGACTTGGGGTGAAGCCTCAGGGTCCCCTGCTCTTCCAGGGACCTCATCCTCCAAGACCCCAGTTTGAGGACGTGTGGGGACTTCTAAGTCAGAACTGGATCCTCTCCAGATCCAGCTTTGCCCAGCACAGGGAGGGCACAGGTGGGGTGGACGCCAGGACTGGGGTCCACCAGTGATGGTGCCCTGTCAGGCCCATCGCCCTTCCCTGCCCCCACACCCGACTGCTGTCCTGTCCCGCTGCATGTGTGCCCTGCATCTCTCCTCTAAAGCCACTCAGGGCTTTTCCCTCTGTCCCCGCAGCCTCCCCCTGGGACTGCCCCAGAGAAACCACCAGCCCTGGGAGCCTTGGCCCCGCGGGACGGGAGGACGCAGGTGCAGGGCGGGGCAGGGGTGGCATCCACACACCCGCCTGCCTGGCTTCTGAAAATCCACAGTGCCCAGGCCACCAGCCACCTTGTTCCTGGAGTGCCCTGCGCCCAGGAACCTGGGAGGCTGTGGGGAGAGGCGGTGTCCTCTCCACCCTCCAGGGGCCCTGGGAGACAACGGCAGAATGGGGGCCCGGCCCTCGAGTCCCCTAGACAAGCAGCAGCAGCAGCAGCTGAAGGGTAAGGGGGGGCAGGGAGGGGTGGGAGCCTGCGGGCTGGGGTTCAGGCTTAGGGTGGTTATGTGACTTCCAGATAAGCCAGGGATAATTTTTTCAATATAAGTATGTCCCAATTTTTGTACGGGATATACTTCTGCTGAAAAAGACTCCTTATTTAAATGAAATTCAAATGTAACTAATGTCCTGCATTTTCATTTGGTAAATCTGATGACCCATTCAGGGCAGGGTTTCAAAATGTGGGCATGGGAACAGGTGGGAGGTGTCCTGGGCACAGTCAGCCCCAAAGATGTCCCTCCTAGGTGGGCTGGGCCCAGCAGGTCCCTCTACCTTGGCCCTGGGGACTAAGGCACAGTCTCAGCTTGAGACTATGGAGGAGTCAGAGTCAGAGTTGGTGCCACAAGTCACTGTGTCCCCTCATATTAAGACTGAGCACCTACTGTGTGCTGAGTCCTGGGGACATAGTAAGGCAAGAGGGACAAGTCATGGTCACCCAAATGGCAGTTGGATTAGAAATCACAGTGGGAGTAACAGACGGAGGTGGAAGAGGGGAGACGGTCACGCCAGGGCTGGCACGTGCGGTGGAGTTGGCAGGGAGGAGATGTACGCAGAACATTCCATCATAGGGGGATCCGCACAGGCAAGAGTCTATGGTGCATGTTGCAGACTGCCCAAGTTCAGAGTCAGGCTCTGGCCTCACTCGCTGTGCCCTTGAGTGAGTGGTGTCGCCTGTCCAGGATGCATTCTCCAGTCTGTTCATAGGCAGCAGTGCCCACCCTAGAAAGTCGATGGAAGGGTGCAGTGAGTCACCCTGTGCAGGCTTGGGATTTCTTTTCCCATAGTGGCTTAAACAAGATTAAGATTTAGCTGGGTGTGCCGGTGTACACCTATAATCCCAGCTACTTGGGAGGCTGAGGCAGGAGGGGTGCAAGTTCAAGGTCAGCCTGGACAACTTAATAGGACCCTGTCTCAAAAAATAAAAGAGCTGGGGATGTGGCTCAGTGGTAGAGAGTTTGCCTAGCATGTGTGAGGCCCTGGGTTCAATTCTTAGTACTAAAAAAAAAAAAAAAAAAGAAGGTTTACTTTTCTCTCTTATGGAGAAATAAGGAGACAGGCTGGCTTATAAAAGATACCCAAACTCCTTTTGTTTCAGAGCTTCTATTTCCCAGATCACCTCATAGTGCAGCCCGGCTGCTGGAGCTGCAGCCATCAGGCCCACATTCCAAGTAGAAGGATAGAAGTATGTTTGACATACAGTTAAGTGCACACATCTTAGGGCAAGAGTTGAAGAACATTGACACTTGAGTGATTACCTCCTAGATCAGGATACAGAATATTTCCATCACCCCAGAATATCCCCACCCCCCCTCCTTTTTTTTTGCATTGCTGGGGATGGAGCCCAGGGCCTTGCCCCTGCTAGGCAAGGGTTCACTGCTGAGCTACACCCTCAGCCCTGGGGCAGGGCTTTTGAATACCTGTGAAAGTCTCCCAGGCAAAGGGGCACCAGGAGCCCTGGGGACATGCTGGATCTGCTGGCTATCGTACTGACTGGTACTGTGTGGTTGGTGTGCAACCAAGCCCTGCACTTGAGACACTGAATGCAGTTTATAGTAAGACACCAGCGGGGCCTGAGCCCCCTGTCCCCATGCACACCGAGATGGGGGGTGAGGGTGGATGGGATTCAGGGCACATCTCCTGGGGCAGCTGCAGGGTGGGAGCCCACCATCTGTTCTTTTCCTAGGCAGCTGCTCAGAGCCCCATGTGGCCACTGTCCCTTTGTCCCTGCAGGTGAGGTGGACATCCTGCTGAAGAACTTCCTGCCTTGCTACCGCCAGCAGCTGGCTGCATCTGTCCTGAGGCAGATCTCACAAGAGCAGGGCCCCCAGGAGCCAGCCAGATGCCAGCTGTTTCGCAGCAAAGTCAGTGCCGTTGGGTGTAGGGGCCTAGGTGCCAGGGACCCTCCTCAACCCACATGCCCTGCCTCAGGCCTTAGCAACTTTAAATATTCATCTTTGGAACAAACGTTCACTGTGCGTCCACACAGACCCTAAAGGCACGCTGTACATGGCAGAGGCTCACAGTCTGTAATTCCAGCAACTCGGGAGGCTGAAGCAGGAGGATCACAAGCTTGAGGTCAACCTCAGCCACTTAGTGAGGCCCTCAGCAATCAGCCACACCCTGTCTCAAAATATAAAAAGGCCTAGAGGTGTGGCTTGGTGGTAGAGCACCCCTGGATTCAATCCCCAGCACTGAAAGGAAAAGAGGAGGAGGAGGAGGAGGAAGAGGAGGAAGAGGAGGGCCCGCTGGGCGTGGTATTGGCATCTGTAGTCTCAGCTGCTTGGGAGGCTGAGGCAGGAGGATCCCTAGAGCCCAGGAGTTGGAGCCCAAGCTGGGCAACAGCTCAGGAGGAGGAGGAGGGGCGGAGCACCCTTCACTTGGGGCACCTGGGACAGGGCCAGAGCTGCCCAGGTGAGGGAGACACTGAGACGCCAGCCTGCACTGCCAGCGTCCCCTGGTCCTTCCTTGTGCAGAAGCTGCCACGTGTCCGCGAGCACCGAGGGGCCCTGATGTGGCTGCAGGGCCACCCACCCCAGTGGCAGCCAGTCTTCTGTGTTCTGCGTGGGGACGGTCGTCTGGAATGGTTCAGGCACAAAGAGGTGCGTGGGTGCCCTATGTCCGTGTTGCTTCTGGTGTCTTTAATCCTGTCCTCTCCCAGCACGAGTGTGGGGCCAGCCCTGGACAGGGCCCCCTCTGCGTATTTCAAGCACCCGGGATGGATGAGGGCCCCTGTATACTTGGCCTGGGTGGGCGACCGCCTTGTCCCATCTGTGCTGCGTGGGTGAACTGAGGCCAGGCCGGGTCGGAGGAGGCTGGGAGAGATCACTCCCTGCCCTGGGACTCGGTGTCCACCTCTGTGAAATGGGGCGATGGTGTTCAGTGCTGGCTGGGGCTTCGGGGATTCAATGGGAAAATGCTCACAGAAGACCCGGTCCTGCCGGCACCGAGGGTGTGGGCATTTTCAGCAGACAGCAAACTCTCCCTTCATCCTGTAGGAATATGAAAACGGGGGCCATGTCCTCGGCTCCACAGCCCTGACGGGGTACACGCTCCTGACCTCCCAGCCTGAGTACCTCCGCCTTCTGGACTCACTCTGCCCAGACTCTGCCGGTGAGGCTCCAAGAGTCCCCAAAAGTAGGTTTCTCCGCTCGGCACAGTCGCCTGGAGCCAGATCCTTCTTTGCCATGCAGACCACTCTGTGTGCAGAGGGGATTGAGCAGCACCCTGGCCTCACACATGCCCTGGCTGTGGCAGCCCCCATCCAGGGTGTGGCAACCAACAGGGTCTCCAGATGTCGCCTCCCCTGGCGGGCAGCACTGCGCCTGGGGAGGCACTCCCACTCTGGGAAGAAACACCCCACTTTCTCCAGGGCTGAGGAGCAGTCAGATCCCCAGAGTGGAACCAAAATAGCAGAACTGGTAAAAGCAATAAAACCCAGAGTCAGCAGGCTTGTGGGGAGATGGACGCTGCAGGCAGGGGAGGTTGCCCAGATGTGGCTGCAGAGTGCGTCTGCCTGCTGCGGGCTCTTGTGTGTGCAAGCGTGAGTGTGAGTGGGTGTGGGTGTCCCCCCCCTTCCTCGCTCCCCCTTTTACTTCCTCTCTCTCCCTCTTTCTCTTCCAATATGGTGCAGAAAAAGGTTTAGGGTAAGAAGCAACACCCCTGGGCCAGCATGTGCTGGGGCGGGGGGTGCTATCTCGTGCCTGCCCAGCAGGCGGCCTCTGTACTGACAACCTCATTTCACAGATGAGGATGCTGAGGCTGAGGAGTGCCCCGTGGTTAGGAAGGCACAGAGCCAAAATTCCACCCTGAGCGTCACAGCCGAGCTCATCCTGCCAGCTAACAATGCAGGTGTAGCAACAAAAACAGGCACAGAAACGTGGCTCTTGTTCAAGACAAATACCCAGCCCCCCAGGGTTGACTGAATAATGATAGCCCTGAGAAAATTGCTCCTGCTGAAGGACCCCAGACACACCAAGGGCCAAGACAGCCTGTGACAGACTGGAGACCCCATCTTGTCCAAAGATACACCCCCCACGGTTGCAGGCAGATTTTATTTTATTTTTTTGGTACCAGGGATTGAACTCGGGGGCACTCAACCACTGAGCCACATCCCCAGCCTATTTTGTGTTTTATTTAGAGACAGAATCTCACTGAGTTGGTTAGCACCTCGCCATTGCTGAGGCTGGCCTTGAACTCGCAATCCTCCCAGCCTCCCAAAGTGCTGGGATTACAGATGTGCACCACCACGCCTGGCCAGATTTTATTTTTAAAAATTTTATTTATTTTGCAGTGCTGGGAATGGAACCCAGGGCCTCATGCATGCGGGGCTAGTGCTCCACCACTGTGCCACACCCTGGCCCACGTGCAGATTTCAATATCTGGATTGTTTCCAGATTTTGGTCTCTGAGCCGGGAGGACCAGGAACTTCCACTATCTGGATTTTGGGGTCTTTTCACCGTCTGTATGTATCACACTGGAGGTTAGAACAAAGTATTAAGAACTTAGGAGACCCCCAAATAAATTCACCAAAACTAAATTCACTCATGTTGTCCAATTTCCAGTTCTAGGTCATCAGTATCACATTAAGTCCATTTTACAGGCAAGAAAACTGAGGTTCAGAATGAGGAAAAAGTGTGCCTTATTTGTAGAGCCAGAAAATGGTTCAGCCAGGTTTGAACCGAGGCCTGACTGACTCCAGAACTCCACAGAGAGGAAACAGCGCTCGGATGCAAACTCAGCTGGATCGATTGGTGATGGCTGCCTGGAGCGCTGTGTTGAGGAGGATGCTGAGGCTGGGGAACAAGTGCTGGGATGGATTGGTGATGTCTGCCCTGGGCGTGCAGGGAGAAGAGTGGCCCTGCCTTAGGAGTGTTCTGAACTGAACATAATGGCAACCATTGCGCCGCGGTTTCCGCTGGTTGAGGCTGCTGTGTGCATTTTGTGGGTATCTTTTAGTGAATGAATGAACAATGATTTGGCTTCTTCTGGCTGCTTTCAGGGGATCCTGAGCAGGAAGAGCCTGAGCCCCTCTTGGAAGCGCCTGTGAGCTTCCCCCTCTTCCTGCAGCACCCCTTCCGCAGGCACCTCTGCTTCTCTGCAGCCACCAGGGAGGCACAGCGGGCCTGGCGGCTCGCCCTGCAGGGTGGCATCCGACTTCGGGGCACAGGTAGGTCACAGGAAGTATTAGGCAGCAGTGAGATTCCGGGCGTGGGGTCAGATGGCTCTGTCACGGTGGGACAGCTTCAAGTCTCAGTTTTCTGATCCATAAAATGGGTTGCTGGGGAAGACAAAGGGGGCACCAGGCAGTTATGAGAACAGTCACACCAGGGCTGTGATGGACCATGCCCTGTGCAAGCTCAGCATGTGGGGATCAGGGAGGTCTTTCCAGAAGAGGGGACGTTCAAGCTGAGGTCTAGAAAAGACGAGGGTCAGCCAGAGGAAGAAGGGAAACAGGATGAGC
Source organism: Xerus rutilus (assembly GCA_028644305.1). Classification (NCBI taxonomy): domain Eukaryota; kingdom Metazoa; phylum Chordata; class Mammalia; order Rodentia; family Sciuridae; genus Xerus; species Xerus rutilus. The sequence continues at coordinate 11,458,271 of CM053413.1, forward strand.
ACATACAGTTGATGAGCACATACAGTTGAACAGGTTGTTGACTGCCCAAACATACCCCCCTCTTCAGGGGCAGCTAGGGGCTTCTATATGGCCTGAACTGCTGGCCAGGGGCTGTGTTTGCACATGAGGTTTCCCGTTCCTCAATCGAATAAAGGTGCCTATGGGCTGATGGTGGTCCTGCAGGAGTGTTTTCTGTGGGAGGGTTTCGCTTTATACAAAGATCGGAGGTGGGTGAAACTCAGGTGTTCCTGGTGAGGCGAGGGCTTCCTCCCAGGTGCTGGGGAGCGAGGCAGGGGACAGCTGAGCGCGCACCGAGGCGTCGCCCCTTCAGTCCTGCAGCGAAGCCAGGCCCCGGCTGCCCAGGCCTTCCTGGACGCGGTCCGGCTCTACAGGCAGCATCAAGGCCACTTTGGCGAGGACGACGCGACGCTAGGCTCGGACGCAGAGGTCAGTGCTCCACAAGCTGGCGTCCGGGACACGGAGCACGCCCCCGCCCGCCTTGGCACCCACGGCCTGTCTTGCAGGTGCTGACCGCGGTGCTGATGCGGGAGCTGCTGCCAGCGACGCGAGCCCAGAGCCTGCCGGGCCTGCGGGGTGCTGGCCGCGCCCGGGCCTGGGCCTGGACCCAGGTACCCGAGGCGTACGGGCCGGGAGGGTGGGGATCGGGCCGGTGGCGCAAGTTCTCCGTCCCCACCGCGGTCGCCAACTCTTTCCGGGTCCTTGTTTCTCCCGCTGGCTGGGGCAGCTGGTGGACGCCGTCTACGCCGCGGTCCTGGCTGGCGCCTCTGCAGGGCTACGCGCCTTCCAGCCGGAGAAGGACGAGCTGCTCGCGTCCCTGGAGAGGACCCTCCGCCCGGATGTGGACCAGATGCTGCAGCTTCGGGCGCGCGTGGCGGAGAGGTTGCGAGGTGGGGCCCGCGGGGCAGGGACGGGGGGCGGAGCCAGAGCAGAGAGGGGCGGGGCCCCGATGCAGGGTGGGCGGGGCCTGGAACGAGAGCAGGGCAGGGAAGCAGGTGGGTGCGGGAGGATCCACTAGGGGCGCTGCGGTCCCCCAGGCCCTGCTGAGCCCGGTCCCGCCCGCACCCGTCAGTGGGGCGCTTTGTGGGGGAGACCTCAGGCCGGTGCCTTCCACACGCAGCGGATGTCCAGAGCCCGCTGAGGTCCTGCCTGCGCCGGAAGGTGGACATGCAGCTGTCCCAGGTCACGCAGACGCTGCTGAGCACCGTGGAAGCCGCGCTTGGAGCCGTGCAGGCCCTGCTAGCCCAGGGCATGGACCGTCTGTCTTGTCACCTGCGTGGGAACCCCTCTGGCGCGCGGCTACGCAGAGAGGTGAGCGCTGGTGGGGAGTGCAGGCCCCTGGGCGGCAGGTCAACTGTACCTAAGAGTTGAGTGAACCTTGCTTCTTTCTTGTTGCAAAAACTTTCTCCGAACTTTGTCTGAGGCTGCTCTTTATTTATTGTGGACCTTTGTGGAAGCCCCCTCAGCACCATGCAGTGGGCATTCTAGCCAGGCACGTGGCGTATGCCTGTGATCCCAGCTTCTGGAGAAGCTGAGGCAGGAGGATTGCAAGGTCAAGGCCAGCCTCAGCAACTTAGCAAGGCCCTGAGTAATTTAGGGAGATCCTGTCCCAAAATTAAAAAAAAAAAAAACAAAATAGAAAGGGCTGGGGATGTGGCTCAGTGGTTAAGGGCCTCTGAATTCAATACCCGCTGCAAGGAAGGAAGGAAGGGAAGGAGGGAGGGAGGGACTCCACCCGTGCAGCCCAGAGCCCAGCACAGAAAGGACCTAAGGTGGTGTTCACAGAAGTAATTCCAACAGGGAGCGAATGTGCACTTACTCTCAAGCACGCCAGCACCACTTGTTACCTTTTTTTTTTTTTCGATTGTTACCATTTTTTTTTTCGATTGTTACCATTTTTTCCGGTTTTCTATGCTATGTGCGCCTCACCAAACCTCACTGTCACTTACCGAGTTTCTTTGGTGACAGCTGAGGTGGGATGCGTCTCCACTTGCCCCCCTCCCCCCCGCCAGCGAATTGGCCACAGGGACCTCGGCCTTGCTTTTCCATCCTTTGATGGTATTTTTCTCACTCAACACCCCCCACCCCCACCCCACCCCAAGCACAGGTGTACGCCTTCGGGGAGATGCCGTGGGACCCGGAGCTGATGCGGAGGTGCTATCGCGAGGCCGAGCGCAGCCGCGGTAGCCTGGGGCAGCTGGCAGCGCCGTTGGGCTTCCTGGGGACACAGAGCTTGGTGTTTGGGGTCCAGGATCTTGCACAGCAGGTGAGGCCGGGCAGGAGGCTGGTGGGAACAGTTGCCAAGCTGTACGGGGGACCCTGGAGACTAACAGAGCTGACTTTCCCTTACCAGCCCCTCAGACCGCTGTGGACGTGAGTTGGTGACCAGGCAGTGACCACAGCGGTCAGGGCTGAGGTGGGCATGTGCAGGATGCTCTGGGAGCCCTGAGGAGCCCCCAGCCATCTCCAGGGTCGTGGCACTTCCCTGGGGGAGGGGACTTCCAAGCTGGGACAGTGGGGGGAGAATGGGGGCAGCGAGATTTCCTGTGTGGAAGGAAGGAGGGTGTTGAGAGCACCTCTCTGCATTTGTGGGAAATGAAGCAGCGTAGAGACAGGGCCTTCCAAGGAGGGCAGGAAGATGGGCAGTGGGCTGGGCAGGTGGGCAGGGCTTCAACTATGGGGCTAAGGACCCACCCCATCTGGAGGGTAATGGGGAGCCACAGCAGGTGTGCAAGCAGGGCAGGGGCATGACTAGGTTCAAGGTTTAGAAAGGCTGGTGGAGACAGGAGTGCAGGAGGCGAAGAGGAGGTCTGCACCAGTTCGGGGGATGGCCATGGGAGAAGTGAGAAGTGTTGAAGGCCAAGGATGCAGGGCCTGCTGATGAACATGGCACATGCAGGAGATGGGGACTGAGATGATCCAGTGCTGCCTGGCCCGGTTGTTCAGTTTGCACACTGCACAAAAACACTTGGCAGTGGAGGCTGAACGCCAGCTGGGTCTCCACTCCCCAGTCCAGGTGCCCTGGCACCATGCCCTCTTCCTGAGATGAGAGGCCAGTGGAGGAGGCGGAGGGGAGGTGGCTGATCGGGGCAGGCTGGATGCTGGGAAGGGTCAGGCTGGGCAGGCATGTCATCTCGGCACTTCTTCCCACAGCTCATGGCCAATGCCGTGGCCACCTTCCTGCAGCTGGCCGACCAGTGTCTGACCACCTCCCTGGACTGCCAGCAGGCTGCTGAGCAGCTGAGGAGAGTTGGAGGGCGGGTGCTGAAGGTGAGGTCGGGGGAGGGCGGCGGTGGGCCTGGGTGCTTAAACGGCTGCTGGACGGGCCCCTGGCTGTGTCCTTAGAAGTTCAAGTCGGACGGCGAGTCTGCGCAGCACAGGTGTGTCCGGGGCTGGCTGCTGAGCATCTTCCTGCCCTTCGTGCTGGGCCAGCTCCAGCAGAGCTGCAGAACGGTGAGCCGAGGGGCGGGGCCCAGGCGTGTCCTGCACAGGGGACAGGGGGCTTCCTCCTGGACAAAGCCACTGTGACGATGAGAGGCTTTTCTTCCTGAATCCTGGGACTGGGCCAGGCGGCTCTTCTGGGTCCTCTGCCTCCCTCATACCCTTCACCCACCGCACGAGCTGGGCGGGTCCCTGTGCTGCCTAGGCCCCATGGAGGAGGGAAGAGGCAAAGGCAGAGTGTGCATGAGTTGCCAGGTGATCAGAAAGCGTCTCCCTGAGAAATGACACTTGAAAAGCAAGGAATTAAAGGTGGGGCAAGCTGTGTGTCCCTGGAAGGGGGTGTTGCAGGCAGAGGCACAGCACATGCCAAGGCCCTGCGGCAGGAGTGTGCCTGACCACTTCTGAGAGGACCCGTCCCTCTTCACATGCATTGGGGATTGCATTTCCACTCCTGAGCTCTGGGGGACATGATCAAACCATAGCGCCTTGTTAACGCTGTCCACCCACACAACACCATAGGGGATATGGGTCACTGAGTCCATTTTACAGATAAGGAAACTGAGGCCCAAGTTCCCCCAGCTAATCAGGGCCCAAACCTGCATCATGGGTCTGCCAAGGTCCTGGCCTCCAGCATAGCCTGTACCCCACTACAGTTTCAGAAGCTGCCTCAGTTTGAGGGGGATGTCCTTGCCATGGGCAGCCAGGCCCTGACTATCGAGGACATCTACGAGGATGTCATCCGGGAGGCCTTGCTGCAGAAGATTGACCAAGGTGAGCCTGCCCAGGTGTGCCTCAGGAGAGCCTGGCGGCCCCTGGCTATACCCTGAGCTCCTGGGGCCTGTCACCTCTCGCTTCTTGTGAACACTTGCCCTTTAACCTAGAGTGGGGCCCCAGGTGGAAAGGGATGGGGCTCCCTGGGGGGTCATCAGAGTGAGGCCGTGAGGGCTGCCTGGTTTATCTCTTACTTCAGAATTGAAAAAGGGCCGGGGCACCAGTGACATGCCGTGCCCTCAGGCTGAGTTTGCAGAGGTCCCATGGCATGGAGAGGGAGCAGGTAAGGACCTCCAAGTTTCTCCAGCACTGCTAAGGGGCTGGGGCAGTGCAGGGTGTCTGGTATCCTGGGGAGTGTGGCTTGGGGGATGGAACAGCACGTCTCTTCTCCCCTGCACTGCCAGGTGGGCCAAGCTGGTGACAGACAAGGTGAGGAGAAGCCATGGAGGATTTTCTGAGCTGCAGAAGGACCCTGTAGGCCCAGGCTTTGACAGGAATGTGGGCTCAGCTGGGGACGCGGAGCTGGTGCAGAGCCTGTGACCCATCTCATCTGGCCAGGACAAAGTGGGATGTGTTCCAGCAGCTACTTTCTGTGCTCAACATCAGCCACAGGACCCTTGAGTTTATCATCAGCCAAACACTGCAAGATGGGCATGTTTGGGGTTGATTTGTTACACAGCAATAGCTAACCAATACACTGCCCAGGTGTTCTGGAGCAGCATCCTGTCACCAATTCCTACATATAGATGAGATAAATGGATGTTCACACTAACTGGCACAAATGGCTAAACAGTCTTTTTTTTTTAAATATTTTTTTAGTTGTAGATGGACACAATGTCTTTATTTTATTGCTTTGTATGTGGTGCTGAGGATCGAACCCAGGACCTCACGCATGCGAGGCAAGCGCTCTACCACTGAGCTACAATCCCAGCCTTGGCTAAACAGTCTTAGAAAGTCTTTTTTTCTTTTTCTTTTTGGTACTAGGGATTGGACCCAGGGGTGCTTAACAGCTGAGCCACATCCCCAGCCCTTTTTATTTTTTATTTAGAGACAAGGCCTTGCTAAGTGGCTGAGGCTGGCTTTGAACTTGCGATCCTCCTGCTTCAGCCTCTCAAGTCGCTGGAATACACCAACGCACCCAGCTAGAAAGACGTTTTTGGTGGGGGGGTGATATCGGGGATTGAACTCAACCATTGAGCCACCTCCCTAGCCCTATTTTATATTTTATTTAGAGACAAGGTCTGAGTTGCTTAGTTGCCTCGCCATTGCTGAGGCTGGCTTTGAATTCACAATCCTCTTGCCTCAGCCTCCCCAGACTCTGGGATTATAGGCACATGCCACCGTGCCCAGCTAAAAAGACTTTTGAATGTCAAAATATTGGGGAATGAAGGATTGTTGATGGGCTCCTGAGACTTTAATATTTTTTTAGTTGCAGATGGACACAATATCTTTATTCATTTATTTTTAGGTGGTGCTGAGGATCAAACCCAGTGCCTCACGCATGCAAGGCAAGTGCTCTACCACTGAGCCACAATCCCAGCCCCCCTGAGACTTTTTAACCAAAACCAAACTATTGGGTGTTTTGTTCCGAGTCTTTCACAAAATCAGCGAAGGTCCCAGGGAACAACCTTGTACAGTCAGCCCTCTGAATATGTGGGATTCACATCTGGGAATTCAACCAACCGTGGATCAAAAATATTTGAGGAAAAAACTGCATCTGTACTGAACACGTACAGACCTCTGCAGAGCTGGGCTGGAACCCAGGGCTTCCTCCTGCTCCCCAAACGCTCTACCACTGAGCTACATTCCCAGCTCTAGACTTTTTTTTTTTTTTTTTTTTTTGGTCATGATTTCCTTAAACAGCACAGCCTAACAAGTGCGTACTTGGCAGATGCATCGTATCAGATATTCTAAGTCATGGAGAGATGACTTGAAGTCTGCAGGAGGCAAGTGTGATGCCATTTGATATACCGGGCTTGAGCATCAGGGTTTTGGAATCTGTAGGAGGCCCTGGAACCAGTCCCCAGATATCAAAGGACAACTGTATACACTTCTCATGCAAGTGCACAGCCTTGTGGGTAATCCCTGCCAGAGGAAATCCCAGGGTAGGGGAAGTGTCTGTCATATCCTCAGTGGTCTCCAAGGCACTCTCCTGCACTCAGGCAGCTTAGCCAGTATTTTTAGCTCCTCCTTCAAGAACCTTCTGTTCCTGTCCTTACCCACGAACCTCTTGGGTGCTTATGCGTTCCCATCCCGTTTTCATTAAGTCCCGCGTTGCAGATCCGTTATGCACCAGGCCCTCGACGTGCTGGTATTGGCACCCATATGAGCTCGCCGTTTTACAGATGAGGAAACCAAGGCTCAGATCTGAGAAAGGAAGGACTGGCCCCAGCAGCCAGGCCCTGGTGCTGCATCAGCCACTGCACCCACAGCCTCCCAGGGACACCTGGAGCAACGTCACCCACACCCACCCTCATTTCCACTGGCTAAAGGTCTCCACATACAAATTCTGGGCCTAAGTGTGTGCACCCTTTCTAGGCTTTCATAATCTCGGTGCCTCTGGAAAAACAGTGTCTTTTTATACTCCCAAAGCATTTGTGCATTTTCTACAAATCTTTCCACACGATGGACCTTTCATTAAAGGAAAAAAGAACTATTAATTTGATATACTCAACTCATCTTATTTTGAATTGCTTTGATAACTAAATTGAACTTAAAATGATTATTGGTCATTTGTGATTTTTTTTGTTGTTATTTTTTGGGTTTATTTATTTATTTTTGGTACTGGAGATTGAACTCAGGGGCACTCGACCACTGAGCCACATCCCCAGCCCTATTTTGTGTTTTATGTAGAGACAGGGTCTCACTGAGTTGCTTAGCACCTCGCCATTGCTGAGGCTGGCTTTGAACTCGCGATTCTCCTGTCTCAGCCTCCCGAAGTGCTGGGATTACAGGCGTGCGCCACCACGCCCGGCTTTTTTTTGTTGTTGTTCATGTATTTTACCTACTATTTTTTTTTTTGGTACCAGGGATTGAACTCAGGGGCACTCGACCACTGAGGCACATCTCCAGCCCTATTTTGTGTTTTATGTAGAGACAGGGTCTCACTGAGTTGCTTAGCACCTCGCTGTTGCTGAGGCTGGCTTTGAACTCGTGATTCTCCTGTCGCAGCCTCCCTAAGTGCTGGGATTACAGGCGTGAACCACCGCGCCGGGCTTTACCTACTTTCCTTTTTAGGAGTGTTTAGTGTTTTCATGTTGATAAGGAACAACTGTTTGTATATTAAGGATAGTAATGCTTTTTGATGCAGGTCATGAGTTTTTTTCTCAGCTTGCTGTGAGCTTTTGGGGTTTAGTTACTCCCTCCAAAACTTTCTTTTGTGGGGAGGGGTACAAAAGGATGGAACCCAGGGCCTCTAAACAGCCCTTCCCCCAGGAGCTGTCCTCTGCCCCCAATCTTAACTTGGCATCAGGTTTCTGTGCCCAGAGAGGAGCTGAGTTACTGACTTCCTTCCGCGTGCCAAAAATGTCATCTGTTCACTGGAGGTTGGCAGCTTCTCCAGTGTCACAGCCTGTCCAGCTGCTTCCGGAGCTAGTCTCACAGGGATTTCTCTGGCGTTCCTCTGCAGTCAGCTTTCAGAGGGACACTCAAGATGATTTCCTTCCATTCTGTCCTGGGTTTTCCGTCTTTCCTAAGAATGAGATAAGCCTGAGCTTTCCAGACTTTTCTTCCAACTCCACCTTCTGAGATAAATTTGCGCTTTTCAGGCTGGAGGCATGGCTCAGTGGTAGAGCCCTTGCCTAGCTTAGGGGAAGTTAGGGTTCCATCCCCAGCTCTGCCAAACAAAAGTTAAAAAGGCTTCACGACCTCCAGCTGTGTTCCTCCGGGGCAGGATACCCAGGATAGGATATAGCTTTTAATTCTAGAAACATTGTAGCAACAGGAATTTGTTATCCTGCCCTCTTTGACAAAGCCATTGTTTGCCCTCCAGTCTAAATCTTTCCAGGTGGAATGAGACATCTTGTTACCTTGTTTTTCTTACTTAACATGAAAGCTCTTTCTTTATCCAATCCAGAGTATAAACTTGTTGTCTTTTTATTGTGGGAAGTTTCAAACACACCCCTCAAAACAGAGACCCCGGTGCGCCCCTGCACTGATTCAGCAGTGACGGGTTGACCCCATCCCCTTTCCTTCGTTCCCCTCCCCCAACCCACACAATCTTGTCACCAGTCAAGATTGATTTAGAATAACCACTTACCTGGTACTGGGGAGATTGTGGGCAAAAATGGAAAACAGAAAACTCTAAGGAAGAGCATGGAAAACCTGGATGGAGTAGTGATGAGTGTCATATGCCCTGGCTACATAGGCTGGGAGAACCCTGGCCTGGCCAGGGCTTTTCAGGTCAAGGCCACTTACTTTCTTAAACTTCAGGTCCCACTGACTGTTGTGCACACGGGGCTGTACTCTGCGTGCCCTAAATTCAACAATATTGTATGGTCCTGCCCCCATCTTCGTAAATAAACATGTGTTTGAGCATCATGCTTAAAAGTTCATTTTTAAGAATGATAGAAACACGATTAGAGAGTACATTATAGAATTGGGCGTGGTGACACACACCTGTAATCCCAGCAGCTGGGGAGGCTGAGGCAGGAGGATCATGAGTTTCAGGTCAGCCTCAGCAACTTAGGGAGACCCTGTCTCTAAATAAAATACAAGCAAGGGCTGGGGATGTGGCTCAGGGCTTAAGCGCCCCTGGGTTCAATTCCCAGTACCAAAAGAAAAAAAAGATTAGAAAATACATTATAGTATTGTAAACCAATCTCCTGAAAGGATTCCCACGGAAATGGTGACCCTGCGGGAGAACTTGCCTGAGCACTGCAGTGTCTGGCCACTCAGGCCAACCCTGCGGGTTCTCTCTGACCTCATTTTTTTTTTTTTTTTTTTTTTTTGTACTCAGGGGCACTCGACCACTGAGCCACATCCCCAGCCCTATTTTGTGTTTTATGTAGAGACAGGGTCTCACTGAGTTGCTTAGCGCCTCGCCGTTGCTGAGGCTGGCTTTGAACTCGTGATCCTCCAGTCTCAGCCTCCCAAAGTGCTGAGATTACAGGCGTGCGCCACCGCGCCTGGCTTCTCTGACTTCATTTTGCAGAAGGACAAACCGGCTCACTGCTGGGATTTGAAGGCGGGTTTGTGGACGCCCCGACGCTCAGCAACCCCTAAGGGCAGATACCACACACGTTGCAGCGGAGGAAACCGAGACGCAGATCTTTTGGGTCCTGCCTAGCCAGGTCCGCCTGCTGGCATGGCCCAGGTCTTAAACACGCGGGAGTTAGACGGCTCCTACGGCTGACCTCCCGGAGCGAGCAGACACCTGGATGCCACGCCAGGCCAGTTCCAGTCTTGTTCGCAGCTCTCTGTGCCTTTAAGGCGAGAACGGGGGCGGGGCTCAGGGCGGGCCCGTGGGTGACGTCACGAAGGGGCGGCCGTGCGCTGTCGGAGAGTAAGCCGCGCTCTGGGGCTTTAAGTTTGTTCAGAGGCGGGGCCTGGGAGACCAGCCCTGTCGGCTAACTTGACGCCAAGCGTGCTCCTCCCCTTTAAGTCGCGCGTCAGAGGCGGTGCCTGGATGACCGATGACCCCTATAAGGCGCGGCCCGCGTCCGCCGGCAGAAAAGCTGCTTAAAGGGGACGCGTGGCGCGATGGCGGCGGCCCCACGCGCGTGCAGGCGGCGCGGGCAGTGGCTCCCGGGCCTGCGGCCACCGCTGCTGCTCCTGCTGCTGCTGCTGCTGCTGGCGCCGCCGCCACCGGGGGGCCCGCCCGGTGCGGCCGCGTACTTCCCGGAGGAGCGCTGGAGCCCGGAGTCGCCGCTGCAGGCGCCGCGCGTGCTCATCGCGCTGGTGGCGCGGAACGCGGCCCACGCGCTGCCCGCCACGCTGGGCGCCCTCGAGCGGCTGCGGCACCCGCGGGAGCGCACGGCGCTGTGGTGAGCCCGCCCTGCTGTCACCGGGGGCCAGGTCCACGAAGCGCCCGGCCTGCTGCGCCCCATCTGCCGCCCCCGACCACCCGCAGACCTGCCGTGCGCCCGCTCGGGACGCGCGGACCCGCGCTCTGGACAGGTCCCAGGCCCCGTGTGCTGCCCCCGGCTGGGCTACTGGTCCCCACTGGGCTTGGCCATGGTCCACATCTGAGGATGGCCATGGTCCACGCCCTCAGTGCCGCGTTGGGTTTGAACTTAACCCGGCTCCAGGGTGGCCTTGGACTTCACTCAGTCCCGGGCTCAGTCAGACCCCTGCCCTCTGATTTGCCCTCTGAGTCCGGGACCAGATGACAGAGGGGAAGTGGATCCTTCGTGGAAATGGGAGGCCAGAGCCATGAGGACGCCTGACTGGTGACTCCTCCCCTGCCTCAGTTTCCTCTAATGGACAGTGGGCGTGTTGGTGGCTTCTCCTTTGGGTTTGCCTTTGGAGACGACCAGCTGACCGGTGTGAGGCCATTCACTTGCCTGGCATTGGCTTGGCGATCAGTAACCAGAGCTGCGGTTTCCGTTTCGCTTGTTACTGTCATTACTGGTGCCCTTAATGTTGGCTAAATTTATTGGGGAGAATTAACTCTCTGCATGGCCAAACTAGACTCCTCAAAGTCCCTCTGCGCTCTACCCCAGATCCCCATCCAAGTATACATGTGGTGCTTAACAATTGTTTGTTGAATGACGTGTGAGCACAGCCCACTATGAGGTGTGTCGCTCACAGGAGAGAAGGAAGGCAGGTGGGTGCAGATTTAGGATACATAGATTTTTTTAAATTAAGTGCCATGCATTTATTTGATGGGGAACTTGGTTGTAAGATCCTAGGTGCTCCATGGGAAATCCAACAGTCACTAATGTGGTTTTCCAAAATTAGCTTATTGAATGCATCCCAGTTAACTGCGTCCTGTCCCCACTCCCTTCTTACAGATGAGGAAACTGGGGCATGGAGAGGGAGTGTCTTGTTCAGGTCCACATGGCTGGTAGGAGGCCAAGCCAGGAAAGGGAGCCCTGGTAGCCTTGCGCTACATGGTCCTGTCTTGTTCTGCCCAGCTGTGCTGACTGTCCCCTTGTGCGCACAGGGTGGCCACAGACCACAATGCAGACAACACATCAGCTGTGCTGCGGGAGTGGCTGGTGGCTGTGAAGAGTTTGTACCATTCTGTGGAGTGGCGGCCTGCAGAAGAGCCCAGGTGAGCGCCAGGCCCTGCCCGAGCCCCCAGGTCTGACTGGCTGCACCTCTGCTCACACACCTTCCGTGGCTCCCTAGTGCCCTGGTACAGCACTCACAGTCCCTCAGCCCGAGACTTTCCAGCCTGACCATGTGGCATGAAGCTCTGAATCCTCAGCATCACAGGCCACGATCTTCCTACCAGACCTTTGCCCCAACTCTTCCCTCCACCTGGAATTCTTTACTCCTTATCCTTCTGGTGACGCCCACCGCTTTGTTCCCTGTCCCAGTGTGAACCTGGGAGTGCTCTGTGTGGAGTCTGCCCATGAGCCCAGGGCAGTGTGGACGCCTGGTTCCTTTGTCTCTTCGGGATTTCTTGTTTCTTTTAAGATGGGCTCTCACTGTTCCTCAGGCTGCTCCTAAACTGCTGGGCTTAAGTGATGTCCTGCCTCAGTCTCCTGGGGAGTTGGGACTCCAGGCGCCTCCACCACGCCCGGCTCCTGTGATCCTGAGGGGCGTCTCCAGGTGTTTCCTGCTCTGTGTTCTTATCTTTCCCCATGGCTCCCCTTCATCCTTAGTGACGTCCCTGCTTGGCATTAAAGGCCCTTTGCAGCCACTCTGAACTTTTTTCTTTAACCCGTTTGCCTCCAGCTTCACCCCCGCTGGTCCCCTGCATGTCTCCTGCTGCCCCAGGACATGCTTCCCCGTGGTTTTCCACCTCACTTGTCCCCAGCCTTCAGATCAGCTCACAGCCGCCGCCTCCAGGAAGCCTCCCCTGATCATCCCCAGGGCAGCTGAAGCGCTCCTGGCCCCATGCTTCCCACATTACAGCTGTCTCTTCACAGGTCCTACCTAGACGAGGAGGGACCCAAACACTGGTCTGACTCTCGCTACGAGCATGTCATGAAGTTGCGCCAGGCTGCCCTGAAATCAGCTCGGGACATGTGGGCTGATTACATCCTGGTGAGTTTCTCAGCCAGCTGGCTGTGGACCCAGGGAGGCCGGATGGCCATGAACAGGCAGAGCAGCAGGATGCAGGGGCCATCTTTTTTGGGGGGAGGGCATGGGGGATTGAATCCAGGGGCGCTCTGCCACTGAGCCACATCCCAGCCCTATTGTGTATTTTATTTAGAGATAGGGTCTCACTGAGGCTGGCTTTGAACTCGCGATCCTCCTGCCTTAGCCTCCTGAGCTGCTGGGATTACAGGCCTGCACCACTGAGCTGGGCTGCAGGGGCCATCTTTAGCCCACTTTGCAGAAGGGCAGATTGAGGCGGCAGGAGGAGACGTGAATTTCCTGCAGCGGTGCAGCTGGACAGTGCAGGAGCTGGGACTCGTGATCCTGGGCCACCTGTCCTTAGTGCAGGCCTCAATCGCCAGGAGAGAATAAGCCCTTCAGCCAGCCACTCCCAAGGCAGAGGCAGAAAGATCTCAGGTTCGAGGCCGGCCTCGGCAGCTTAGCAGGACGCTGTCGCAGAACATGAAAGGGCTGGTGGGTGGCTCGGGTGGGGCACCCCTAGGCTCCGTTCCCACCACCTGCTCCCCTCAAAAGAGCGAACTTCTGTGTCTCCTGTGGTTGGACCCTTGGGGTGTCTCTGCTTTGTCACCTCGTCATGAGTAATGCCAAACTCTGTGCACACCCCACGATGACATCCTCTGGGCCACTTCCAAGAAGCAAGGGGATGAGGTCAGGGCCTGGGGCACCTGGGGGCACACAGCTGCTGAGGGCGGCCTGGCTTCCTCTTCCTCCTCCCTGGCCAGCCGCTGTGTCATGGAAAGGTCAGGATGAGTGTCCACCAGTCTCGGACCTCAGTGAGCTCATGTCCTGGGTGCAACAGTGCCTGGTCCCCTCCCCTGGGACAGTCAGGAGTGTGCTGACGGCTGGGCCTGGCTCCCCACAGAAGGCCTGACCGACCTGTGCTTGGCACTCAGCAGGCATCCTCGTGGCACTGGCCTCAGCCGGGCCCTGGGGACACTGGTCAGCTCAGCCTGCCTTCCTGGTCTCCCAAGAAAGGCGACAGGAACTGAAACCAGCAGAGCAGAGCACAGGACGCCAGAGGCAGGGCGTGCTGTACAGAGCACCGGGAAGGGGCTGTGCTGTCTTCCCTGCGGCGTCTGCTATGGCACAGGTGTGCTCTCAGAGCGTGGGGGCAGCAGGTGGGAAGTCTGGGTGTTGCAGGCTGCGCCCCCACCAGAGGCTCCAGGGAGCATCTTACCTGCCTCCTCCCATTGCTATGGCTGCTGGGATCCAGGGCCACAGCACCACAGCCTCTGCTTCTGGTCACGGGGACTTCTCTGTCTCTTCCTTTTTTCATATAAGGACCCAGTCATTGGGCCTAAGGCCCAGCCTCAGGCTGTTGTGACCTCAGGTTAACTTGGGTCCTGATTGTATCTGCCAAAGACCCATTTCCAGATAAGATCAGTGCACAAGTACCAGGGGTTAGGACTTCAGTGTACCTTTTGAGGGCCACCGTTCGCCCGCAGCAGATGGCAGAACCAGATGTCATGACGAAGCAAGGTCAGTGGGTGTCCTGGAGGAAGGAACCCAGTCAGAGACCTGAAGGAGAAAAGGAGCCCAGCCAGGGCGGCTGGGGACAGAGTCTAAGGTGAAAGGAAGAGCAGGGCACACACCTGGGACATTCAGGGAAGGGAGCACAGCAGTCATACTAAAGTCACGGCAGGGGACCCTCCTGTGCAAGCCAGAGGAGGGAGGCATTTGGCCTTAACTTGGAGGTGCTGGGGAGCCATAGAGGGTGTGTGAGCGGGGAGGGCTGTTACAGTTTATGATCTTCCCTGTGGCTGGGGTAGGCAGCAGGAGGCCTAGGGTGGAGGCCAGACCAGTCCCTGGCCTGAGCTCTGTGGGGAAGACCCGGCCCCCAAGTGAGCCTTGTACCCTTCTGCCCCATCATAAATACGTGAGCATGCAGAGGAAAGGAGGTGACAGCCTGGCTCTCGGAACACAGCCGTGGCACCTCCTAGAACCTTCCGGCACAGAGCCGCCTTGTCCTCTCCGCTGGCTGTGCTTTTGTGGTTTGGGATTGGCAGGTTTTGCTGTTTCCCTTCAGCAAACCTGGGTGGAACTCCGGAGGTGAAAATGCAAAGCAGCTTTTGACACAAAGTTATATTTTCGTAATTGGAGAGTTTGCAGAGCCCTATTGGAATGTGAAATCATTTGTCTAATGTGTTAGAAGTTATTATTAAAAGGGCTCCCCTGCCTTTCTTTTTTCCCCCCAAAAGCTATGGATATTATTTACAGGGGGAAAAAAATTAAGCATAAGAAAAAAATAAAGAAAAAATGCCAAACCTTAATATTACCTTCCAGAGAGATCCACTTTGTAGCTGTTTGTTTTAATGGAGGTGCAATTTACATAACATAGAATTAACAATGTCCAAGTGCGCAATTCAGTGGCTGTTGGTGCCCGCCCTGTGTTACGCAGCCTGTCTCCTTCCAGATGTTTCCATCACCCCAGAAGGACCCCCCCACAGTCACCCTCCATGCCCCATCCTTACTGACCTGCTTCCTGTGTGGGTTCCCTGTTCTGGATATTTCACATCAATGGAAGCACACACCTTGGCCCTCTGTGTGTGGCTCTGTCACTTGGTGTCATTTTATTTTGTACCAGGGATTGAACCTACAGACACTCACCACTGAGCCACATCCCCAGACCTTTTTTGCATTTTATTTAGAGACAGAGTCTTTTTTTTTTTTTTGGTACTGGGGATTGAACTCAGGGGCACTCGACCACTGAGCCACATCCCAGCCCTATTTTGTGTTTTATGTAGAGACAGGGTCTCACTGAGTTGCTTAGCACCTCGCCGTTGCTGAGGCTGGCTTTGAACTCGCGATTCTCCTGTCTCAGCCTCCCTAAGTGCTGGGATTATAGGCTTGAGCCACTGCACCCGGCTAGAGACAGGATCTTACTGATTGCTTATGGCCTCCCTAAATTGCCAAGGCTGGCTTCGAACTTGCTGTCCTCCTGCCTCAGCCTCCTGAGCCTCTGGGATTACAGGCGTGCGCCACCGCTCCCGACTGTGTCTTGTTCTTGGGGTTACAGCTGAGTGAAGTCTGCCTTGTGGCTGGACCACGTGGTGTCATCCATCTATCTGGTGACAGGCACTTGGGGTCTTGGTTTTGGCGCTTGAGAGCGAGGCTGCTCTGAGCATGCGCATACAGTGCCTCTTTGAGCCGGGCCCTCCTGGCTTCTACCAGGAGCAGCAGCGGATCACATGGCAACTCTGTTTAAATTTCTGAGGAGCCGCCAGGCTCTTTTGGCTGTTTGGACTGGATATGTGCACAAAGGTCATGCCTTGGGATGTCCACAGGGGCTGGGTGGGGAGTGTTGGTGTGACCGCGGGCTCTGGCCACGGGACAGCCACCTCCCCCTGGAAGGGCTGCCAGCAGGGCACCATCTCCCCCTTGCCTGGAAGGCCGGAGCCCCAGTTTTGTCGTTTATGGCAGTTGATTTGCACACTCTAAAAATACTGCCCGGGTAACAGTGAATCTGTGGGCCGGATGCAAACACCAGCCCTTGGTTCAGCTCGGGTGTCCTTTATCTGCAACGCTTGTACCAGAAGTGTTTTGGAGTTTGGATTTTTTCTGATTTTGGAATATTTGCATATGTGTAACCAGATTGCTTGCGGATGGCGCCAAAGTCAAAATTTGTTTCACATGTACCTCATCCACATGGCCTGGAGGTCATTTCGTATAATACGTTTTAATAACTTTGTGCTTGAAACCAGGTTCGCCATATAGAATTTCCCACCTGTAGAGTCATGTCAGGGTTCCAAAATCTGGCATTTTGGATTTTAGGTCTGGGATTAGAGACGGCAGCCTGCAGCTCCGAGGTACAGCCTGACCTGGGGTTCTTACTCTCTGGTAGATGGGAATTCCCGGGCTGTGTCATTTTCTGTGCTGTGGTTTTCTTTTTTGTTGTTGTTATTTAGAAAATAATAGCTCTGTAATCAAACCCATGTAGATAAGACCTTACATGTTTAATACAGAGTGTTACCCCTGTGCAAATGTGGAAAAAATTCAAGTTTAACTTCTCCAGACCTAGATGGCTGTTGATCTCTGTGCAGGGCCAGCTCCACACGGCAGGCTCCCAACCTTGACAGCACAGCTAACGTGCTTCCCCAAATTTACATTTGTGTAAAAAGAGCGATCACAGCAGTATGTCCAGTGCCAGCGACAGCTTCCTCAGGTCCTGCAGTGAGCTCAGCACCATCGCAGAGACCTCCAGGGGGGAAAGACAGGACCCCGGAAAGCAGTGAAGGTGTGTTCCTGTTGGGACACCCGCACCCTTTCTTTTTTATTATTAGCTTCTCAATCGTCATCTGAAAAGAAAATATTCTAGGGTACCGTCATGAAAACAGCTCTGATAGAGCGTGGTCACTGCCATGTGTCATAGGGCAGCGGCAGGAGGTTTTTGTCACAGTGGTGTGGCGCAGCGCCATCCTGTGTCTAGGAGGCCAGAGGAGACATTGGAAAGGCGTTGAGACCTGATTCCAGTGGAGGGCACAAGGGGTGGTGTGACAGCTCTGTAAAGAACTGCACTTCTAGCGGGTGCGGGGGCCACGCCCGTCATCCGAACAGATGGAGAGGCTGAGGCAGGAGGATCGAGTTCAAAGCAGCCTCAGCAATGGCGAGGCGCTAAGCAACTCAGTGAGACCCTGTCTGTACATAAAACACAAAATAGGGCTGGGATGTGGCTCAGTGGTCGAGTGCCCCTGAGTTCAATCTCCAGTACCAAAAAAAAAAAAAAAGAAAAAGAAAGAAGAACTGTCTCTTCCCTGGAAGATTCCCTTTCGTTAACGGTGCAGTTCCTGGTGCTCACTCTTTGTGAACAGTGAAAAAAAAAGAAGCCAGGAGAAAACAAATCCACCACTGGATTCAGACAAGGTGACCAGGTGGAGGCAAGGCGCAGCCTGACCTGCATCTGGCCACATCTCCCATGTGACCTTCAGTGGTGGTGTCTGAGTTCAGCCCTGGACCAGGCCACGATCCGTCCCCTACCTGACCCGATGCTGCTGGGCTCGGGTTGCTCACATTTGGAGTAAACGACGCCGCTGTCCGTGAACACCCTTGTGTGGC
Source organism: Xerus rutilus (assembly GCA_028644305.1). Classification (NCBI taxonomy): domain Eukaryota; kingdom Metazoa; phylum Chordata; class Mammalia; order Rodentia; family Sciuridae; genus Xerus; species Xerus rutilus. The sequence continues at coordinate 11,475,785 of CM053413.1, forward strand.
CTTTGTGGAAGGTGTTGGTGACACAGTCTTTGGGGTCAGAATCTGTTCTGTGTTGCTGTGACAGTACCTGAGGCTGGACTCATGCCACGGAAAGGAGCTCATTTAGCTCACGGTGTTGGAGCTGAGTGCACCAGGAGGTGGCCCTGGCGTCCTGACGGTGCTGGGTGTGGGGCGGCGGTGGTTCCAAGCTGTGGCCTGACACAGCTCACGCTGACAGCCAGTGGACCTTTGCAGTTTGTGGACGCAGACAACCTGATCATCAACCCTGACACCCTCAGCCTGCTCATTGCGGAGAACAAGACAGTGGTGGCCCCTATGCTGGATTCCCGGGCCGCATACTCCAACTTCTGGTGTGGAATGACTTCCCAGGTAGGATGGGGCCAGGGGTGGAGGCCAGGTGAGCAAGTGAAGGCCCTGGCTGGAGTCTAACTTGTCTTCACGCAACCTTCTACAAATGCCATCATGCTAATCCTTAAACAGCCCACTGAGGGAGTATCCTCAATGACGTCCCTACCATTACTGAGGTGGAAACAGAAAAACAGAGGAAGAGTCTTGCTTTAATGCCCAGAGCTAGGAAGTGGTGGTGCCAGGATGGGAATTCAGGCATGCCTTGATCTAGGTGTTCAAACAACTTTTTTCTCTCTCTCCCATTCATTGACTGGCTTAATTCTCAGACTGCTCTGGAATGATCCAAGCAGTATCCAGCCAGGGTATAGTCCTGAACCAATTATTGAAGCTAGGAAAATACAAAACTATGATTGGCCAGGTCTAGTCACAAGTCCCACCCCCAGGCTTGAGTGTATCGTACTAAGCAAAGACACCGGGAGCGGAAGGTTGGGTAGGCTGAGGGCATGAAAGGGGCTGGGTGACTGGAGCCAAGACACTGATCTGTCCTGTCTCCCCCCCCACACCACCACAACCCTGAGGCCTCTGCATGCTAGGCAAGCACTCTGCCACTGAGCCCTACCCCCAGGTCCTGTCTTTTTAATTTTAATTGAAGTGAAATTCGTATAACAAAAAATTCACCATTTTAAAGGGAACCATTCAGTGTTTTAATTTTTTCGACTTTATATAAATCCAAGTGTTACACGGTAACAATTCTAGTCTATGAAGGGCACAAGGAAAAGCCAGCCCCAGATTGTTCCAGAAGACTTCACAACTTTCCTAAGAGGTTCTCCCCACTGCGCAGCTCGCACCGTGACCCCAGCTCCTCTGAGGCGCAGCATCTGCCGGGCTGCTCGCTCTGCCTCTGCGCCTCCTCCTTCCAGCGCGGCTCCCAGTGCTGGCTGGGTCTGATGCCCGTGTGTCCTTTGCCCTCCGCCGCGGTTACCCATCAGGGGAGGGTCTAGGGCGGCACAGGCTTGATGGCCCTCGGGGACTTCCCGCGGAAGCTGGAGGCTGGCGCCCAGCCTTGCTGCGCACGCCGCTCACGCCTCCAGCCTCCACTCTGGGGCCGGTGCAGACCTCTGCGCTCCCCGCAGGGTTACTACAAGCGCACGCCCGCCTACATCCCCATCCGCAAGCGCGACCGCAGGGGCTGCTTCGCGGTTCCCATGGTGCACTCCACCTTCCTGATTGACCTGCGCAAAGCGGCATCCCGGAACCTGGCCTTCTACCCGCCCCACCCCGACTACACCTGGTCCTTCGACGACATCATCGTCTTCGCCTTCTCCTGCAAGCAGGCAGGTGAGTAAGCGGCAGGGCCCTGTCCTCCTGGGGTGCCTGGCTGGTTCTCTGGGTTACATGCTGAGCAAGTCCAAACAGCACTCAGAATGTTCAAAGAGCGAAAACTGCAGCGTGCTGGGCTGACGCAGGTGTGGCTACATCCAGGTGTTCTGTCTCCAGCCCTCACTTCCCCACTTCCTTCCCAGCTCTTTTTTGAGACAAGGTCTCCCTGAGTTGCCAGCTGGCCTCAAACTCAGGGTCCTCCTGCCTCAGGCTCCTGAGCAGACACACCAGCTCTCTGCGGCCTGTTTGTTGGCTGCTGCTTCCCTCTTGATACATTTCTATCTTCTCTCAATATTCTACGCTGGAGCCAATGTCGTCCCCCATTGTCTGCGGGGAGACATTTCAGCAGGTGCTCTGGCCGCAGAGTGCGGAGTGTAAGTACTGTGTTCCCTTTTCATACGAACCTAGGGGAAAGTTTAATCTGTAAACTAGGAGGAGTGACGTGTAACAAGTGACCAGTAACAGAACAGCACAGTGACAGCCGTGTGCTGTAGTAAAAGTCATTGAATTATGTTCTCCTGGAATCTTCCATGTGATCGTTTTAGAGTGCATTTGAAACCCTGAAATTGCAGGAAGTGACACCTGTTTAGGGGATGGTAATTAAGGAGAAAATGTTTTTTCTTGGTACTGGGGCAGTTTACCACTGAGTCCCATCCCAAGCTTTTTTAAATTTTATTTTATTTAGAGATGGTCTTGCTAAGTTGCTGAGGTTGGCCTTGAACTTGTGATCCTCCTGCCTCGGCCTCCCAAGCCGCTGAGATTGCAGGCATGCGCCACCACACCCAGTAGTGGAAAGCGTTTTAAGGAAAAAAAGAGCAGCCATTGGCCCATTTGTCTTTGCTAAACCGGAGGTCAGCACCCTGTGGCCCACAAGCCAGATGACCCACTTCTGTTTTTTATATCTGGACAACTAAGAATAATTTTGATATTTTTAAAATGGCTGGAAGAAATTCAGAGGAAGAATCATGTTTCGGGATGTGTGAGCATGATATAAAACTCAAAATTTTGGTGCCCGAAGCCAGGTGTGGTGGCATACTCACCTCAGCTACTCGAGAGGCTGAGGCATAAGGATCACTTGAACCCAGGAGTTGGAGGCCAGCCTGGGCAACAGCAAGATGCTGTTAAAAAAAACAATATCGGTGCCCATAAGTGAAGTTCTGTGGCCATAGCCAGGCCGTCTCTCAGGTGTCCTTGGCCGGCTTTCACGTCCTGGGGTAGTATCGAGTTGTCGGGACAGACACCATCTGCCTCACAAGCTTAAAATATTCCCCATATGGCTCTTTACAAGAAAAGTTAGCCGATTAAAATAAAAAGGGTGTCATTGGGTTTTTCAGCTTTAAAAAAGACATACTGGAGGTGGGGGGTGGGCTGGGGCTTGCCTGGCATATGGGAGGCCCTGGGTTCCATCCCGGGGCTGCAAGAGAATAAAGGAAAAAAAAAAGATATATACTTAGGAAAATTTCAACCATCCATAAACGAAGGAGGAGGAGGGGTGACTGTACCTGGTGCGCCACGCCCCCTCCCTGGGGGTGTGCGTGGGTGTGCATGGGTGTGCCTGAGTGTGCCTGAGTGTGCGTCTTGATCCCCTGGCACTTTCCCGCTTTTCCTGGTGGAATCCAGCAGCTGAGTTTTCTGTCGCTTTGCCGGGTGGTATTTCAGGGGGTCCTAAGCACCTAGTCCTGCGCAGGCGCGAGGCTGTTCTGCCACAGGGTCCCCCCGGGGATGCCTATGGCTGCCATCCAGTGGCTGAGAATGGCCAGCCTGTTTGGCGGCTCACTCTGGGCAGCCTCGCTGCTAGCCAGGCGGCCAGCGCTACCCTGTGCTCTGGGTGTTGCTTGGCATTCACTTGTCGTTGTCCCCTTGTCCCCAGAGGTGCAGATGTACGTGTGCAATAAGGAGGTGTACGGCTTCCTGCCCGTGCCGCTGCGCGCGCACAGCACCCTCCAGGACGAGGCCGAGAGCTTCATGCACGTGCAGCTGGAGGTCATGGGTGAGTCTGCGCCCCACACCCCGGAGGGCGGTGCCACCTCCCTCTCTGCCACCGTGCATCCAGGCTGTGAACGCGGAATGAGCGCAGCGGGCTTGCAGAGAGCTAGGCAGGAACCCTACAGTAGTCAGGGGTGGGCTTCCTGGAGGAGGTGTCAGTAAGGTGCAGCAGGGATGGGAGTTTACCAGAAAGAGAGGTACAGCCAGAGCCAGTGGCCTGTGCAGAGGCGACGGGCTGGAGGGGACAGGAGCTCGGAGGGCAGGTGATGTCAGCGAGGCCCAGGTGCAGAGGCAGGGTGAGCAGCAGGAGGCTTAGACACCAGCCTGCAGAGCAGGCCTGCCCCCTAGGGCAGTGGGGAGCCATAGAGGGTGTGGGAGCAGAGAGGGCAGCAGGTTCTCCCTGACAGACTTGGGGAATATGTGTCAGCATCAGGGAAACTTATTTCAGGCCGTTTCTTCCCCCTGCGCCTGCCAAACCCACAACCTTCTATTATTTATTTAACATTTAACGCGAATGGGGGTTTCCCCTCTATTTTACTTAAATAAATATACTTGAGAAAGGAAACTACAATTTTATTTTTATTTTTTGGTACCAGGGATGGAACCCATGGGCACTTAACCACCGAGCCACATCCCCAGCCCTGTTTAGAGACAGTCTCACTGAGTTGCTTAGGGCCTTGCTAAGTTACTGGGGCTGGCTTTGAACTCGTGATCCTCCTGCCTCAGCTTCCCGAGTCACTGGGATGACAGGTGTCCCAACAGAAAACTCTTAAACATTTTGACCACAGTCTCAGGCCCAGGTCTTTTGAACACGGGTGTCCCTTCGTATCCACGGGGCATTGTTTCCAGGGCTTCTGCGCATGTGAGGACCCACCCATGTGCAAGGCCCTTTGCGTAGACCCGTAGACCCTCTGCACCCCCGTCTCAGACACTAAACCACCTCCCGGATGCACAGTGCCTGGACAGTGTAAATGGTCTGTACACAGTTGCTCTGTCTTGTTTAGGCGTTAGCTGTGAGAAAACAGTCTGTACGTGTTTAGGTGACTTGTTTTTTCCAGAATAATTTACATCAGTGGTCAGTCACATTGGTGGACGCAAAACCCACAGATACAGGGCCCTCACTGTGCGTATAGAAACAGGCCCAGAAGCTAAGGAGCTAGTGGCCATTCCTCTTGGTCCTGAAACAGGACAGGCACAGGGTGCTGAGCCGCTTTAGGTTGTGGAGTCTTGTCCTGGGCTGGACATACAGGTCCTGGCAGAGGCCTGTGAGGTGACCCTGCTGCACAAACTAGGAAGGCCTGGGAGGGGCCTCTCCCTGGGACTCAGTTGCCCTAGCCTTCCCTATTTCTAGACTATTCTGTCTGTGGCTCCCCCTGGTGGCTAAAGGTGGAATGGCACTGTGCCCACCCAGACATTTGAGGCTCAGTCTCCTGCAAATGCCCAGTGCTGCCCTGGCTGCAGTCAGGTGAGTGGGCCTTGTGAAGCAGCTCCATGGCAGCCGCAGTGCTCCTAGTTTATATGTTCAGATATTTCTATTATTTCTGGTAAGTAAAATTTATGTTGCTATTAAAAATGCAAAACATGGGCTGGGGTTGTGGCTCAGTGGTAGAGCGCTTGCCTAGCATGTGTGAGGCACTGGGTTCGATTCTCAGCACCACATAAAAATAAATAAATAAAATTAAGGTATTGTGTCCACTTTTAAAAAAAAAGCAAAACATGACAGTATGTGGATATTTTGCTTATTCTCAAAAGCCAGAACAAACCATGCAGAACAGATGGATGGGCCTGGAAGTTTTAGATATTTGTGCAAATACTTCCTTGTGCTCCAAGTAAAAATCACATTTTCTGGCCATGCGCGGTGGCGCACACCTGTAATCCCAGAGGCTCAGGAGGCTGAGGCAGGAGGATCTTGAGTTCAAAGCCAGCCTCAGCAACTTAGTAAGACCCTGTCTCTAAATAAAAAATAATAGAAAGAGGATGTGGCTCAGTGGTTAAGCGCCCCGGGTTCAATCCCTGGTACCAAAAAAAAAACTCCCAGCCGGGCGCGGTGGCTCACGCTTGTAATCCCAGCACTTTGGGAGGCTGAGACAGGAGAATCGTGAGTTCAAAGCCAGCCTCAGCAATGGCGAGGCACTAAGCAACTCAGTGAGACCTGTCTCTACATAAAACACAAAATAGGGCTGGGGATGTGGCTCAGTGGTCGAGTGCCCCTGAGTTCAATCCCCAGTACCAAAAAAAAAAAAAAAAAAAACTCCCAAAAAGACATTTTCTCTCCACCCACATGCAGGTACCTGGACAGCTATGCACATGGTATTGTTTCATGTGCTCAAAAATCTCCTCCCTCTCCCTCTCCTCCTCCCCTTCCTCCCCTCTTTGTTCCCTTCTGTGCTGCTGGGGAGGGACCTTGCCTCTCGCGGGCATCCCTAGCCTCAGCATAGTGCCCTGGATCCATGGAATCACAGTAAACGGCATCTTCCCTTCAGTTCACAGTGCTGTATGCAGCAGCAGCCTGCTCTCTTTGCCTCACTGTATAGTATTCCACACAGACATTTAGCCACACACATACCTGCTCTTGGCTGAGTCACATGTCCCATTGGCCCAGTGACCACTATGTCCCTTAGCCAGTTTTCTCCTGAGGGCACAGAGGACGTTTCTCATTCTCCCCAGGGTTTCCATGAGTTTCTTGTCATGTGTGAAAGTTCCAGACACACATCAGCAGTGTTAAGGTGCAATCCCTGAGACCACGCTCCCTCCTCACACTGTGGCAAGCTCAGGGGTCCCCACGAGCACCCTCAGGTTGGAGCCAGAACCCACTGGAAGCTGTTATACTCACAGTTAGTTTCTGACACCCATAGGACAGATTCAAATCAGCGAGGGGAAGAGGCCGTGGGGCAGGGTCTGGGAAAGCTGCATGCATAGAGCTTCCCGTGTCCCCCCCGTGGCTGCACACAGTGCTCACTTCTCAGCAAGGATGTGTGACGCCACGCGGGGAAGCTTTGGGCCTTGCCAACCAGCGTTTTCACTGGGCTCCGTCCTTAGGGCTGACCCCTCTGTGGCTGAGCTGTCCCCAGGCCCCCAAAGGTTGAGCTGACGCCATGTGGCCCGAGACCCCACCCTAAGTCACAGTGTGTCTGGTGTGACCCCAGGCAAGCCTAGACATTGCTGTGGGTCAGCACAGCCCAGGGCTTGGAGGTCAGGGTGGGGCAAAGGCTGAGTGCACGGCCAGGTTCAGGTCCTCGCTGCAGGACACTGGGGTTCCGGCCGGGGTCACTGTGCCTACCTGCTGCGCTCTCCTCCTGCCTGAGGGGCTCCATTCTCCTAGAACCAACTGTGGGGACAGGGAGGCCCCAGCCTTGGCCCTGCAGGGTCACACCTCCTCCCTTTGCCTTTGGAACACCCTGTTTCCATAGAGGTCGCATCCTGGGGCCCTGATGGGTTGAAGGCTGGCATGTTTTGGGGGACACAGTTCAACCTGTCACAATCTGTGCCATCCAATGGCATCTTTTCATTTATTATCCCATTTTACGGATGAGCAAAGCTGAGGCTTAGACCTGCCAAGGTCACACATAGTTTTCCATCATTTCTGTTCTGAGTGATAATTGAGCACTTGCTGTGGGCCCAACCCTGTGCTCAGTGGTGGGAACCCAGTGTGAGCAGACAGCCCCTGTGTCCTTCCCAAGGAGCTCTCAAGGGTCAGACATGGGGCCAGAGAGGTAGGAGAGCAAGAAAGGGGCCTTGGTGGTGAAGCCCAGGTTCCTGACCCAGTTTAGGGAGGTCTGGAGACTTGCCTGTCCCCAGGGCATCATAACCCTGAGGGTGGGAGGAAGAAGATTGTTTCAGGTGGGAGACCAGTGTGTGCAAAGGTCCTGGGGTAGGGATGGGTGAGGCTGTGCCAGCAGCTAGAGCGAGGTGGTTTCTGGGGAAGAGGTGGAGCCTGGTCAGACTGGGAGCCTGGAAGGGGGTGGGGAAGATGTGTGGGCAGGGTGCCAGGGGCCCCCTAATCCCAGTGACCCCTTGGTTTCTCTGCCCCTCAGTGAAGCATCCCCCTGTGGAGTACTCCCGGTTCATTTCGGCACCCACCAAGACCCCTGACAAGATGGGCTTCGATGAGGTAGGCTGGGTTCTCCCTGGGGCGGGGAGGGGAAGGCCAGCCTGGCGCAAGGTCCCACCAGGCTCTGGCCGCAGGTCTTCATGATCAACTTGAAGCGGCGGCAGGACCGGCGGGTGCGCATGTTGCGGGCCCTGCAGGAGCAGGAGATAGAGACCCGGCTGGTGGAGGCCGTGGATGGCAAGTGAGTCTGCCCCTGGCTGGGCGAGTGTAGACCACACTGGTGGGGGACGTGGTGATGGGTAGGGCAGCCCGGGGAGGGCAGGTGGGCGGGGACCATGAAGGGGGCAGGCGAGCCCCACCTGGGGTGGGCAGGTCCCCATGCCGCAGGCCTTGGAGGGGCCCTGAGTCCCTACTAAGGTGCAGGGTGGTGAATCCGCGGGTGTCGCCTGCCTGGTGGGAGGGCTCGGGCAGTTGGGAGGTGCAGGCTTGGGCAGCGGGCGGCGGTGGCGGTCCCGCAGCCACGCATCTTCCTGCTGACGCCTGCGCCCCAGCTGCCTCCCTCCTGCTCCTCCTTTCCAGGGCCATGAACACCAGCCAGGTGGAGGCGCTGGGCATCCAGATGCTGCCCGGCTACCGGGACCCCTACCACGGGCGGCCCCTCACCAAGGGTGAGCTGGGCTGCTTCCTCAGCCACTACAACATCTGGAAGGAGGTGGGTGGCCGAGGGGCCTGAGGCCCCCGCGCCCTGGTCTCCTCTGGGATCTTGGGCGGAGCCAGTGGTTCCGGGAGGGAATCACCTTTTCCGGGGCAGAACCGGCCCCCAGCAGCAACAGGGCCCTGGCTGCTCTGGTGACTGCTTTGCCTTCACAGCGTCAGTTTGGCCCTGGTGGCTCTGAGTGGGCAGCTGCTGTCCTGCTGGGCAGAGGTGGAAACAGGTGGGGGAGGGGAGCGAGCCTGGCCCTGTGGCAAGTGACCCACTCCCCCGGCCTGGGTGCTGTGCTCAGTACATACTAAGGGCAGCGCTGGCCACAGTAACATTAACCGGCACAGGCCACTCACCAGGGGTGAGTCTTTGATGGGACAGACGTCAGGCTGGGATTCAGGGGACCGGCAGGCTCTAGGCCAGATGGCGTGTCAGCTGTAGGGTGTGGTGGTGAGGGCATCTGGGTGTTTGAGGTGACAGGTACTCATTCCCCCTGCTTTCCTGGATGGCATTGTGGATGGCACAGGGCATAAAGGTTGCCAGGTCCAGGTAGCTCTGGAGCCTGGGGGCCCGGGTTCAAGTCCATTGCTGCCTCAGTGGGGTGAGGTTCGTGAGCAGGAGCGTGCTTCCTGGTTCCCCAGGTGGCCATCATGATCCTGGGGTACAGTCGTGAAGATTCTCAGGGTCATTCATCCAAGCATTTGCTATGCGCCCCTGTGCACCTCGCCTGCACTGGAGACATGGCAGCCATGGGAGAGTCTGCCCCCATCAAGGGGTTGAGGGCCTGGGGAGGCAGGGACAGTGAAGAGAAGCAACCAGGAAGCGGCAGCCACATGACAATGAGATGCGCCTCCTCAGGAGTGGCTCAGGGCTATGAATTGTCCTCAGCTGGTGGTGTTGGGTGATCAGAGGTGACATGTGAGCTGAGGCCTGACGGGTGAGAAGGAACCTGCCTATGGCTGCCAGAGAAGATGCTCAGTGTCAAGGGCACAGCACAGGCAAAGGCCCTGAGGTGGAAAGGCCCGGGTGGGAGGACGGGAGAGGTCACAGTGTGTGTGCTTGCTTCTCCCTGCATCCCCAGAGCCTTCAGGCACAGCTGCTAGTTTCAGGCGCAGGCTGGGCTTTGGTCTCCTTGTCACCTGGCGGGGCACCTTCCCTCAGGTTGTGGACCGGGGGCTGCAGAAATCACTGGTGTTTGAGGATGACCTGCGTTTCGAGATCTTCTTCAAGAGGCGCCTGATGAATCTCATGCGGGATGTGGAGCGGGAGGGCCTGGACTGGGACCTCATGTGAGTGCAGGCCTGGGGCCCCACAGCTGGGGCCTTGGGCGTGGCCGGGGATTAGGGGCGTGGTCTGGGGCCTGGGAGGGGAGCTAAAGCCAGGGGGCGGGGCCTGAGCTGGGAATCAGTGGGTGGGACGAGCCTGGGGGCGTGGGCTGCGCACTGCACTGCGGGAATCCTACAGCCTGTGGGCCTGAAGGTGGGTTGGCGGTAATAGTCGTGACCTGGGGCAGCCAACTCTTGGCAGCCTGACTAAAGGGCTCAGGTGGTCCCTGGGCCTGGGAGCAGTGTCGGGTGTGGTTTCAGGTAGGGCCTTGGAAGGTGACCCAGAGGCCTAGGCCTGTCCAGAAGCCTGTAGACGTGTCAGGGTCACAGTTGACTGGGGGCGTGGCGGGTGAGTAAGGTTTGACTTGGTAGCTTGTGGGTGGGCTGAGGAGCACGCGGGTGTGGCCAGGGGCCTGCCAGGCCTGGTGGGCATGGCCAGGGATTGGGGGTGTGTCAAGAGCTAGCAGTGTCCTTTAAGGGTGTGTGCGTAGCAGGTGGCCAGCTCTTGGGTGGGCCAGGGTGACCTGCCTGTGCCCACCCTTCCCTTACTGCTCCTTTCTTTTCCTCCCATGTGCAGCATATTAGTTGGGGCTCTGGGGACCACCCAGACCAGGCTCTGTGGTAGGGTGAATAGTGGCTTCACTCTTCACTCCTGACTGCTCCCATGTTGGGGCACCTTGCCCAACTCACAGCCAGAGCAGCTTCACCCTCAGAGAACATCTCAGTGACCTGCTCCTCTCAGCTCTAAAACCTTCCATAGCTCCCTAGCACCCTGAGAAAAACCCCACTCTTCTCCCTGTGCCCGCACCCATAAACCCTGTTGTCCTGCTTCACTCCATCCCGTGGCAGTGGCTTCATCAGTGCTCCCCAGACACGCCAAGCCTGTGCCATTTCAGACCCTGGTGGAGTAGCTAGGTCCCCAGCTCTCTGGCTTGGCTTCCTCTGGAGGGTGAGAGAGTGACTGGGCCCTCCTTCTGCTCCCAGCTACGTTGGCCGGAAGCGGATGCAGGTGGAGCACCCCGAGAAGGCTGTGCCGCGTGTGAGGAACCTGGTGGAGGCCGATTACTCCTACTGGACACTGGCCTATGTGATCTCCCTGCAAGGGGCGCGCAAACTGCTGGCTGCCAGGCCGCTGGCCAAGATGCTGCCGGTGGACGAGTTCCTGCCCGTCATGTTTGACAAGCACCCAGTGTGAGTGGCTTGGGAAGGGCAGGCAGCTGCGTTCTCACTGCACGTGTGTGGGAGGTGGGTCGTGGGACTTGGGACTCTAGGGGGACCCTGCCCGCCCCTCCAGCACGCCCCTCCTCCTCTGCCTGTCCCCTCCTTTGGACCCACCACCTCCTGTACTTGTCTCCCAGGTCTGAGTACAAGGCCCACTTTTCCCCTCGCAACCTGCGTGCCTTCTCCGTGGAGCCCCTGCTCATCTACCCCACACACTACACTGGGGACGATGGCTACGTGAGTGACACAGAGACCTCTGTTGTGTGGAACAATGAGCACGTCAAGACTGACTGGGACCGAGCCAAGTCCCAGAAAATGCGGGAGCAGCAGGCATTGAGCCGCGAGGCCAAGAACTCAGACGTGCTTCAGTCCCCGCTGGACAGCACTGCCCGGGATGAGCTGTGAGGGGCAGCCACCAGAAGCCAACACAGCGCTTGCCGCCGCCTCTATGCTTGTGGGGCACAGCAGGGTCACCTGGGACCCCTGTGGAGACCACAGAGCTGTCCATGTGGGGTGGCATCCAGCCAGCTCTTGCTCAGCAGTCCTTTGCCACAGGCAGCATTAATGGAGTGCCTACTGTATGCCAGGAACAGGGCTGGGCACAGGGGAATTGGGTGGGAACAAGACTGCTTTATCTGTTCATGGGCCTAACACTTACTAAGCACCTGCTGTGTATCAGGTTTCTGTTATGGCCATGAAAGAGGCATAATGATCCTCTGATCAGAGATTGATTTGATCATCAAGCATTTATTGATCAGATTTAAGAATCAGGTATTAGTGATATGTATTCATTTTTTTAAAGTCATTCAAGTATTTATTGAGTGCCTACTGTGTGTTGGGCACCATTCTAGGCTCTGGGAATGTGGAGATAAATAAGACATGTTCATTTATTCAAACACATGCCAAGCATCTACCACGTGCCTGGTACTTGAGACACAAAAGTAAGTTCTTGATTCAGGGCATTTATTGAGTGCCCACTGTGTTGGGACTTCAGCATCGTGCAAGGGACAGAGTTAAACATGGTGCTTCTCTAATTGGTTTCTTCCCCTCACATTGGGCACTTGCTATGCACAAAGCACTGATGACATCACAGTGTGACAGCTATTTAGTCGCATTGGTAACCACCCACTGTGTGCCAGGCCACACACCAAGTCCTGGAACACAGAGGAGCTTGAGATAGGTCCCTTCATTTCTTCCTGGGGTTGCATCATGCAGGCTGGTGGGCTGGGGTCTCACTGTGTATTTGTCCTTCCTCATGCAGCAAGCATTTGTTGAGCACCTACTGTGTGCCAAGCCTCATGGACTCCCAGCTGGATTGGAGCATGGTTGGCTCCCCCTACTGCCCAGGAGGGAGGCTAGCTCTTCCCCCACCAGGTGTAACCTCTGGGTCCCAGTGGCCATATAGCCACTTTTGAGCCCCCCTGGAGGGGGTTCAGGAGGCAAATGGGGGCTGGCCTCCCTCGTGCCCACCACTCCTGTCCTGTCTCAGGTGTGGTCTCTGCCTGCTTGATCAGCTTCCTGTCTCCAAGCCTTGGTGGGATCGTGTGTTTGGGGCCTGGTGGGGGCAGCGGTACTGGGGTGCTGCCCTTGGTCTGGGCTGTTTCCCAGCAGGGGCCCGTGGGGTTGCTGTGCCTTCAGCCAAGTGCAACATCAGAGCCCTCCGGGGACAGTGCTTCATTGTGGTGGGGCAGCTCTGCTCGCAGGTGGGTCTTGGATAAGTAGCTTATTTTTTTATTAAATGTTCCTGGTTGGTTTTCACTGAAGTCCCGGTCTTCTTGCCACCCAAGCGCTTCCCACACCCCGATGCGTCTGGGGGGAGTGTGGTGTGCGGTGCATGTGCCCTGTGCCAGCCCATCCAAGTAGTCTGGGGTCTGGGATGGACAGGAGACCTCTGTCTAGCTTGTGGGGTCAACTAAAGGATTGTCCACCTGACTTCAAATGAGTGCCGTGGACATGGTTTGGGTCTGCAGAAAACAGACCTCAAGATGAGGATTTGAGTTACCGGGTGATCCCAGAAACCCCTCATGAGAGGGAGGGAAAGAGCCCCGCAGGGGGCGCCAAAGAGCAGATACCGCTCTTTGCAGCTGGTGCTGGGACCCAGGCACACCTCAGGGAGGTCCCCAGGACAGTTTTCCATGCCCACGTGCATCTGGATTTTCTGGAACAAATGCTGGCGAGTTAAATCCTTTGGATGTGTGGGAATATGCCCCCCCTTTTTTAAATAAACTAAAACAGATGGTGTGTGGTCAGTGTGGAAAAAATTAGAACAGACAACCAGGCAAACCGACACAATCCAACCACGCCTTCCCAGACAGCCACGGCTGGCATGGGGACAGCTCTTTGAGCTCTTCCCATTTGCACACGAAATATAGTTGTCCCTTGCTGTCCTGGAGGATCGGCTCCAGGACCTACACACATCCCCACACACTGAATCTCCTCGACAGAACAAAATACCTGATGGTATCTGCTGTGCCGGAGTCACGCTGCGCCGCTAGGGAAGAACAAGAAGGTTCACCGCACGGCGCAGGCGCAGGCCGCCCAGCCTTTCTGCCTGCGGCTCACGGATGCAGAACCCACAGATGGGGGAGGCCACGTACACGCGCGTTTTAAAAACTGATCGGGGGCTGGGAATGTGGCTCAGCAGTACAGCACGTGCTCAGGCTGTGCAGAGACCTGGATTCTAGCCCCAGCTCAGCAAAAAGAAAAAGAAAAAAAAGTCCTACTAGCTAAACTGCCCCAATCTGCAGGATTTCTCTGGTTCGCATGTCATACAAATGACAATTTTTAAAAAAAACTCTTATCATATTTAGTTATTTTTGCAGTACTGGGACTGGAACCCAGCGCCTGGTCCTTGCTAGGAAAGGGAAGTGCTCTACCGCTGAGCCACACCCCAGCCCTTGTTTATATTTTATTTAGAGACAGGATCTCCTAGACTTGCTTAGTGCTTTGCCATTGCTGAGGCTGGCTGTGAACTTGCGATCTTCCTGCCTCAGCCTCCCAAGCTGTTGGGGTTACAGGCTTGCGCCACTGCCCCTGGCACCAGACTATTATTTTATTTATTTATTTTTTGGTACTGGAGATTGAACTCAGGGGCACTCGACCACTGAGCCACATCCCCAGCCCTATTTTGTGTTTTATGTAGAGACAGGGTCTCACTGAGTTGCTTAGCGCCTCACCTTTGCTGAGGCTGGCTTTGAACTCGCGATTCTCCTGTCTCAGCCTCCCTAAGTGCTGGGATTATAGGCATGCCCACCGCGCCCGGCCCCTTTTTATTTCTTATTTTGAGGCAGGGCCTCACTGAGTTGCCCAGGTGGGCCTCAAACTTCAGTCTTTCAACATCCATTGTGGCTGAGATTACAGGCTGGCCACCATGCCTGGCTGCCAAGGGATTCTTCTGTGGTTCCCATGCCAGAGGTCCCAAAGTCAGTCTTGCTGGCCTGCGTCAGCTCAGAGGGCTGCTTCTTTCGGGGGAACCAGGGCTCAGTCCCTCTCTGGGCCTCTCCCAGCTTCTGGAAGCCATTGTCCTTCCTTGCCCGTGACCCCTTCCCACTCATTCCAACCTCTTGCCTTCACTTCGGCTTCATGCCCTGACCTCGTATCCACTTGAGAAGGAGTGTCATGATTGCATGTAAGGCTCATTTGCATAATCCAAGACTTTTAAAATATGAGGTCTCACTGAGCTGCCCAGGCTGGCCCCAAACACCTGGGCTCACGCCACCTCAGCCTCCCCAAGTAGCCAGGAGGCCAGGCACCCCCGCGTGCCCTCTGGGTAATCCACCATAACCTTGCCAA